>OY720037.1:16700342-17300342 GCA_963082485.1 Eudonia mercurella
TACCTTTTAAGCGATAAAGTTTTTTGGAACCCACTACATCCTTTTCGTATTTTGAATCCACTACAAGGCAAAGTGGATGTGTGAATAGAACCATACCTTCCTTCTCAACGACCGGTTTTGTGCTAATCGCATTCAGCGGCTACCCGCGACCTTCACCATATCGTACGTCTACCTAGTTGGGCCTGACGACACTGCATTTTCCAGTGACTACTTGAGAACTGTTCCGCCCCAGCTGCCATTAGCTCTGCCAGCGATGTGCTCTGCCCACTGCTACTTGAGTTTAGCAACTCTTTGGGCTATGTCGGTAACCTTTGTTCTTCTACGGATTTCCTAATTTCTGATTCGACCACGGAGAGCATCCTTTGGTATAGCTCTCCATTTATCTTTGGGTGATCTTGAGACTTCTTATGAGGCTCACTATCGAGCGACCAATCCGTTCAGTCAGTACCGGATGTCATCACTGGCAACACGCAATGGTCAAAGACTTTCGTCATAAGGCACAAACCATTTTTCTCATCGTGGTATCCAAATAACGTAATGTAAAGGACAATGTTATTCCTAATTAAACATCAGAAGCGAAAAAAATATTTATTTTATTGTGTTTATGGCTTACTGTTTTGGCAATAATGGCTTACATATAAAAGATAGATATATGTATGCTGTCGCGGACTTTTTTGTAAAACAATCAATAGCAAGGACCCAATAGTATCTCTTACACTTTATAAAGGAACTTCAAAATTTCCACTCGACATAATTATAAACCCATCAGTGCCTCGTAAAACGTAACGATTATTAAACCGCTCGTAAATTAAGAAGTAATGGAAATTCATTGCTGTTTCGCCCCGACATTCTAACAAAGGGCACTTTTATTTCGCTATCCCATTTGCATAAGTCCCCTCTAACCTAAATCTAAGCTAAGACGATGGATTACATTTCATTGCTTTGTTCTTGCATAGAATAATGAAATTGAGTAGACTGTATAACGATTCCTACCAGACACATATTATTTACTTAGCTGTGACTTGTTATTTCATTGCACGCTTTGTATTAATAACATTTACTATTTACAATATTAAACTTTACTTGTTTCGACTGTTTAACGAAAAATTTACTGTAATTTCATCGTCCCCAGTTCATTTTATGTCTCCACTGCTAGAACACAATAAGGAGTACGGGCTATAAAGTATCTTGCGCCCAGTGTGGATTGGTGGTTATTAATAATTGCTTCATCATCATCATCATCATCAGTTCATTTTATGTCGCCACTGCTGGGGCACGAGCCTTCCCTATGGATGGACAGAGAGAACAGGCCATAAACCACCCATGCGGGCCCAGTGCAGATTGGTTAACGTGTCTTCCGAAGCACGGAGGAGCTCGAGATAATACATTTTTGGTCCCCCATCCGATGACCGGCCTCTACGAAAGTTGCAGCCTCAGCACTCGCAAACCGGGCGCGTTAACCACTGCGCCATCGAGCTCCTTCTTCATTATTAAAATATAATAAGGTTAATAGGGTTTTAAAGAAAACGTAGCTTTCAAGTGCAAATAAAAATAAATTCGTATCAACATTAATTTTCTAGTAATGTAGCAGTGCTAACAATATTTAGCTAAATGTGAAAGTTCCAAGTCCTCACAAGGATGGATGTTTGTTACTCTTTTACGCAAATACTACTGAATGGATTTTAATGAAACTTTAAAATAATATAGTTCTTACTCCAAAATAAGATATAGGCTATAATTTATAAGAATATTTTGTTATTAATTAATCCTTTATTGTACAAAGAAATTACATTTAAAAACACACAGGACATAATATACAAAAGTGGAATTAGGTATATTAAGAGTTACAGGCAAAAAACTGCCATTTACGAGCTATTTTGGCATGCGCTGCAAAAACCGTACGAGTTATACGATTATACCTATGGTTTCAAATGGCTCCAAAAACATCTCATCCAGTTCAGGTGTCTGCTGATCCTCTTTCTCGGCAGCGAGGGTCTGTTCACTCGCTGATGGAAGAGGAAGTTCTACCGCTTGAGGCGCATGAGACACTTGCTGTTGGTGCAAACATGATGCGCTAGTGGACGGTCTTGGCTCGACTAGCTCGTCAATTATGTTTTCATAATACTCCGATTCTATATTTGTGTCATCTGTAATCGGAATAATTTGTCTATTTATATTCCGCATAAGAAATAATAATATCTATATCATAGACACGATATTTTGCATAATTTAGGTTATCTATACGAGTTAATAACATGGTACCTAAACAGGTAAGAATAGTTTGTACGTGGCCGGTACACGAACAAACAAGTACAGCGGGTAAGATGAACTCGGAAGAGTTACATCGTAAACCCGAGTGAGGTAGGATAAGTTACAGCTCTTTTCGTTGTAACGTTAATCCCTTTTAGTTTTATGAAGGTATGTGACAACTCGAATCGTTGAAACGTATACCGTTAAAACTTTTTTCATATTTAAACTCATAATCTATATAGTTAACTTCGACAACTATTACTGTTACAACTTTAAAAAAAAAATATATTTACCTAAAGGTTCGACTGACAATTGCACTGATTTTGGAGACGATGATAACAATCTGCGACGTTGACCTTTTAACAATTTTCGTTCCCATTTCTTGATTTTCTTTTTAATATAATAAACGGAATCCGCATCGTCGTCGTGATTCCTTTTCGACATTTTTTCAACAAGACACTCGTGAAACAATTTCGCAGTGAAAAAATGCGTCGTGGCGGAGCACTGGAATGTGAATGACGAAACGAAAGCAGTGCCACCACCAAGAAGTGTCAAAGTACCCTATTGATGTGCCTCCGGAAAACATACAGCATTGTTTATGAAGAAGCAGTGTGTACTTAGCTTTATCCATAGACAAACTTATAGTTCCAACGTCTGCCGCTAGATGACAGCCAGCAAGAGCGCGGGAACCGCCGCCATCTTATTAGTTCATAGCGTTGTGTACTTTCGCCCCGTACGGTAGTGCGGTCGAAAATCCGAAATTATTTTTTCAATCTTTAAATATTTTAGAAAAATAAGGTTTAACGGTTCTTTTTTATTGATATTTGCAATTAATATCGTAAATATTTTTCGAATCCGTTGTAAATAACTATTTTAAAATGAACCCTTCGTCGGCGTGTGGTTCTAACGATGTCGTAGACAACGAGTGTCGCGTTCGTCAAGTTAATTCAAACTCGCCGACGCCTGAGAGGGATCCTGTGGCTGAGGAAAACTCTTCAAACACGGACAGCTCATCCGATGAGGAAGAACCTGCCTGTAAGAAACGAAAACTGGACTCTAAGGTAACGGTCGATCCTCGGATTGATGCGTTATGCAACCAGGTCAGTCTACTCACAAATATTATAATGCAACATCAAGATGCAAATAACACTGTTGTGAATACATGTGAAGTGGTTGAACAAAACGATAAAACTAATGCGGAATTTTTGACCAACCCTTCAACAACCACATCAAAATTACTCGAATTAGGTACATGTAAGACAGATTTTGATGATAAAAAATTTATTAAACCAGCTGACGAGCACAGGTTAAGACTTTTGGCCGACCTTCAACATTTTAACTCGCCAACATGGCAGCATGTTCGGTACAATAAGGTGTTGCATGACATGACGGCCCAACCCGGTTTTTGTAATTTAAAAATTAACGAGGAACTTTGTTGTCTTAATAAAGGTAAAGACTTTTTAGCGTCTACAGAACTAGTCATAGCTGCGCTAACTAATGGGTTATTACATCAGAAAGAGTTGTTGCAATCGGGTTTACAAGGTATTATCGATTGGGCCCATAAAAACCCAACAGAATTAAATACTAATAACCTATTTACTAAATTCTCTGAAACTTTTGGCGAATCATCCCCGTCGTACAAGCTTTCTGAACAGTCATTACAAATCGTTTGTGGGAAAAGAGCAGAATGCATTGAATCGAGACGTCATAGATTAATTTCCGAAATTCCGGATAAAAATATCCAAGCTGCTCTTTCTAACATACCACCAAGTGTAGAGTATCTTTTCGAGAAAACTAAACTCGCTTCACTTATTCACTCTCTTGGTGGCCCTCAGTTTTGACTCTCCCAATCACAATTATATAAAAAAGATAAACCGAGTCTAAAGAGAAAGGCTAACGAATCTACATCTTCTACATCTCGGTATCACCCAAACCAAAAACCATTTTCTCAAGAAAATTACAAGAGACAACAATCGAAACCAAGTTATAAGAATAAAAGTAATAATAGTAATAAGCCAAGTTCATTTCGTAACAATAACGCCAAGAAAAAGTGACTATCTAACACCGTTCAGAGCGGGCCGCCTGAAATGGTTCAGAGACCGATGGCAATCACAGGGTGCCAACAATTTTATAATTTCGACAATTTCTGGCTCGCGAATTCCTTTATTCCAAAAACCCCCTCTGATCATTCCAACGAAAACTATTTTGGATCAATACGCTACAAATCCGTCACTAGCAATGTCTCAAATGGTTCAAGATCTCCTAGATCAAAAAATATTACAACTTGTGACCAAGAAGACCCCCAGCTTTGTATCAAAGCTATTTCTGCGGAAGAAAGCCGACGGGTCAATGCGTCCGATTTTCGATCTACGAGAACTGAACAAATTCATAAAAACAAAATCAAAAAAAATCAAAATCATTTATTTTTGTACCAAAAATCGTTTTACAAGAGACAGTGATTGACTCCTCCTATTAGGTGCATAGTGCCCCTGTACCAAAAAGGAGTCGCTCTTCCTTA
Organism: Eudonia mercurella; assembly: GCA_963082485.1. NCBI lineage: Eukaryota > Metazoa > Arthropoda > Insecta > Lepidoptera > Crambidae > Eudonia > Eudonia mercurella. The sequence goes on from OY720037.1 coordinate 16,705,111, forward strand.
AATACTATATAAATTTATATAAAAATTAATATAAATTTTTATTTGCGGTACATATTATTTAAACAGGACTAATCTATATATTGAATTGCGCGTGTGTGTGTGTGTGTGTGTGTGTGTGTGTGTGTGTGGGTGTGTGTGTGTGTGTGTGTGTGTGTGTGTGTGTGTGTGTGTGTGTGTGTGTGTGCGTGTGTGTCAGGTGTCGCTTTTGAGTAGTCGTTCGGTCTCATCATATTCCAAGGACTTTAGCCATGTTGTTAATTTATTGTATTATATAAGTAGGAAGACAGATAACCATATTGACATTGGGCAAACTGAGAGTGTGTTCGTTTAGTGGTAGCCACTCTGTCCCCCCTACGCCTTTTGAGAATAGAGATATCGTATTCCAAGGTCATGTGTTTTCTCAAAACAGTGTGCATCCTGCACACTGTTTTGAGAAAACATAGAGCTTTCTAACTGATAACAAATCTGTTATAGAGTAAAGGTTGCTAGTTGGGAATTGGCGCTTTTTGAAAAACATTACCTTTCTTTGTGCTCTTTCAACCTGTAGAAAGTGAGTCTTTAAGGCACCACCCCATATTGTAATGCAGTATGTTGTCAAAGACTTTGCCAGTGCATCGTAGATTCGATTAAGTAGTTTCTTGCAGGCTATGTGTCTAAGAGTTTTAACAAAACACTTTCGACTGATCTCACATGCCACAGTACCAGATTTTCTCCAACCAGGAGATTGGATGGTAAAATTGGACATTTCTCAGGCGTATTTCCACGTCCCTATAGCGGAATCACATCGACCCTTTTTAAGAATCAGTTATCAAGGTCAGCTTTTCCAAATGACGTGCTTACCATTTGGCCTAGCATCAGCGCCACACCTTTTCTCTTCTTTAACATGCTGGGTCGCGGAGACTCTGCGTGCAAAGGGATGTCGGGTGCTAATATATTTAGACGACTACCTTCTGGTCCATCAAGACCAGACCAAGTTAAGTCTTCAGGCTGCGGAAGCCGTGAGACACTTGGAAAACCTGGGCTGGAAAATAAACTACCAGAAATCTATTCTGACACCGTCTCAAGATCTAGAATACCTGGGCATTCGCTGGCAAACGGAAATAAACACAATGTCTTTACCGGAAAAGAAAGTTCGCAATCTCAACAACACGTTGGATCAGATCTCAAAGCGAACGACTATCAACCTACGTCAGCTACAAAGCCTACTTGGTCAACTGAACTTTGCCAACTTTGTAATTCCACGAGGAAGACTACATTGCCGCCACTCTCAGAGGTTTGTGCGATGCTTCAACCAGAAAAAACCACGTCACACACTACCCATCCCCAAACTTGTACAAAACGAGATGGTTTGGTGGCGCGGAACCACACACCGCTCAGTACCGATCCACAGGAAGCCTGCTACCCATTTCCTAGCAACGGACGCTTCGGATCTGGGATGGGGTGCACAACTAGACGGAACATTAGTGTCAGGCGGTTGGACAGCCCAACAAAAGAGATGGCACAGCAACAAAAAAGAATTGTTCGCAGTAATCGCAGCATTACAAAGGAAGGCATCAGTTCTAAAAAACAGTCATGTACTGATTCAATCCGACAATCGGACCTTGATTGCATACATTCGGAAGGAGGGAGGCACAAAGTCGATGGCACTACTGACTCTAACATATCAACTGTTACGCCTAACCGACAGATTAAACATAACTCTATAACTCTGTCGGCATATTATCTTCCGGGAAGATACAACATAATAGCAGACAAGTTGTCACGAGGGAAAAAACCCGCGGAGTGGCATCTTCTGCCCCAAGTGACTTCGGAAGTGTTCCAAAAGTGGGGCCACCCAGAAATAGATTTGTTCGCATCGCAACAAACAGCCGTAGTGCGGAACTACGTATCAATAGACTGCAAAGATCGATTAGCAAACTATATAGACGCCTTCAGCAGACCATGGAGGTACCGCCTAGCATGGGTGTTCCCACCCCCCAGCATCCTTCCCAGAGTTCTGACTCATTTAAACAGTGCCAAAGGAACATATTTAATAGTGGCACCAGAATGGCCTCAGGCATTCTGGTTACAAGACCTGAAATCTCGATCACTAGATCACCCATACGAGATTCAGAATCTGTCGCAGTCGTTGATAGACATGACAACATTACAGCCTCCACCACAAATACAGACATTAACCTTGAAAGTCTGGAAAATTGGGGGTGGGGCAATCAAATAAAAGAATGGTCTATAAAAGAAAAAGATTTATTAAAAAACAGCTAGCGTCAATCCACCTTATCGACTTATTTACCAGCAATCAGAAGATGGCTCACATGGTGTTCTAGTTTTAAAATAAATCCAAAATCTCCACAGCCTACTGATGTTGCCAAATTTTTATTTAATCTCTTTTTAAACGAAAAGTTATCGTACAGCACTATTTTGGTTCACAAATCAGCGGTCTTGACCTACTGTGGTCCACATGTAGAACAAAAATCTTTTTCAAATTTTATCATAAAACATGCCCTTAAGGCAATTGGAGTAGCCACACCAAAGGTAGTTAAAACATTATTCACATGGGACCCGACAGTTGTTTTAAACTGGCTTTCGTCCAATACACCCGAGGAATCGCTCTTTGAATTAGCTCGAAGAACAGCAACGTTGTTGTTACTAGCTTCTGGGCGCAGAGTCCATGACCTCACTTTGCTGAGAATTTCCAATGACAGTTTCATTGACAATGATGAAAATATTTTCCTTTTACCAGCCTTTGGTTCTAAAACCGACACACATTCTCGTAGGCAATCAGCTTGGATGCTTTCCAAACATGAAAATATAAATATTTGTCCCGTCACATTAATGAGGAAATACATAAGTAAAATGATGCCTCGAAGATCTGAAAGCAAAGACTTAAATAATCTTTTTATCACTGTGCGTGGAACCGTAAAAGCGGCATCACGTACTGTCATAGGAAACTGGGTACGCACAGTCTTAAAAGACAGTGGAATTGAGGCAAGCCCAGGAAGCTGCAGGTCAGCAGTAGCCTCTTTAGGGTGGTTAGATAATCAACCGATAGATAATATTCTTACTCGAGGCAATTGGAAATCTCCTAATACATTTTTTAATCATTATTGCAGAATGATTAAGCTCCCTAAAAATAATCAAAATGATTTTTTTAATACATTTACCCCCTCTTAATTTATAATTGTTAAAAAAAAAAAATATTATTATTTTTTGATTATTCGAAATACATTGTGATGATGAATGATGATGAATAAATAAATAAAAGTCATTTAAATTAAGATGCTTGTTTAAACTACTTGCTTAGTTTTTCATTTAAACTAATCTCTAGCTTTTTATAATCATCATAGCGTTGTGTTATATTATTTCACCAGCAGATAACAAACATATCTTCATAAACAATGCTGTATGTTTTCCGGAGGCACATCAATATAACGGTTTTACATAACAATAAAACCGATATTATGTGCCGAGAGGAAAACATACAGCATTGCAGGAAGGCCTTCCTGGTGAAGACTATGAACTAATAAGATGGCGGCGGTTCCCGCGCTCTTGCTGGCTGTCATCTAGCGGCAGACGTTGGAACTATAAGTTTGTCTATGGATAAAGCTAAGTACACACTGCTTCTTCATAAACAATGCTGTATGTTTTCCTCTCGGCACATAATATCGGTTTTATTGTTATGTAAAACCGTTATATTTTATTTTTATTTTTTCTAGTTTCTAAACTAAGTGCATAGATGGCGACACCGTATGTGGAACTACAAGTGTATAAATGCTAATCTCTTCGAACGAAACACCTCACATAATTATGATAGAACTGCACTTACAGGTAAGTTCGTTTAATCATTAATTATAGAGATACTGAAACGTTTCTGAGTAACAATTTATAACTTAAATTATATTATAGTTAAGTATATATGATAAAATCATAATCACTGTAAACATTTACATTTATATATGGTTTCCACAAACACTGTACACGCAAAATGGGTACCTAAGCTAAGGTGCTAAGTTTTTTTTTAGTAATTTTAACTGTTACTTTAAAATACTTTAATACATAATTTAATTTTACGTAATTTGTCATAGTCTATTATAAGTTTACTAATATGTAACGGAAACCGGGGCCTCCTGCAACATGTATTCTATAATGCCTACTAGGCAGGTCCCATGTACTGTTTATAAATTTAATATGATAGACTGAAACATAAATATTATTTGATTTATTTTTTGATCTTTAGATTTATGTTTACTAAATTTACTTGCAAATGTTTAATGTCTTCAACACATATTAATATTCATTTATATGCTCATGGTGGGCGGTATGTTGAATGTTTAGTTCGAGTTTTCACCAAGAGATAGCGCCGTGTGGATGTGTTGTGAATCACGCTATTAAAGTTTTTTGTGAATAATATAAGGTCATTGTCAATTTATTATAAAGTTTGTCTTTATTCTGAGTGTGGAAGTATTATTAATTCCCCGCGTAAAAACCACGAGGGAAGGGAAGGGAGGGGGGGTTTTTTGTACCGATATCACATGAGTAAATATATTTACTCATGTGCCGTTATTGTACAAAATGAATTCATCCAAATGGAACAGTAATAATGATAATAAAACATTTGTTTTCAAGTCACAATATTATTCATTAAGAAAGTAGGTTGGCCATGGTTAAGAGCCATTTGCAGTAAAATTATAAAAATCTCGATTTTATTAAACCAAGATTTAGATTTAGATTTTTATTAAACTCGACTTAACTTAAATCTCATCAAAGTTGCCTTGCACATACTAAATTTACGTTCGATTTAACAAAGTCTAGATTTAATCCATTATTCAGTCACCGTTCGTTCTTTACGTTCCGTTTTCATAAAAACAATAATGTCAAAACAAAATTGCGTACAAAGAAACGTAAGGCACACTAGCGCCCCGCTGCAAAACATCGTCGCGCAACGTCGCGTATTATCGCGCACGGCGAACTGTGACGCGTGTAAAATTAAATCAAACTCATATTGACAGAGAAGTAGCTCTAAAGATGACATATTTTTAAGTAACTAAAGTATAAAAATATACAGATTTTTTCTTTACAGAAATTTTCTAAAAGATGTAGTATATTATAAGGTTAACATCGAACTAAAAGGCGCATCAGTCTGATTGTTTATAACAAAAACTACTTAGACGAAAAAGTCTCATCAATCCAATCGTACGCTATAGATATAAATCTATTTATCATAATCGAATATTAAGATCACAATTATTTAGCTTCTCATTTATATATTGAAAAATGCACCTACTGGCCTACGCACAGCCTGGATTCTTTTGTACAAACACTTGCAAATTACACTATTAAATTTTTCTTCAATAAATGTCCAACCATATAATAATAGATATAAAGTTTAAAGTATATTGAGGAAATTTGACAGTTTGTGGTTATCTGTGTGCAGGCGCGTACTGTCAGAATAATGTAAAAAATAAACGTAAAAATGATATATTTCGTACTTATGCAATATATCTCAATTCTCTAATAGCACAAGTTCCAGCCTTGGGATTGTGTGTAAATATTTTCTCCGTTTATTGTCATGCCTTTATCGCATGTCCTCACATGGGAACAGATGGAAATTCACATGTTGTGTTGTGTGTATATACGAAAATGGGATAGATATTGTTGGAGAGGCTCCGTGGATCGTAACCACGCTCTGCTACTATGTTGGAGAGGCTCCGGGGTCAAAAGAAACACCAGTTGTTCCGTAATAGTTTTATATTAGTGCACACAACGTGCGAACAGAAGAAGACGTTTTATAAGAAGTGACACCTGTCTATACATACACAAACTACATGGTCCAACAGATATAACTTACCGCGAAATGATTTGTTTTAAATTTGTTTCGCAAACTAAGTGCCATCTAAGCTGCGAATAAATTACGTGTTATAAAAAAAAAGTACACACACCATTACGTTTCTTATAATTTCTACAGATAATCTATAACAAAAGCAGCTTTTGCCCATTGGGCTTTAGAATTGTATTCAAAAATTGAAATACTTTCAAATGATAAACCTGAAGGATCTACCCTTACAATATAATTCAAAATACCTGCTAAACGGTTGAAAGTTACTACTGTAAAAATATCTGCGCCCTATACCCTTATGAAACATACACATATATGAAAACCCGGAGAATATCTATTCAGTATTTTCGTGTATTTGAATATAGATAAGATGAAAGGCACAAACAACCATCTTTATCTATCTACTATACTTTAGAGAGAAGAGGTTAGGGGAGCAATTAAAAACTCAGATACATTAGCGTGCGTGCGTTCTCTCTCTCCCCAGATACATTTAGTTCTAAATAATATACTAATATAAATAATACACTTTGATGTACACCAAAAGACATTCTGACACCAAAATACATAAAAAGTACACGTACAAAGGGTGGTCTTATCACTAAGAGTGATTTCTTCTAGACAAACTTTAGATTGACAAGAAAAACTAAAGATAAAAAGTGGGCTCGTCGTCGCGTCGTCGTCGGTGCACCACGAGTAATTCATCATCATCATCATCATCATCAGCTCAATTTTATGTCCCCACTGCTGGGGCACGAGCCTTCTCTATGGATAAATAGGGAGAACGGGCCATAAACCACCACGCGGGCCCAGTGCGGATTAGTGACTGTTAACGACTGCTAATGCAGCCGGGACTAACGGCTTTACGTGCCTTCCGAAGCACGGAGGTGCTCTAGATGATAAATGTTTGGTCACCTATCCGATGACCGGTCTTTGCGAAAGTTGCTTAACCTCAGCACTCGCGGACCGGCCGCGTTAACCACTGCGCCATTGAGCTCCTTGAGTAATTCATATAACATAATAATTTATAGCCAATCTGTAATAATCTATATACAGAAAATATATAAGTATATAAATATTAATAATAATAAATACTTTATATTATATGCTACTGACAAAAACACAACGGTTATAAATATAAATTCATAATAAGAATATATGGGAAGTCACAATATGCGTAGTGATGTGATGTAATAGTGATGGTGGTTATTGTGACAAGTAATGGTATTTTACTAGCCTTTTAAAAAATATTAACGTTTTAGCAACTCTGATTGCAATAGGCAATACATTCCACAATCGAGAAGCTAGTACTGTGAAAGATAAGTCGTAAATATCTTTGAAATGGACTGGAAACTCAAGCGTCAAGTTATTCGATGACCTTAATGATCGTGAGTCAGAGTGTTAGTTAAAGAATGACAGAATTCCATTCAACTTTTTCCTTTCTAGGGGAGATTTTTCGAAAAATGCTAAAACACGTAATTCTTTATTTTTATGAAAAATCTATAGATCCATTAAATTATTCATTTTGATAGTTATTACATACTTAAAAAATAACGATTTCCCCAAAAAAAACTTCTTCCCTTTTTTACTCTAAAGAAAATAAACAAAATTCCTGAGACACGTCATTCTTTATTTCTTATCAAGAAGCCAAATACCAATTTTCATGTTTTTTACTTCAAAACTGACGGACTTTCATGTAAACTTTCACCCCCTATTTGACCCCCATAGGTGTGATTTTCGTAAAATCGTTTTTCAGTGGCTGGTTACGTCACTCAATTTACCCACAGTCCAAATTTCATCTAATTAGCTTCAGCGGTTTAGGCTCGGCGATGATGAATCAGTCAGTCCAAGTCATTATATGTATATAGATTTAAAGCTTCTATGTCGGCTCGAAGTGCCTTGGAGTTTTGATGATCAGTCAGTCAGTGAGTGAGTGACAAAATTAAGAAACTTTTGACTAGTTATAATTCTTAAACTACTGGTTCGAATTGAATGAAATTTGAAATATACCGTGTTTATACAATGCTTGCTTGGTTACTTAAAATTCAGGCTTCTAGTTTTATTCACAACGAAGTTATATGGGTCAAAAATGACCTGACCGTGCCCCCAGATCAATATAATCATTAAAACCATTTATTTACATCTTGTGACTGTTTACAAAGTACCGGGAAGTGTTAGTGCAGTTGTGCAAGTGTGGGTTCCATAATTCACGGTGGAATAGTGGTGTTTTTTAAGGCTTTTTCATAGTCAAATCATATTAATTTATTGTTTGGCGGGTGGTTCACCAGCGCCATCTAGTGTTCGTCGGCTGTACCAATGCGCGGATACAGTGAATAGCATCGCGCGGCGACATCTGGCGTAGCGGCAACGAACTTGATTGCTGTAGCGAAGCAGCTTCGATTAGTGCGGTGCTTTTGCTACATCGTCACGAACCACTTAGTAATGCCTTTGGCATTGGTGTGGAGGTTGTGGAGATCTGTTGACGGCGGTAGGTGTCGCTACTTGTAGCTTGTGCCCGATGATTTACTACAAGATTCGATTCGTTTCTTAGTGGTAGAAATTGTTGTAATGCCAAAATAACGTTATGCCGATATATTTTAGGGTATTTCATATTATAGGTCCTAAAATTAGGGCTTTCAAATCTTAGACCAAAACAATTGTTAGGCGAAACAATAATTGTTCGTTTTATGTTTAGGCCAATACGGTTTGGCCATGTACTATTAAGAATAAAATTTTTAGGCGAACCGAAGGGCACCCTTTTTTCTATGGTCTTTGTTTAGAATCATTGATCCTAGGTCTTGGCGTACATTTATATGAAGTTGTTATTTTTATTTTGAGCACCCTTCCGGAACGATTTATAGAATTATCTTCGATATCATGATGAACTTTTCTCGAAGAGTCGAAGTCACTTTCTGTGCCATATATCATATTATTGTTTTCTAGCTTGGTGTTTTTTAAGCATTGTAATAAACTCTGTAAACAAGCCAGTATCAGAATCACGCATTGCGTGGCCATCATCATGCAAAGGCGATTGCGTAGGATCATCAAATGTAGCCAGACAGTCAGGCTCAGCATCAGATTCACTTTCCGAATTAAAAACTAAAAACCTTTTCATCTGACATTTGAAGAGGGATTAAATGCAATTTCGATTGATTTTTCTAATCTACATTCTAAAACACGCAAGCACGATTTTAGATAGAAGTTTTCCGTAGTTACTTTTATTTTTTGCGGCAACCATACCGCCAGATAATACACGAGACGAGTCGAGCACCTTTTGCGCTCTTTATAACATCTTACTTTTCTGCCTGTACTTTCGAGTCTTCTTTCTCTCCATTTTCTGCGCAAAACCCTTTGTTCGCGTGGTGTATATATAGTCGTTAATAGTCTTTACCTTTTTTCTTCCTTTTTTAATAATATCTTTCCCGATTTTTCCGGCGACGTTCTTCTAAGGCAACATGATTTTTTTCTCTTTTTCTCTTAATTTTCGCTTTGTATTTTTTTTTGTCTTTACGCTTCTTTTTCTTTTCGTCTTCTTTTATGTTATCCCTTCGTTTTCATGGCATAGCTATATAACCTACATATAAAAATAACAATTAAAAAAAGTTCTAATTACAAAATAAATACTGCAAAAAGGTAATTAAAATGGTTTTGAGTCCCTATGCTCAAGTAAGGATTAACTTTTTTAAATGAAATTTGTCACCAGTTTAATTTTAATATAAACATAATATTAATTAAATTAAAACCATAACTTAGAAGTTGGTCTCTTGCGTGGTCATCATATTATCTTCCGTGGTCACCTTGGACGTTGCACGTTTCTTTATAAAACAATTTCTGGTTAGTTTGTATTTTGAGATTATGCAAAAATATACAACATAGTTTTCAACTAAAACACCCAATTATCTACAAGATCAACATCAAATTACATTTTTAATTGCAGTACTTACCACTATACGACAGTAACAGAAGGGATCTTTGAACTTTTACACCAAAATTTTCACTATGAGAATGATTTTTTGTGACACAATTGTTGCATTCAACCAGAAGCACGATGCACATTAAAACGTACACTTCAGTGTTGCTAGAAGGCAAAAATTAAATCATTGCGGTCGTTAATTTGTTACCTGTTGCAAAATTTGTGTATGACTACGGAAGGATACGCGAACTATGGGACAATTTGAGAACACTGGAGTTACTGTTGTAAGACATTTCTAAATTTAATTTCGTAAAGGTATGTTGTACACAAGGGTTCTTGTAAATATATGGCTATACATATAGTAAAGAAAAGAGTTAATGTTCATTAACACGTTGACTGCCTTAAAACCAGACACAATAGAAAATTTATTGATTGTCGGTCACCGGTGACCACCACGGCGATTAAAGACTTAAGTATTTTTTTAACCTAGTCAAACCTGTGAAGGTCAAATTCCAACAGACCACGGAGGGAGACAAATGAAACAAAAATCTTTTTTTATTAAAGTTATCTTTCATTCCATGTGTTTTTTTGTTTTTATGTATATAATATATTTTAAGATATTCAGATCCAACATAATTTCTGCAGTCTAGAAGAATGACCAACTATTGCGTAATTGCGTGCTTGACTGGGTCTATAATTTGATCTTATTATTTTATTACCATCCTTGTTCCTACATTATGACTTATCCTTGTACATTAAATTATTACCATTTTGGGGTTTAAAGTTACTTGCGTCCGTAGGTTTACCCTTGAGACCCTACCCTTGAGACCCCTGGGTGGTGCTAAATGAGTGAAGCTGCTGAGTGGTAGAGCCACGCTGCGTTGCAGCACGAAATGGGCTGGCTCGCCCGGCGTAATACACCCTCTCACAAGATATCGGCGTGAAACAATGGCAATCGTTGCTGTTGTGTTTCGTCCGGTGAGTGAAAGTACCGGAGGCCCATCTCTCACCCCTCCCCCCTCCCAATTCCTGCTCTCACCTCAAGATCCAACTCCTTCATCAACGCATCTGCGATTACTTTGGTTTTGCGGCTGTCCATGGGCGGCGGTGATTACTTTTCATCAGGTGACCCGCCTGCTCGTTTGCCTCCTTTTAACAATATAAAAAAATGTTATTAAAGTAAAAAGGTAAAAAATAATGAGTACTGAGAATTAATTAAAAACTACTTACAAGTCATTTATTGTTTTAAAAAGTGTAATCAAAGTTTCGTAAAGTAATTTTCTTAATGTTTACTTTATTCTTAGATTAGCTGTGGCGTATCGTACGCGGTCGTAGTACTCACAATATTTTTAGAACACAATAGAAATCTGTTTCCTCTTGCGGCAGGTGCTCACCAGATATTTTGTTTAGGATTGATTTTATTTCGTCTGGATTGCGCGTTTGGAATACTTCGGGGCTCGAGTATCTAACTGTTAGGGCTGGGTTTGTCGTACTTCGGTGAGCGTTGATTTTTATAGTGATATTCAGGAAAATCAACCAGCTACGAACTACTATATTTTTAAACAGCATTTAATGCAGCGCATAACGCTAATTGTTTTTGATTATTTTACCAATTGAAACAAATATTAAGTTTTATGAAACTAAGTGTTCGCGCCAGAAACGCGACAGTCTCATTTGCTGTTCACTCATTCAAATAAAAGATACGCCGCACAAGCCGACGGCGGAGCGAAGGTGTGGATTGGACCGCGCGTCCTTCACTCAGCTCCAAGGACGTGCGGCATGCATTTCGGGGCATGGAGTTCACAACGATCAGCCCGCCCGTGACGTCGCGTTAATCGCCTACCGGTCGGTACAACCCTTCATAAAGTGCGTGTGCGCGCGTGTGTGTGTGCGCGCAATAATAAGAGACTTCTACCAGCTCAGCTCCATCCCCACGACAGTCGTGTCGTGGCTACGCCGCCGCCGTCAACGCCAGCTCACCAAGTAAGTCCCAAATATCATCATCCATCCCTCCTCAGCTCCTTAATCCTTCCGACTAAGAACATTTATTTTTTTAAACACTCATATGGAAAATGAGGACTAATAAAATCAATAATCAAACAAAATATTGAAAATTTTACTGGGCCAGTGTGATATCTCATTAGTAAATTTTACTTTTTACTTTTAAGTGCTGTTTGCTGCATTAAAGCTGAATTAAATATTTATAAAATACAATGAAAAAAATTAAATGCCTACCCGACCCAGCCAGGAATCGAACCTGGGTCTTCCGCAATCCGGGCGGTTGCACTGGGTTGGTCGGATAGGCATTTAATTTTTTCACTGTATTTTGTAAATATTTATATCTCATTATTATAGTTATTATAATATGTAGGAAGCCCAGCAGTGGAACGTTAATATGATAGTTTTCTTATCGCTCTTCCTCCGGAGACTCGAAAACCGATAGTATCAGTACTATCGTTACCGCAATATTTAAAGTGAAGCTTAAATAAAGACATTTGTGTTATTCCTGATGAAGACAGAGACGGTTTTATCGCACGCAACATGGCCAGACATTCGGGGAATGTAAATTGTGCTTTATATATAGCGAGCATTTGTCTGTCTGTCCACTTTATTAGTGCACGTCAGATTTACTACTCTTGGGAAAACAAGCTATTTTAAGCACACCGTCAATAAAACCAGACTTAGAGATTACGGTACTTTTGGTTTAAGTAGATTTACTTTTATATTTCTGTTCTTAAATATACTATATTAGGTACTATTACTACCTAACGACAGATTTTAAGTTTAACAAACGTAAATGCATATAGCAGGCATACCACTGCAACGCGGATGATTTTATGGGAACTTCACCCGACTCCCTCCACTCTAGCCCCTATATACTAACTTATTAAACAGTTAAAAAAGTCACCCAAACCCACCAACTCGCACTGGGCCCGCGAGGTGTTTTATGGCCCGTTCTCCCTATCAATTTATAGGTGGTGGGAGCCCCTCCCCCTCCCCCCCCTCCTCCCCCAGCAGTGGGGAGATAAAATAATCTGGTAATGATGGTGATGGCCCAATCTCCTCATGCGAATTCCATCCTACCACCAGGCTTCCCTACAGTGGTGACCCCGACGTGATGTACCATTGGCATCCCTACAGTCCCTACAAGTTAATGTCGAAGAGAGTGCGTCCAACAGTGACATGTTCATAGAAATCACCTCACGGGTCCAGTGCGAGTTTGTGGGTTTGGGTGATAACTGTTTAATTAGTTAGTACATGTACAACATATTCGTGTCTAAATCAGTGTAGAGTAATCTGGGCTACCATTCCACGTTAAACAGGATCCAAAAGCAATACAACGCCCTTTCTCGCCCTAATGATTTGGAAGATTTGGATATTTTTCACCTCAATACACGTAAATACAAGGAAATGTCAAAGTTATTGGTCGTCACGTGAACCTCTTCAGTACCTTTAGTATCTTTAGTATCTATAGTTTCACTGTAATTCATATTTTATATTAATTCGATTAGTTTTAATAATGATTTAATAAGTCCACAACGCATGCCGTGGCTGTCTTTAATTAAAAACTACGCTTATGAGGCTTATGTTTGAAACAGTGTCATTGTTTTTACTAGTATATGTTTTTGTTGACTATCCAAATAATTCTTAAATAAATAAATAAAAAAAATAGTAGGGGCTAGAGTTGAGGGGGTCGGGTGATGTTTTCAAAAAAATCTGCGTCGCAGTGGTATGCCTGCCTTATGCGCCCGCATTTTCAAGCGTGATGATTAAGCCATTACCCATCAATTGTAGTTGTACGAGCTCACATTCTACATTGTATTATTGATATATTGGGCTGACGGCGCAAATCCTTTGTTGCCTTCCGCGCGATTGAATTATATGTAAAATCTATACTAATATTAAATACAGGAAAGCTTTGTATTTTTGTATGTACGTTTGCAACGAATAAAGTTTTTGAAACTACTGGACCGATTAAAAAAATCTTTCACCATTAGATTGCTATATTAGCGCTGAGTAACAAAGGTTACATTAAAAAAAATGTTTAAAAATAAAAGTACACCCGTGCGAAGCCGGCGCGGGCCGCTAGTATTATACAGGGTGTTCGGCGCATGGTTGGACAAACGAAAACAGCGAAGTGGTGGGGTCATATACTATGTACTCACGCCCAAAAAGTTTGACATGTGTCCACGATTTTTTTAAATGAATTTTATTGAAAAGTTCCAAAAACACCAGAATTCATTCACCACTTAAACCCATAGATATCCACAAAACGACAAGAAAACAGAATGAAATAGCTTTGGACAGTTTTCTTCAACATCAACGTCTTTAACTATTTCAACATCAATTCATCTCAACTAATGTTAAGGGTTAACAACGCTAACTAGTAATGACTTGATTTTAATGATAGAGGCCTTTGCCCAGCAATGGGACACTCATAGAATATTTACTTACTTACTTACTAATTCTGGCAAAACAGTATTCTTAAAATAGTACCGTTTGCCTATTGCTATCACGCATACCTTTCCAATTCTTGTTTTTCCTGTTTGACTGTAACCATTTATTAAATTGAGTCCTTTCGCGTTACACCTATCATTTTTTTTTTGTCCTCGATATACGTATTTTTTATAACAATGTTTTATATTGTTGTCACATCAATGACGTCACGAGGATTACCTGCCACCTCCCTTGTTCCGCAGCTTGCATTTGACACCACCTGTCAGTGGTAAATGACAGCGTTATTGTATTTCCTTATTTTTTGTCCACAAACGAGAAAATACGATATCCAAATAATAAAAACCATAAAACTCTAAGCTATTGCTTGTTGCTGCTGCGAACTATTGTTCGATCAGCCCATGTTAATTATAATCATAATAATGATCAGTTTCTTTGCCAGAAACATAGTTAAAAAGTTTTTAAAAACTTTGTCACAACTTTTATGAATCCCAGAGGCATCCTTCAATGTCTATTCAATGACCAATTAAGATAGATAGATAGGTAACAAACACACTTTATTGCACACACATTTAGAAAATATGGAACAAAAATGTATATACAGAGGTGGGCAAAGGCGGTCTTACGCTTAAAGCGATCTCTTCCAGACAACCTTTGAATCATAGGACCGCTGAGCGGAAAATAAGAAGTAGTACAGCAACAAGCAATTTAAATAATATAAAGACATAATTACATAATAAAACAATAGACTTAATAAACTTACACAAAATAAAAATAAAAAATATACTGTAAGTTATTTAAATATATATACAACGTGTAACAGAAAGGTGTGATCAACATGAAAAGATCCAAAGTGTATCCGATTTAGATCTTTTATGTAGAGTTACTAAGTCATGATTATAAAATATTTATAAAATACAGTGAAAAAATTATATGCCTACCCGACCCAGCCAGGAATCGAACCTGGGTCTTCCGCAATCCGGGCGGCATGATTATTAACTTTAATGTGTTTTGCAATTTATAATTTAATATTTCTATTGTGACATCACATCAAAATAAACAAGTCTCAGCCCTAGTGGTTTAGTAACCTCTGTGTACCAACATTTATGATCACTGCTGCTTGCTTATGCGCGCTTGACGCGCATCACTTCACAAATATAAATATTTCATTAACCATTGCATGACAAATTAAGGTTAATAATTATGTCATAATAACAACACATACAAGTTCTAGATGGGATACACTTTGGATCCTTTAATTTCAACCACACCTATTTGTTACACGTTGTATAATACAATATGTATAATACTTATTTATACTTACAAATAATAACAATTAAGCATGTTTATTGCAGTGGACTTGTGTAGGCTGATGATGATGACGATGATAAAGCATTTACAATTAAGATCAATGGGTTCTAAACGACCGAAGCTAAATAAATTTAGTCACCCATCCAGTGACCCGCCAAGCTATATAACACTTCTCTTTCACCAACGCTGAACCGCGTAGCTGCTGCACCAATATATTTTATAATAGCCATAGTATGATGTAATATAGCCTATAGCTTTCCTCAATAAATGGACTATTCAACACAAAAATATTTTTTCAATTTGAACCAGTAGTTCCTGAGATTAGCGCGTTCAACCAAACAAACAAACAAACTCTTCAGCTTTATAATATTACATAGATTCTAAAATATCAGAATTTGACTAGTGGCTAGCTACCAACATCTTTTCTATGTATATGCCGCCGTAACATCAATGTTTGTAGTGTTCCGCCAACTAGAGACACGATAGCCAGTGCCTCAGTTGTTGAGGATCCCGGGTGAAGTGGGTATTATCATCACTAAATATTAGGTGAGATGAAGGAAAAAGATGCTTACCCGTAAGATATTTAAAAAAATCTGTCCCCGACTATATTAATCTGAACATTAATATATAAAAAAAAAACTCGCAGGCAAATTAAATCTATTTTTTTAATATATGAGTATTTGTGAAACGAATACTAAGATAATAATTATTGTATTCACTACAGCGTACAAACATTTAAGACCCGACAAAAAAATCTTAATATAGCGTAAGAACGCAATACGTAGGTAGCGCATTCAATTCAATTCTATTTTCGGAACATTTTTTTTACAAATTTAAACATCTGCTACATACTTAAACAAATACTTAACTACGACTGACAATCCAATTGTTCCACACGTAATTAAACTTTACCGTAAATTACTTCACGTCCATAAACTTTCATGTAATAAACCTAAACGGAATTTGAATTACAGATCCGACTTTAGTTGGGGCACCCCAGGGTACTAAACTGGGCCCTATTCTATTCACCATTGTCGTCAAGGGGCTTAGAATTATAGTGAAACTATTTAGTTAGAGATTCGATGTTACGTCTTTGAATAATTATTTTTTGTTTTTATTTATTGCATATTGCTAAACTAATTAAGCTAATGCTAAGCGTTCTAATCTTAACAGAGGTAAAGATATTTTAAATTTAAGTTGCAAAATCACAAATCGCTCCATATTAAACCTTTTTATTTATAGCTTCAACGAGTTTCCCTAAATAGAAAATTTAAAAGATCATTCTTATCTCGGTTTTATTGGAAATAGGAATAGTTATTTGTAAGATATTCAGCATTATATTCATGCTGATATTTCACGATTCAACGATCTGCGAAACCGACTCAGAAGTTCGTTCACTCAGAAAATCTGCCCGGTTCCGTTCAGGCGCTGGGTACGGGTTAAAGAAAAAACATTTCGTAAATTTTATGAATCTAACTAGTAGGTAATACGCAAGATTTACTGCGAACAAATGTTTATTCTGAAAAAGTGTTGATAACATCTCCACGTGCGGGATTCAGTCAAGCTTCATTTGATTATATAAAGTAAGAAGATAGTGTTTACTGAATTTAAGCCAGCCACTACAGTCTAATTGGTAGGGCCTGAGGCACAAAATTATTTCAATGTCTGTTAAGAGAAATATTTTTTTAGGGGCTCGATGACAAAGCTGCTAGAATTTTTAAATAGCAACATTCGAAATTTCAGGTCCCACCTTCGAAACATTTGACATTAAATTTGTTAATGACTGATTCCCTCTCTCTACAATTACTGTCACAACATCAGCTCATTTTATGTCCCCACGAGCCTTCCCAATGGATGGATAAGGAGAACAGGCCATAAACCATCATGCGGGCCCAGTGCGCATTGGTGGTTGTTAACGACTGCTAATGCAGCCGAGACTAACGGCTTTACGTTCCTTACGTACCTTATAATAGCGTCAGTCAGAAAGGTGGTTTTGTCTTAAGTGATGATAAGGCTGAAGGTAGATGCGCATTTCACCCGGAATCCTCAACTACTGAAGCACAGTCAGTCAATCTTATATCTAGTTGCCAGAACACAATTATGCTACTAACATTGAAAGGATAATTAGATAAGGTGGTGTTAGCTAGCCAGGTGGACAAACAAGCCCTACTACGTACCAACCAAACCGAGTACAGAAACATGCACCTCCCCCCCGGAGTTAAACCCGAGACCTCTGGGTCTGAGACCGATGGTCTTAACAGAGGCGGGTTAATTCCATTCCATCAATAGATGTTCAATGTCTTAATTTTTCCCACACGTATATATTTAAGCGAGCTTACCTACTTCATTAAATACGCAAACTTCTTTGATGGATAGTATTCTACCAATATTGGGTTGACTTTGGTTATTAAAATTCGTGCGTGGGCTTAAGTAAAGCTGTAAGTATTAACTATATCCCAGCTTTCAGCAGAAAACTTACAAAATATAACTATCACATCATCACCTGCTAATTTTATGTTCACACTGCTGGGGCACGAGCCTTCCCTATGGATGGAACGGGCCATAACCACCACCACGTGGGCCCGGTGCGAGCGGTGATTGTTAACGACTGCTAATGCACAAAGAAATTTGGTGACTCGTTTCTTTGTCGCACTTCCAAAAGATGGAATAGTCTACCAGCAGCACACGTTTTCCCTCCTTCCTATGACATGGGGTCCTTCAAACGAGGCGTGAAGGTACTGTGGACCGGCAGAGTGAGGGTGACTGATGCTGCGTTGTTTTCACACTGCACCAGTTGTCCTTGCGTCTGGACTCCATTTCCACTTCACATCAGGTGGAGTGGAGTCATTTGCCGAGCTATGAATAATATAAAAAAAGCCGGGACCAACGGCTTTACTTGCCTTCCGTAGCACGAAGGAGCTCGAGATAATACAGTTTGGGTCACCCACACTATGACTTGTCATTGCCAAAGTTGCTTATCTTCAGCAATCTGAGCTCCTCAAATTTTGCGTGTCATTAATTGTAACCTTTTAGTATTATATCCCAGTCTTCAGCAGGTATATCTAACGTAACAAACTGCCCAAAAATAAAGTGTCCCAACCAACTAACGAGCTCGTCGCTCCGTCAGTGCCACCGCGTTGCGTGTACGTCCCTGAGCAACGCTGATTTATGAGGGCGACTCATCATTCCCGTCTTTATTTGTCTTAGCTTGTCGTAAACGTGCGCTTTCTTAATTTGGGATTACTGTGAAGCAGAGTTGATGCCGTTCTTGGTTTCATTTATTTTTTTATTTATAAAGGACTAGTGGCATGCTCGCGACTTCTTCCGCTGGAGTGTATTCCATCGAGAACCTTTTTCTTTAATACAAACCTTGCCTTGACAATTACGAACAAAATAAAATATAAATCAGCCAAATCGTTCGAGCCGTTCTCAGATGATGCTCTGACATATATGTGGCAATGGATTTTTAATAATATAGATAATAACAGCTTACAATACATGGTTCACAAAGTACTTATAACATAATACAGAAAAGGCAATTATAATTATTAACAGTTTACATTGGCAGTTAAAATTATGCACATTGAGTGTGTATAAATTGGTTCATTTGTATTACTATAGCTGTTTTTGACTAGACAAAATACTGTCCTACGCATCGAAACATAGAAAAATAGTGAAAAAATCGACAGTGAAATATATGTGCTGATAGATCTTTTATTTATTTATTCTTCTTCACGGTTACAAAATATCTTTAATCTAAGTAGGTACAGGTACATAATGTTGAATTTGCATTTTGATAAGAAAAGATTTTTCATTGCGATAAGTCTTATATGAAGCAAAGATTTTTGTATTCAAGTTCTATTATAAATCTCCGTGGTTTTTGGTGTGCTTTAAATATTTTAAGCTTTAACTTTTGAGAAATAAATTTACATACATACATACATACATACATACATCACGCCTTTTAAAGAATTATGACGCATTTAAAAACATCTTTCTCAATTTAAGCCTTAAACCTTATTAGGTAAGTACTTCTGGTTTCAATTTACATTTGGACATAGATTTCTATCAAAAAGATTGTAATAATTTATTAAATCTTAATAATCTGTGAACCAACATCATAATGACAATCAACGTGCATTCAAATAGAAGATTTGAACATTCTGCGATACAAATGACGCATTTACTTTAATAAATCAGAGTAATTGAGTGCGCGCGCGCCGGCCACGACTCAAAATTCAAAATTCAATTCAAAATTCAAAAACATTTATTCAGTTTAGGCTACAAGTAGCTCTTATGAATGTCACTATGCCATCGGTTCGTAAGTCTACTCTGGGCGGGAGATCTTGTACTGAGAAGAACCGGCAAGAAACTCAGCAAGTGTCCAGCTCTTTTCTCCCTTACAGCGTCAAAAATATTGGAAAATGCCCTATCATAGCAGGACACTTTCCATTACAATAAACACAAAAAATATAGAAGACAACCACAACATGTAAAAAAAGAAAAAACACAAAATAAAAAAATATACGTTAACAAATTTCCATCAGGTAACAGTTGCAATTTCCACAATGTCATACAGTACCACTACAGTACTATCGTAAAAGGAAAAAAATTGTTTAAGAAAAACAAAGTCAAATTATAGTGAATAATACTAAAAATAAGATAAGTATGCGTGAGCAGACCAGCCTCCACAGGCGGCACCCGTTCACGAGTATGACATATGAATCAGCCATCGCTTCGCTCAACCATATTTTAGGGAACGTAACGACCCGACGCACACGCCACCACCGCAGAGACAGTAAAGAGAGCATGACACACTCAAGATACTCTAAATAAAAACTTAGTGATTTATTTAACGCAACGCTGTTTGTTATCTGTAGGACACTGTTGATAAAGGCTATCATATCAGTATAAAAATTATATAAATTAATTTTATTATGATGATTCAAATAGAGTATAGTGTGTTTTTATTATAACCAAGCTGTTTTATCATCTAAATATTCTTTTACTGTATAATAACCTTTTTTGAGTAATAAAGATTTCACATGTTTTTTAAACTTATCTAAAGGTAAATCTAGTACAGTACTTGGTATTTTATTATAATAGTGTATACCTTGCCCCAAGAAAGAACCAAGAACCTTTTGTAACCTGAACAGTGGCATAACAAGTTTTGTCTTATTTCTAGTATTGAAATTGTGTACGTCACCATGTTTAGTGAAGGAGTTAATATTGCAACGTACAAAAACTATACAATTATAAATATATTGAGATGCAACTGTCAGGACACCAATCTCCCTAAAAAGATTTCTTAAGGAAGTTCGTGATCCTAGTTTATAGATTGTTCTTATCGCTCGTTTCTGTAGAATGAATATAGTTTCAATATCAGCCGCTGTTCCCCACAGTAGGACGCCATACGACATGACACTATGAAAATAACTAAAATAAACTGTTCTAGCAGTTTCAACGTCTGTTAACTGCCTAATTTTTCTAATGGCATAAGCAGCAGAACTGAGTTTACCGGCCAATTTCGATATATGAGGATTCCATTGAAGTTTTGAGTCAAGGGTTATGCCTAAAAAGATTGTAGAATCTACCAATTCTAATTGATCACCGTTTATTCTAATATCAGTTGGTTCATTTCTGACATTTGGTAATATAAATTTAATACATTTTGTTTTCTTAGCGTTAAGCTGTAAATTATTAATAGTAAACCAACGGAGTACCTCTGAAAGAGCTTTATTTACATTTTCATAATTAGTTCTACACCTAGTTACATTAAAAATGAGTGAAGTATCATCTGCAAATAATACAATTTCACAGAAGTTCTCTACAAAGAATGGCAAGTCATTTACATAAATCAAGAATAGAAAAGGACCAAGAATCGACCCTTGTGGAACTCCCATTTTTACATGAGAACCAGATGATTTAGTACCATTTATATCGACAGTTTGTGTTCTAGAGCTAAGATATGACTGTATTAAATTTAGAGCAAAATCTTTGAGACCGTAATAATGTAGCTTCATCACCAGAGTCCGGTGCTCAACGCAATCGAAAGCCTTGGACAAGTCGCAAAAAACTCCAAGAGCGTTTTGAGACTTCTCCCAGGCATCAAATATATGTTTTATTAGAGCAACACCTGCATCAGTAGTAGAACGACCCTTAGTAAAGCCATATTGCTTACTATGTAAAAGGTTGTTTGTGTTAAAATATGTCATCAACTGTTCGAGTATAATTTTTTCATAGATTTTACTTAGCGCTGGTAATATTGAAATGGGCCGATAGTTACTGGGGTCTTCTTTGTTTCCTGATTTGAATAAAGGTATAACTTTACTAAACTTCATAAGATCAGGAAAGATTCCTTTATCGACACAGTTATTAAAAATTTCAGCAAGATACGGTGCAATAGAATGAATAATATCTTTAATTACTTTAATAGATATACCCCATAAATCACTCGTGTTTTTCATTTTAAGTGATTTGAATGTTTTAATAATATTAATTGAATCAATGTATTTAAATTGAAAGGAAAGATTACATTTTGGTACATATTTTTTGAGTAAAGTTTGTGCAGCTTCTGGTGATGAATTTAAATTTGACGTTGTTATTACAGGTATATTTACAAAAAAATCATCAAAAATATTAGCAATTTGTGAATCTGAATTAACTAAGTTTTCGTTTACTTTTAAAGTGAAAGTATTATCCCGTAGTTTAAATTTACCTGTTTCACGGTTTATAATATCCCAAGTGGCTTTAATTTTATTGTTAGACTTTTTAATTTTTTCTTTAATGTAATTAGATTTTGCTACTATGCACACTTTCTTAAACATTTTCGAATAATTCTTTACATATTCCGTAAAATTAACATTTTGGTTATATTGTTTTAAACTATATAGATCATACAATTTATTTCTACTTTTATATATACCAGTCGTGGCCCAGTCACAGAACTTAAGTTTATGAGTAATTTTTATTGTTTTTGGTGTAAACACCTGGTTGTATTCGGTCTTGATTAAGTTAAAAAGATTACTAAAAAGTACATCTGGATCATCTTGTACAAAGGGTAATGCATAAATTTTACAAGCTATACTATTTTTGAAACACTCAACTCGCTCTTTTGTAACTGGTTTACAGTTCACTATTTTTGGTTCATCCCTAATATCAAAATCATAGGTCACCTTCAAACCGCAATGGTCAGACGTAAGATTACTAATGAGTGACTTAGAAACAGGGTCATAGTCTGTAAAAATATTATCGAGACAAGTGGCAGAATGTGAAGTTATTCTAGTGGGTTCGAGAAATAAATTTAAAAGATTAAAACATTTAAATAAGGCAAGGAGACGAACACTCGTTGAAGTGTTTTCTAAAATATTTATATTAAAATCTCCACATACTAAAACAAATTTCTTTTTTAATTTTAATTTTCTAAGTACGTCTTCCATTACTGATTCAAAAATATCGAAATTGCCCGACGGGGGTCGGTATACACACACTATTACAAAACTATTGAACTCCACACACGATAGTTCAATGTTACGCTCCACTGATAGGTCTACAATATCGTTGCGATTTTTGTATTTGATATTGCTTCTTACTAATATTAGAGAACCGCCGTGAATAGCTGAGCTTCGCACGTACGCGCTTGCTTGTTGGAAATTATTCACATGGAACGATGTGTCATGACTTCTAAACCAATGCTCCGTTATACAAAATACATGAATTACCTGACTTTTTGCTAACAATTCTAATTCTAAGTCCTTGCCAGCCAAACCCTGAATATTTTGATGTATAATAGTAATGGATGTGGGCTTAGCTTTTGTCTTAGACCTCAGTTTAAATCTGAGGTTGTAACCTTATTACTAGTTGTAAAAGTTGCATTAGTAGAACTACTAATGATTAAGTTATTATCATGAAAAGACTTAGTTATACCACATATAACTGTATCATGTATATTAAAAGCTAACAAATTAGCTATCTGCGTCCTACATTTCTTAGAAAGATACATAGTATCTGACGTCAAAGTAAAGTTATTAATAAATTTATTAATATCGAAATATAAGATGGTGTCACTATGACGACAAATCAAATTAAATAGTAATAAATTTAAGTCATAAATGCGCTTATTTTGTTCCCAGGTTAAATTTGTACAATAGGGAAAAGCGCTAACTATTAACCTGCAATTTGTATCTGATTGCAGTTTTATCAAAATATTAAAATTATTTATAATGTCACGTTTTCTAGTATGTGAACTGTCACCACACAATACAATAACATTTGTGGAACTATTCAGTGAATCCTGTGATATATTATTTACTATAGCATTAAATGATTGACCTGGAGTACAAATATTGGTCATTGAATGGTTAAGATTTGCATTCATAAGCAACCCTAAGCCCTGACCAAGTTTATCTGAGTACATAACTGTTTTTCTTACTAATTTAGTTACATTAGGTTTATGAATTGTTTGAGGAGAGGCCGAGGTAGGACCGGGAACCAAAACAGATAAGTTTTGTGACTTTATCTGAATATTAGAGTTCAGCGATGAAGTCTCTTTGTTTATGTTAATTTCATTATTAACTAATGAGTTGTACCGATCAGCATTGTACTTGCATAGATCTACTAACTCTGTGGCTGATTTGATATGTTCCTCAATCTGTTTTTGGGATATTGAATATTTCTTTGTCATTATGTTAAGTGACTCGTGTAACCGTTGGATATCAGTTTGTAATTGTTTAGTGTCTCGGTCATACATTTGCCTACTTTCCACCAATTTACAGTTATATATATCTAAGGAATCAATAAGGCTAATACGTTCCTTTCTAAGAGCAATGTTTTTATAAAAACAGTTGTTTTTCTTTATCAACTTTTCAGTTTTTCTTATAAATTTATTAATTTTTACATACTTTTTAATTTTAATTTTGCTAATACTAGTTTTTTGGTTGGTTTGCGGAAATTCCTGTACTGATGTTCCTCCAGGTGATGCTATAAGCTCATCAAATAATGATTGTGTCTGATCCACTTCATACTGTTTCTGCGACTCAACAAGTTGAGAAATCTGGTGATTGGCTGCACTAAGGTCTCTTTCCAACTCAGTGATGCGGTCCAGTGCCCTCTCATAGGTGTTGTATTGCTGTTCAAAGGTGGAGATCACATCTTGAAGTTGGTCACGCTGATGAAGCACATCCTGGTGTTGAATATGTAGTTGGCCTAATTCACTTTTAAGATGTGAGTTTCTGTCAATCATGGACTTTATTTCCATCTCACTCTCGTCTCTCTCCCGTAGCAGCTGATTGCATGATTCTTGTGACGCTTTTAACTCATGTAGTGCCTGTCTAAGCTTGAGCTCAGTACTTTGTGTAGCAGCCTTACGGGTCAGCATATTGAGTTTGGCTTTATTTATATACCTGAAATTTGTAAAAAAAAATGATTAAGATCTTATTTATAGCAAGTGTATTTGTTTATTTACTTTTAATGTACAGCTAATGAAGAGTATATATAAATTTTAAATTTAATTTTAACTAGTGGGGGTAGATATGTCACACAAACAAATGGTGTTAAGAGCAGACTGCTGTGTAATTATAAATTTACTTCTTATCTTTAAATAAATCTAATTAAGATTCTGTATATTATTGGTACCTACAACTACAGACACAGGTTATAGGAACAAATACAAAAACTAATAAGCAGGCTAATTGCAGTTGATACTGATTAGTACAGTACAGTAAAACTTTATTAAATTATAGTACTGAAATGCCAAAGTTACTTTTGCAGATTAGATGCAAATCCTTTGATCTACTTAATTACAAAGTAGAAAAATAACAATAAATTGGGCTATTACATTGACACTTTGAATAAAGTATTTAGTAAACATTTACATTTAGGTTACTAGTATCTATAATAAATGGAATGAAAACAATACTCCCCCGGTTTATGTTGCTGCAGTCCACGGCAAAGTAGTTACTTTAACAACTTTTTGTAAAATTTGTTCTAACAGTTGGCTGGCGATGACAGTCGGAAAATTACATTACTAAATAATTTAAAAACTACACAATATTTGTCAGAGAAAACACTAGTAGATGTTATTTGACACTTCTTTTAATCACTAATTACAAATTTAGCAATAAATAAGCATAAAAACAATTTATATCTAATTTATAATAGGAGCCAACTATTTTGACAACTTAACCGGACAGTGTTGCCAGTCCTCTTTTGACTCATCGACTAAGAGACAGTGACAGATCGATAACTCGATCGGTTTCAAGGGCTTCTGCATGTTCGGTATTTGCGTGGACAAATAAGAGATTGTTATTTAAGTAAAAAAAGGAAAAAAAGTAAACCTACCTTTTAATTTATTAATAGAACCACAAGTGCTGTTCTTCAGTGTCGCCAATTGGTGACATTATTGGTGACGTTTAATTTAACGAGGACAAAAATCCGTCGCGAAGAAATTTGGTACCTTATTTGTTTGTCGCACTATTAAAAAGTGAAGTACTTTATCAGCATACGTACCTATATACTTCAAACAGCATAGGTACTAAATTTTACTTTTTATTTTTAAGTGCGTATAAAGTACTAGCTGAGCCTGCGGACTTTGTATCGCTTTGACAGTTTCTATGTCAACAATACAAACAAATCGTTTCTATGACAACAAAACAAACAAATCGTGAAACATTTTGTATTGGAAAATTAAATATTTAAAAAAAAATGTTTGGGGTGGACCACCCTTATCACTTAGGGGTATGAAAAGTAGATACCGAATTCATAATATGAAATTTCATAAAAATCGATCGAGCCGTTTCCATGACAACAAAACAAACAAATAATTTTGTATTGGATTTGGAAATTGTCGTTTTTAGTATTTTCCGTTTCTTACGAGTATTATTTATGTTTCTCACCGTTTACACCTTCCCTGAACTTCCACAAATATTTCAAAATCAAAATAAGCCAAATCGTTCTAGTCATTCTCCAGTTTTAGCCACTCAAACGAACAGCAATTGATTTTTATATATATATAGATCATAAGTAGTATTCAGTGCAACCGCCCGGATTGCGGAAGACCCAAGTTCGATTCGTGGCTGGGTCGGGTAGGCATTTAATTTTTTCACTTTATTTTAGACATATTTCAGCTTCAGTGCAGCAATTAGCACTTAAAAATAAAAAGTAAAATTTACTATAGCATTGTGTTATCAAAATTGTGGTATTTCATCTGTAAAGATGAATCTGCATAGCCATCGGTTGCAACAACCGTTGGATAGATGGCACTCTGCCGGCAGTGAAAAACTTCAGTGCTTACGTCAGCTTTCCCGGCAGTATAAAGGTCTGTGCAGCCACCCGGATTGCGGAAGACCCAGGTTCGATTCCTGGCTGGATCGGGTAGGCATTTAATTTTTTCACTGTATTTTATAAATATTCAGCATAGGTACTTTAAAAAATGTCCTCATCATCACCATCTCAGCCAAAAGACGTCTACTGCTGGACAAAGGCCTTCCCCGAGGATCTCACAACGAAACATATGTGACGAAGCAGCTTGTGGGTCGAGAAGTAATGCAATAGCGATGAACTCTGTGGTTCTGCAAAACGTCTTGTAAAAAATATTACCTATACAGTCGGACACCCGTTTAAACAAATAACGCTAAGTTAGATTGATTGCAAAATAAGTCAATCTCAAATGTTAAATCTTCAGCGTAAATTATTTAAAACAATATGTAAAACCTTATTTAAAGTCCAAATATTTTAACATGTTTTTTTAAATTTAAAAAATTTCTAAACTGAATAGTTGTCATAGAGAAATATGTAAGTAATGTAAACTTACGCATGTTA
Source organism: Eudonia mercurella (assembly GCA_963082485.1). Taxonomy (NCBI): domain Eukaryota; kingdom Metazoa; phylum Arthropoda; class Insecta; order Lepidoptera; family Crambidae; genus Eudonia; species Eudonia mercurella. The sequence goes on from OY720037.1 coordinate 16,732,437, forward strand.
GGGTCGCATCTAGACAATAACATTCTAATCTTATTTTAATGTTTATACAGTTATGTCATCAAAAATGTTATCGGTTTTGTAAACTAAATTTTAAAAAAAAACATCATAAACAGGTGCATACCTACATATTCTCACGTAGGTATGTAAATGCAAAATCAGATAATATACAATTAAGAGTTCCAATATCACTGTAAAACTTCACCCTCGCGTGTAAAGCGTTCATTTGCATCTTTTACAATCAAAACCTTGCCAACAAAGCGAACGTTCACGACGAATAACAATACGTTTTTACGTGCGCCCATTTAAATAGGTTGAGCCGCAAAATCGAAATATTAAAATTAATTCACATATCGGGGTCACACATCGAGCGGACAGCAATAACCGTAAAAGATAATAATCGCGGGGCAAAATGGCCGTCGCAATATGGCCGCCGTGCGGCATAATTGGCGGGAGTCGCGAGTTTCGTTAACATTTTAGTTGGGTTAATTGTTTCGGGATGATTTTCATTGGCGTTGTATGTCTAATCGATGTTGTTGAATGGTTACAAGCAAGCGTATTACTATTCGAATCTGTTTATATTAATCTGAGAGTCTTGGCTACAAGTGATGCAGGGGATAGAATAGAAAAAAGGTTATTGGGTTTGACTTTCGAAAAAAGGTACATGATATCACAAAATAAAATAATAACAATATACAATAACTTATATTACAGCACTAAAAGTACCAAAGGACCTAAATAGCAAAACGTCATAACATGGTTAATGTTGAGCGTCGAGCGACCGGCAGGTGGCCGATAACAATTAAAATTTTATTGTGTCTGGGTATTCGACGCTTGAGCTCTTACCCCCGTATTTATAAACGAGTAAAAGCTCATATTGAAACAAAGTAATTGCTTAAGTAAAGTTTCATATTCTTTAGTAAACCGATGAAGTTAGAAACGCCAAAAGCTAGAATTCTTAGCCAAGCAATAGTCACCAATATCTTTACTCAAGCAATCTAGTTAGGCTACTCAAAGAATTCATAGTGACAAGCTTGTGACAAGCTAGAATTGAGGTTAAATTCCGTGTGACAGTTTGTATTATGTCTAAAATAATATAAAATTGATGATTTTGATAATAACAATAATACTTTCATTTAATTGAATAAAAAAACTTCTATTCTAATTTAAACGTTACTTGTATACAAAATGAAACTAGATCTTAGTGACATTTCTAAGAACAAAGTAGTTGCTAAGTAATGACTTGTTTATAATTACGGGTGTTAGATAAACATGTCACTGAGACAAACCCATGACGTTGACTTTAAGGGTTTAAAGTCTTGATCACCACATTTGCCATATGTAGGCTGGTAATAACAAATCGGGCTATATATACGCTGTACCTATGTTCCTTGTCCGACGACGACGTCCTACGACGACTTGGGTATTGAATAATGGATTTTGGGCCAAGTTCTTTCTTTCAATGATGGAGAAGAAAAATATTGTCTTGCAGATAAACGTTTTCCTGTGAAGTATTTGTACCTGTACCTAACTCAGAAGAAAAAAGAGAAAGAATGCCAACTGAATGTTTTAATGTAGGTATCGAAAGTCAGGTATTGAAGACCAGTTTTACGTTATAGGGTCGTTCATTTACGGCCGGGTATTGGTAACACATTCCTTTTTTACCGGGGGTAGTGCTTCTTCAAACCTGATGGTAAACAACATTAAGGTTATAGATGAAAGCACACTTCACCATGAATCCCTAACCACTGAAGAACTGGCTATCGTCCCCCAATTTTTCGGAACACAACTATGCTAAAATGTTTAAATAATTTTAACGCTTTTGTTGCGAAACAAATTACAAAAACACAAATGTTGAAAAATTTCCACGAGCAGGATTCACCCTTCTGACATACCGGGTCAGGTGCTCTTCCAATTGAATGGGCGCCTATGGCTTTCAAAGTAAAAAGTAAATAGTGTTCAATAACTTCGGCGGGCTGGTTAGAACCACGATAGCTCAATTGGAAGAGCACCTGACCCGGTATGTCAGAAGGGTGCAGGTTCAAATCCTGCTCGTGGAAATTTTTTCAACATTTGTGTTTTTCATAACTATGCTATTAACAATCATCAACAGCTCATTTTATGTCCCCACTGACACGAGCTTTCCCTACGGATGAATAAGGAGAACGGGCCATTAACCATCACACGGGCCCAGTGTGGATTGGTGGTTGTTAACTACTAATGCAGCCGGGACCAACGGCTTTGTGCCTTCCGAAACACGGAAGAGCTCAATATGATAAATTGTTGGTCACTCATCCGATGACCGGCCTTGCGAAAGATGCTTAACCTTAGCAAACGCAGACCACGTGCTTTAACCATTACGCCATTGACCTAAGTAGACAAAGTTAGTTAACATGGTGGTAGCTAGCTAGCCAGGTTGCGTTAGTAGGGGCCCTACTACAAATTTAAACGCGAATTATATACTCTGGCTGTCAATCGAATCCGATGTCAAAGACCAGCGGCAATCACAACACTTCACGCCAGACGTGATAAAAAACTATCTAGAATTTATTTGATTTGAATTTTGCAGCCAATGTCAAGTCGCCAACCTACAAACGTAATAATTTCTTTATTAAAATGATAATATAAATGCCAAACAAGATTTTTCTTCTTAGAATCAGTTTATAAATATATACATTCATGCATAAAATTCAAATCATTTCGTATAAAAGTAACCAATTTTCTACAACTTATCTCATTAAAATCATTTATTGCAATATTGTACCATTAAATTTGTTAGAAAATCTACAATGTCAGGGCACAAAATAAGGAGGAACCAGAAGGTAAGCTTATACATACCGCGCTCGAGCAACTCACTTGACACGGATTTTGAAACCAGAGTGCACAGTGAACGAGAGTGCGGCAACTTCATACATGCGCACAAACGCACGCACACAAACTCTTAGGTACCAAAAATACCGGAAAATAACGGTCAATACCGGTATTTAAAAGTAAAATACGGGTTTTCGTTAAGGTACCAATACCGAGATATCGTAATGAAAAATACCGGTATTTACCGATATTTACCGGTATTTACCGGTATTTACCGGTATTTTTGGTACCGGCAACAAGCCTTGGCGCCACCCTGGACTCGATTACTATGCTCTTTCGCTCGCCCTTATATAAACGCCTATTTGCTCTCAGTATTAGAACACCCACATTATAGTGATCAAATGGTCAATACCTGTATAATTGATACCGGTACAAGTCGAGTATCGGTACTGTATCAAGTAAATTGGAAAATGTAGATATGAGTTGCCATTCAGTCTTATACCGGATACAATGCTACAACACAGCAAACAAATTGTAGCCACTGGTTAAAAACCTCACCTCTGAAGTCACAGCAATAAACTTACGAGATCAATATCGCAGTAGACAGCGAACTATATAGCCACTTAGCCTAATACCTTAGATAGAGGGCGCGCCTTCAGTTTGAAATGAAGACTTTCCTGTCAATTATATGGCAATTTAAGTTTCATTTCGCAGACAATGGCGTTGTGGGGTTACTCCGCAAAGAGTTTAATCGCAGACGAGACGATTTCTACATACACACTAGTTTAACCACCTATGTGCTGATGTGGTTAAGACCACCGGTCTAAGACGTAAAGCATCATCATCATCATCATCAGCTCATTTTATGTCCCCACTGCTGGGGCACGAGCCTTCCCTATGGCTGGATAGGGAGAACGGGCCTTATACCACCACGCGGGCCCAGTGCGGGTTGGTGGTTATTAACGACTGCTAATGCAGCCGGGACCAACGGCTTTACGTGCCTTCCGAAGCACGGAGCTCGAGATGATACATTTTTGGTCACCCATCCGATGACCGGCCTTTGCGAAAGTTGCTTGACCTCAGCACTCGCAGACCGGGCGCGTTAACCACTGCGCCATCGAGCTCCTCAACGTAGAGCATGCATAGTGACATTCATAAGAGCTTTTTGTTAACTGACAGATTTTTTTTTTGAGTTTTAGAAATCAGAAAGTAAGTTTAATACATACCGCGCTCTCAAACATAGACCCTCTCATAGACACGAAATCTCGCAACAGCTGTGATCGGACTGGTTCGAGATGGTTCTCACCTGCTGCAGTCTCTTTATATTGTGATTTTGTTTAGTAGGAATGGGAAAGTATAAAAGTGTAAGTATAGATAAAAATATAAGGTAGGTACTAGCTGACCCGGCGGACTTTTTAATATAGCATTGCAAACATACATACATACATACATATATACATACATACATACATACATACATACATACATACATACATACATACATATATACATACATACATACATACATACATACATACATACATACATACATACATACATACATACATACATACATCCTGCTAGCAAAAAATATAAAATAAATATCTATTTACGAGAACCGTGTCACTTTTGTCACAATGTAAGTATTGAAATAATGAATTGGTATGGAATCCCAAAAATATAGATACATACTTATTCTATTACAACTAATTTAGTAAAGCTCTCCGTCAAATTAGGTTGCCCCAACCATTATTGCATCCACTCCTGATTTCGGTAATCAACCCACCTATTCTATTAATTCACAATTAGTTCAGTTATCGACGTGATTAACTAGTGCAATCGTTGTTAAATTATTGGGACGCGAACTGTTTGACTTAGCACAAAATTCGGTTAATCTTCCAATTTCAATGAGCTTTGCGCTTTAAATAATGATGCTGCAACTATTATTAATTATCCACACTTGATAACGGGTGATTTTGATTATCTAGTGTAATGACACCGCACAGATAATTGCCTTTACATATATTATTATGTATCATTATCATCATTAGCGTATCGCAGTCATGTTGGACATTACTATCTTACTAGAATGGCGCAGCGACCCAAAGTGAGTCTTGGCCTCCGATAATAGGAGTCGCCATCTGGGTCTGTTCTGCGCCACCAGTGTATAGTTTGATGGTGCCAGTCATCCGCCTTGAGCTCGCGCAAGTCCTTACAGACCTCAAGATCTCAGAATGTTGGAAAAAGGCATATTTTTTATTAGTAAATATTGTATACGTCCAACACACATATTATACAGAATGTTTGGTAATAAAATTAAAATTTAAAATCATTTATTCAGTTTAGGCTACAAGTAGCTCTTGTGAATGTTTCTATGCCATCGGTTCGTAAGTCTACTCTGGGCGGGAGGCCTTGTACTGAGAATAACCGGCAAGAAATTAAGCAAGTGTCAAGCTCTTTTCTCTCCTACAGCGTCAAAAATATTGGATAATGCCCTATCATAGCAGGACACTTTCCATTACAAAGAAACACACAAAATATAAAAGACAACCAGAACATGTAAAAAAATAAAATAAAAAATCTAAGTTAACAAATTTACATCAGGTAAAAGTTTCTAGTTTCTAGTATATTCCCGAAACATAGCCATGCAACCAAATATAAAGAATACTGTGATAGCATGTAAAATCATATTCCATAGATTCACTTTTCTATTAAAAAACTCAGATTTATTTTATTAATTTTTTTGTTTATTCCTGCAATATTTCGATTTCTGTTTATGTTTGACTATGAGGTTGACGACCAGGAACAACGTATCAGCTCGACCTAGAGTTGTCACCTTACAGTTTTACTTAGTAACAAAGAACCTCAATTTCTCGGCCATGTGATGCTTTTCTGTTATGTTCATAATTTTCCAGGGTTCTATGAACGGTACCCTATCTGCCATATTCGGGATTAAACAGGTAAACCAAACAACCTGTATACACTTACTTACACAAACACCTACATAACACACTTGCATAATTCATACATTTAGTAAGTACCCATTTTTTTAATTAACATCTAATACGTAAAATAAAAAAGTTTATAAATTAAATACGGCCAATTACAAGTTTCCGCTTATAACTTAATACAGATTAAATTACTTAAATCTTATCAATTTTTAATGGAAAATGGAAAATGTTGGTAAGATATACACACTTACATTGAATATTTAATTCACTTTTACATGACGCAGACTGGGTTTCACTGCTATTATTACTTTTTCATGTTTTCTGTAACCATCGTTGTTGAGTTTACAATAACTAAAATTAGACATAAGAATAATATTGTAAATCTGTGTTGTAAACTATGTGCGCCATTGAGCCTGGGGGTCGACCGCCTAAGTCTCTCGCTTTCGATCGCTTTGAAGGCGAGGCGAGGAGGAGGCGTCATATTGTCATTTCGAAAGCAATATGAAAGCAGTATCGAAAGCTATATAGCTTTATATATTATTCGATATTATATTTCGATAATATATTAGAATGCGAGGCGAGGGCCTCGCCTTCAAAGCGATCGAAAGCGAGAGAGTTAGGCGGTTGGGGGGCGGGTCTTCCTGCATAAATCCTCGCTCTATCTGGTCATGGGTATCCCTACACTAGGCTTACCCAATTGCAAAACTCGTCTACTCCAACGGTCATCAGTTCTGCAATAGATAAAATATGGACCAGATACACTGGTTACATGATAAGTTTTACAACCTTTATAAGTCGTTAAATCACCTGCCTCAGACGATTCCTAGTTTTATTGTTTGTATTATGTACGCCGCCTTAATTAACGCCCTTGAACAGCTGCAGCCATGAACGTGCAGTCCGCACTTGAAAAAAGCATTTGAAAAGCGCAAATTGGCAAATTAATAGAGTAGTTACCTATTCAATTGTATTGATGTCTTGATTTCAACGATGGAGGCCTTTGCCCAGCTGTAGGACAGTATAGTATTTACTGTGTGACGCTTCTGCAACACTCGAATATTCACAAGTCAGCCTTGATTGTTGGAAATGTATAAGGCACATTTGTCTTTCTGACAAAGTACTTTCACGCCAAAGGTATGCGCCGGCCTACAGTTTTCTTTCCAAAGGAGCTTCAACCTAATTCTTATTGCATTAAATGTCAGTTCGCACTGCGCAATCGTTTTACGTGTCACGTTAATAAAATCCGAAAGTAATGTCTCGTGTTAATTAGAAGCGAGATTTAGTGGATACACGGGCGCCGGGCTGTTTAATGTATTTCTCTAATCTTTCTTTTAGAATTTGTTTGGTTAGTGTCAGGTGGTGGTGCATCTTCTATCTGAATCGAATCCGAGAAAGGGAACAAACAAATTACCTAACTCAGCTGTTTCTTATACGTTCCTCGTGCGTGTAGGCTTCATTGAAATTTTACTGAATGACCGTTAGAAAGCAGGTGGCATTTGCTGACCCTTATCTTATTAGAAATAAGGGTGAGTAATCATTATTAAAAAAAAAAAAGTCAATCACTGGTTTCTGTCAACCACCACCATAACAATGTCCTAATCTATACATTAATACGTGAAGCAAAAACTTTGTACCCGTCTTTACGAAAATTGCGCGGACGGAGGAGTATGAAATTTCGCACACTTATAGTTTATATAGAGAAGGTTATCCGAATGTATTTTTTTTTATTATGCATAAAAAATACATTAAATCAACAAAAACAACATTACACACACTACCATGTATTTAACACACACGTATTGAAGAAATTTGAAAGTTCAGACTACTACAAGTCTGATGGGCACGCGTGTGTACAATAGCCCCTTGAGCGTCGAGCGACCAGCAGATGGACGTAACAATTAAAATTCTATTGTGTCTAGGTATTCGACGCTTGAGCTCATAGTTTAATTATTGGAAGTGCACCTGACCCAGCATGCCAGAGGGTGTCGGTTCAAATCTCGCTTACGACTCTCGCCCACGACCTTGTCTTCTATATTTTTGTGTTTATTTGTAATGGAAAGTGTCCTGCTATGATTTCCAATATTTTTGACGCTGTAAGGGAGAAAAGAGCTGTACACTTGCTGAGTTTCTTGCCGGTTCTTCTCAGTACAAGATCCCAGAGTAGACTTACAAACAGATGACATAGTGACATTCACAAGAGCTACTTGTAGCCTAAACTGAATAAATAATTTTGAATTTTGAATATTGAATTTTGACCGACTTTTTTTAGGACCGATAATAATCGGACCGATATTTTCGCCAAGGTTTTAGTACTTACTGGTTTTCTGATCGAATTTTTGGAGGACGTGTGCGCTGCAACATAGAATTCCATACGTTTCATATTCACCGACTAAAAAATTGGTCACTAATTAGCAGTGGTCGGAGTAGGTATTTTGAATTAAGGTCACTGACATCAAACGTATATGTTAATATGGATACTCCTCCGAGTTTCCGGATTATTATGATAAAAATACCGAAACATCGAAATTATTACATGAAACTAGTTAAAAATGTATCAATACTCTCAACGCTATGCTGCTAGTGGCGTAGATGACCAGAATTTAATAGTAAAAAATGACTGGTGTGTAAAAACCTTGTTGTAGTAAAAGTGTTGGAGTAAAAGCCTAAGCATGTATAAAATGATATAATAATAATATTCATTTCAACACACGACATCCGGCAAACAGGGTCTTTTGTCCTCTTATCTCTATGCTCAACGCATCTGACCAATTAGAATCAAGTATCCAGGATGACTCATTGACTGTTTGTTCGAAAACAATGCGCTCGCACCGACATCCAGACCAAGTGGCTCACTCACTTATTTCGGTTCGTGGAGTGCGCTTATTTTATGTGTTGTGAATATCTTGACTTGACCCTGGCTTGTTTACTGTCTTCTGAAATCTACTTAAAACGACGAATTTGGCTTATAACTACGGACATCGATTTATTACTCTTGGATTGGGCCCATTTGAAGTTGTTTTTGTACGGGTAAGTTTTAATTATTTTCACTATTTAAGAAGGTTTTAGAACTTGGAAACAGTTAAAAAAATCACTTTATAGCAATCATCACAGCGCATGAGAGTCCGGTACGCACACCGCAGGGCTATCACCGCTTCAGTTAAAAAAAACACTTTATATGAAACAGAATTTCATTATCGACTTTACAGTTGTGTATGTATATATTGTAAATTTAAATCATTGTTTTAGGTGAGATATAAATAAATATGGCAAAGGTCAAGGCTGAAACAGTGCAAAAGTGGTTATTGCACTATCCTGAGCTACTTTACGATAACGCTAGTGGCACTATATACTGTACAAAGTGTGAAAGTCATTTGAAAGCTGTGAATAGAGGCAACATTACCAAACACATTGAAGGCGCTGTACATCAAGGAAAATTTAAGAGACCGCAAGAGGAATTTTACTTCGACCTCATTAAGTTCCTGATTCTATGCAATATTCCTTGGTCGCAAATGAAAAATCCAGCGTTCAAAGAGTTTTTTCAGAAATATATGTGCAGTACTTGTTGTTGCGTTTGTACCAATCGTAAAGTGGTTGACGAATCACAGTTACGAAAAGTTTATTTGGAGAAGTTTTATAGGAATAAAATCAATTCGATTTATGAAACTTATAAAAATGAGAAACTATGGATATCGCTGGATGAGACAACAGACATTTTTGGTCGATACATAGTCAATTTCCTAATAAAACCATTGCATCCTAGTAATAGTGCAGGCCGGCCTTATTTGATTGCTTGTAAAATGCTAACAGCAGTAAATGGACAAACAATAACACAATTTGTACTGCAATGTCTAGAAAATTTATGGCAAAACACTTTTGAAGCGAAAGTTGACAATATTTTAATGCTTTGCACTGACAGTGTAGCGTACATGCTATCTGCAGGGCGAAATTTAAAACATTACTTACCTGAAATGAAGCATGTGACATGTTTGGCGCACGCTCTTCATCGTGTAAGTGAGCAGATAAGGTCAGAATACAACGATGTTGATATTCTTATATCAAATGTTAAAAAAGTATTTTTAAAGGCTCCTAGTAGGGTAAACATTTTAAAAGAAAAATATCCTGACTTACCGTTGCCTCCGCAACCAGTCATTACCAGATGGGGTACTTGGTTACAGGCAGCATCTTACTACGCTCAACATTTAGATAAAATAAAAGAAGTTTTATCCTGCTTGAGCAGTTCTGATGCTATAGCCATACGAAACGCAAAAAACATTTTGGAAAAACAAAATTTAGAAAATGATTTAAAATATATTGAAGAAAATTACTCTATTATACTACTAGCCCTAAAAGAGTTACAAAAACAAAATTTATCTCTAGCTGATTCACTTTTAGTATTTGATCAAGTAAGGGCTACGCTTAACGAGTGCAATAATGAGAATATAAAAAATAAAATAGAATCAGTTATGGAACGAAATCCAGATTTAGATACAATTAGAGAATACAGCGAGAGTATTGAAAAAAGCGTAGCAAATAATCAGAAACTTTATTTCAAATTCGCTCCATTGACATCTACAGATGTTGAACGATCATTTTCCACTTACAAATGGATCTTAGATGTTAAAAGAAATAGCTTAAAATTAGAAAATATTGAAAAAATTATAGTTATTTATTTTAATTGTATAGAGACAGAAAATCAAAATGTAGAACTTGTAACCGATGAGGATTAAAAATAATTATTTTTAATAAAACTGTAATAATGATTATTTGTATTAACAATAAACAATTTTGTTTGCTTACATATGGTTTTTTATTTTATTACTCTATTTACCAAATTTTTGGAAACTCCGGTACATTCCGGAAGAAATGCATGTCCATGTTATGATATCATGACGCAAGTATCTAAAATCAATATACCTACTCCGACCACTGCTAATTAGGTATCGGACGAGGGCTCTGTTGTAAGATTTTTACACAACTTTTACGAGTAGTATAAAATCTTTTGATAGAAAAATATTACAACGGAGTATTGTAAAGCAATACGTTGTTCGCATAGCGGGGTTAAACGGCCCACCGTTCTTTACTTCGAATCGAACTTACCGCTGGAAATCTTACCCGGGACTACTAGGTCTGTAACCGCTGTTCGAGCCACTAGACCACATAGACATTTTACATTAAAATAAATCCACGGTCGTTTAATACACAACAATTAAACACCACACAAATATTATAAATGCGAAAAGTTTGGGTGTATGTGTGTATATTTGTTGCTTCTTCACGCTGCAACGGATGGATGGATTTGGATGAATTTCGGCATACAGATAGTTTATAACCTGAATTAACATATAAGATACTTTTTATACCGATATTCCTACGGGAACGGGAATCACGCGGGTGAAACTGCGGGCGGCCGCTCGCTGGTATGATAATAAATTAATTGATAACGTACACTGTCGAACGGTTTTTTAATGAAATGTGTAGGGGGTGGTATAAGGTAGTTGGGAGAAAGAAGAAGAGTGGCGTAGTTTAAAGCCGAATGGCGTATATTAGAATACGTAAGTTAAGTACGCGATTGAAATAAGAAAAGGAACAATGTTGCGAGAGATATAATACAATACCGGATATCGTGGTCCGAGAGTTCCAGGGAGATGGAAGCAGTCGTTCCCCTTTATAAGGCACTGTATGCGATATCCGAAGCGTCCAGAAGGTCCGTATAAACGGATACAACCGTACAACTGCGAATATTCCTACCTAAGAAAGGATACAATACAAAAGTCACGGCGACTATATATGGGAGCCGGCAAACGAAACCATAGCGCGATGCAAGAATCCGTAGCGCAGCGCCATCTAGTATGCGGCCTATGAACTAATAATGGTTCTTGCAGATGTTGTTGCTACAGGCTCCCCCTCTGGCTGCGAAGACGTCCCGGCGAGGTAGACAGGATAATGTGTAAGTTACTTCGTTTTTGGTGGTCGTCCTCGTGGTCGCCTGGTTGAATGCGTTGTTTTATCTTGAAGTTGGATCTTCTTTGGGCGGCCTCGCTTTCTGATTGGCAAGGACGGTTGAGGTAGAGAAGCGTCGTTTGGAGCTTCGTACGGGGATAGAGATGATGAATGGTATAAACCTACTGGTTTGTGAGGTTCAGTTAGGGATGCTACTTGGTAGGAGCTCGGTCCATGTATGCGCAGAATTATGTAAGGTCCATCACGTCGGGGAGCAAATTTAGCGCAGAACCCTTGAGCAGATTTACTTAACGGATGAGAAGTAACTAAAACGTAGTCTCCTGGTTTGTAAGATGGTCTCTCTCGACGACTTTTATCCACGTACTCTTTTCTTTTTTCTTCGTTCATCTCCTGTATCTCTTTTGCTTTTTTCAGAGTATCAACTAACAGGTGCAGCTTTGGAGTAATTTCAGGAATAAAATTTTCATTAGTTATTATTTGTTTCAAGTCATTCCTGCAATCATCAGGACATCGTAGGTGACGCCCAAAAGTTAAATAAGCAGGAGAGTATCCGGTTGATGATATAACCGCAGTATTCATAGCAAAGCGAATGCTTGCAAGTTTCTCTGGCCAAGATGAATGGCAGTCTCCCACAAATATTGCCAATTGGGTCTTCATGTCCCTGTTGCGCCTCTCTACGGGGTTAGTTTCTGGGTGGTAAACTGGGGTAAACCCATGGCTAATATTAAGACAGAAGGCAAGTTGTTGCATAACGCTGCTAACGAACTGTGTGCCGTTATCACTTATGAAACGGCGTGGAGTGCCATAACGCAGTATTATTTCATTAAGCAAAACTTTAGCGCAATCTTCAGCGGTTGCTTTTTCCAAAGCAAACAGCTCCAGCCATCTTGTAGCGACATCTTCTACTATAAAAATTTTTGTTGTCTAGAGACTTGGGAAGAGGTCCAAACAAGTCGAAAGCTATCACTTCGAAACGCTGATTCACGGCTGTTGTTTGGAGTAGGCCTGCTGGCTTTAGGTTATTTGGTTTGTATCTTTGGCACTCAATACATTTTTTTATGTAGGTTTCCACTTGAGTTCTCAAACCTTTCCAACTATATCGTCTTGAAATGCGTTCTATTGTTTTATCTACGCCGAAGTGACCAGCTGTAGGATCATCATGATAGACAGATATCACGTTATTTTGTTCGTGTTTTGGAACTACTAATTGACAGTCATCACTGTTATTCTCTGGGCTATATCTATATAGTATTCCGTTATTCATTAAATAACCCTTTTGACTCCAATATCTCGCGTTTTCGTCGTGATTACCTTCAAAAGCTTGCACTACTTTTACAATGTTTTCGTCTTTTAACTGTTCTTCTCTAATTTCCTTAGCGCTTCTTCTAGGCATATCAACTATAACTGTACATATTGCGCAATTTTCTTTACTTTCATGTTCACAACAAGGGCGAGATAAGGCGTCTGCGACTACATTAGTTTTACCAGTTATGTATTTGATTGTTAAATCATAGGACTGCAATTGTAAGGCCCATCTTGCTAAACGACCCATTGGTGATTTAAGTGACATGAGCCATTTAAGGGCTTGATGGTCTGTTAGGACAGTTACTGTTGCTCCTTCTATATACCCTCTAAATTTGTTACAGGCCCAAACTACTGCCAACGCTTCCCGTTCAGTCGTTGAATAATTTCTCTCAGCTGGAGTTAGTAAACGACTGGCGTACTCTACAGGATGTTCCTGATCTCCCTCCCCCTGCACTAATACAGCACCAATGGCGTAACTGCTAGCGTCAGTCTTCAGACTAAACGGTTTAGTTGCATCGGCTTGAGCTAAAACTGGTGCGGTTGATAAGGCTCGACAAAGAATTTGAAAGGCTTTTCTTTGGTCATCTCCCCACGTCCACGCAACGTTTTTTCTAGAGAGGCGAGATAAAGGTTCAGATATTTTAGCAAAATTGTGCACGAATCTTCGGTACCATGAGCACATTTGTAGGAACGACATTAAATATTTTATGTTAGTGGGTGCTGGCATTTTAAGTATACAGCTGACTTTATCAGGGTCTATTTCTAACCCATTGGGCGTAATGTAATGCCCCAAATATTTTACCTTAGAGCAACACCACTTACATTTCTCCTTGTTAATTGTAAGATTAAACTCTACTAGACGAAGAAAAACATCTTGCAGGTCTCGTAGATGCTGCTTATACGAAGGAGAGAGAATAATTAAGTCATCTAAATATGACAACAGCTTAATATGACTTAACGAAATACAAAATCGGTCCATCATTCGTTGAAATGTTGAGGGCGCGTTTCGTAAACCGAATGGCATTCTTAGAAATTTGTAAACACCAAAAGGTGTTATAAATGCTGTTTTGATCTGATCATCTTCCTTGACTTTAATTTGATAGTATCCAGCACGTAAGTCTATTGTTGTCATGCATGGAGTTACTCTGGCATCATGGAGCAAGTCATCAATTCGTGGCATAGGATAAACATCTGGAACAGTAATCTTGTTTAGTTGACGGTAATCAATGCATAGGCGTACACCGCCGTCCTTTTTAGTTACCATGACGACAGGCGCCGACCAAGGCGAATTGCAAGGGATAATAACATTTTCTTTAATCAATTTTTTTATCTCGTTCTTTAGGATTTCAAGTTTTGGTGCAGGTATGCGATATGCTGCCACTGATATTGGTGCGTTATTTCCAGTATCTATAGCGTGTTCGACATGGGAGGCTGGCTGGCTATTAGGTACAAACACCGATCGATTTTTATAAAGAAGTTGATTCAATTCTTCTAATTCTACATCGGTTGAAAATATGTCTGTATTGGGAAACAAAGAAGCTGATTCTGGTGATAGTTCACCGGGATAGTCAATTAAGTTCTCTTCTGCATCTCGATATAAAGCATCCATTACTGGAGAGTAGCCGTCAAAGAGAACCTGACGTTTTCTTTTGTTTGGAGGTGATAATTGTATTGGCAGTAACGGTCCATAGCTCGACGCTTTTTCGAAATGCGTGTTTGGTACACATGCCTCCATTGAGTAATTAGCCTCCGTTCTCTGGTTGCATACGGGTACTTTCATTGGATTTACGGCATATTCTGTGATACTAGCGGTTGGGTAATTTGGTTGTGATTGCTCATTGAAACTTGCAATAATTGGAACAAATTTAGGTGACACAGTTGGTGTAATCTTGTTGTTTGTGACTTTCTTTTCTTCTATGAGTTCGAACAGCTTTGACGGATTGTCCAAAAAATGACATGTCTTTTGAGGTAAAGTAATTGACAATAATGCGTCTTCAATAAAACCAACACCCAACAAAGTTTTATTGTCTTTGGCTTCAGGCAAGATAATGAACGAGGTAACTACTGTTCTGCCATACATCGTAACTGGTGCCTTAAAGTTCAAAGTTACTTGTTTTTTTGTTATTCCATCAGCTAGAGTAATCCACATTGTTTCTTCCTTAAAAATGTATCCCTTTCCTTCCAGAGCTTTGTACAACTTATACGATGCTACGCTAGTTTTCGCGCAAGTATCTATGTAGGCCATTCCCTGATGGCCATCTATTGATACTGGTACAGTGGGACGCTGACGAATATCCATGTTCGATTGGATTGCACAAAATTCCAAACCCTCTACTGTTTTATCTACAGTATTGCATTTCTTACAGTGACTACGTACTACTCCTGGTTCTCCACAACCATAACAAGAATATTTGGGTGGTGCGCTTGTTGACTGATTTATGTCAAATGATTTTTTGTTGTGTACTATTGCCTTTTGGAGTATGCCTAATGGCTGTGTATCTTGTGGGTTACTATGAAGTTCAACTTTTGCTTTTTTCCTGCATTGTTCAGTGGAATGTCCAGGCAAACGACAGAAACTGCATCTCAGTTTTTTCTTTAATGAGAAGTCACGCTTTTCATCATAGGGTTTTTCTCTACTTGTTAGCATGTCTTTATAAAAATCCTCTGTGGCACGACATTTATTTAAAAGATCATCAAAAGTCTTGACGGAATCCCTGGTAACATGTTTTCTTATATTAAGACTTAATTGGCCAAACATCATGTCTAACTGCTGTTGCTCTGTGTGCTCCGGTTTAGGTAATTGAGATAGCAGCATCCTTTTTTGAGCAATAAAGTTTTCGGCACTTTCGTTAGGTTAGGTTAGGTTAGGTTAGGTTAGGTTAGGTTAGGTTCCCACTGCCTGGGGTGCGAGTCAGATGACCTCCACGTGGTGCATCCTGGGCAACGAGTGGTTCCAACATTCTCCGTTCGGAGAAAGTTGGGCCCAATCGGCCAACATCTGGCTAGGCGGGAGCCCCTTCTGGGCCCTGCAACTCCTGTGTGCGTGTCTACTTTAGGCCGCACTACTCGCCGCTCCTTCTGAGCGGCTTTGAGAGGAGTTTTTGGCAGCGTCCCCTCTGGACCTGCAACAAGGGGGGAAAAGGGTTGCTCGGTGCCCCTTCTGGGCACCTGTCAAGGTTGTTCGGCGCCCCCTCTGGGCGCCTGTCAAGGGTACGAAGAGGGCTTCATGCCGGCCGTCTGCGTTGTATCTGTCTTTGTCTGTGGTTGTGCGGGTTCTGCTCCGTCCGCCACAACGACCCCAGCCCTGGCATAAGCTGGGTACGTGGCGGGTCGGTCCAGATCTGCAGTTGTTGTTGTCCTTGTTTTGTCGTTTTTGTTGTTTGTGTTGGGGGATTACAACCCATAAATTGTTAACCATTATGAGCGCGTATTCTAGAAGAGAATTACCCCAGGAGGGTACCCGTCGGGAGACGGGAGAATCCCTCCCCGGGACCGGGAAACCGGCCCCGGGCTGCCCCACCGTCTCTGGGGGGGGCAAAGAAACGCCTGTGGTTAAGAGGAGGAAGGTTGGGAGAGAAGTGTCGGTATCCGTATCATCTGAGGCAAAGACGCTGGTGGATGTCATAGAGAGGTTGGAGAAGAAAGTCAAGGGCCTGGAGCGGGAGCGCGACAGGTACGAGACGGACCTCTCTGATGAGAAGAGGGAAAGGATGGTTGCCATGAAAGCCGTGACGGACCTCCACGAGCGATGGAAGAAAAGCTATCAGCGGGCGAACGAGTATCGGGAAGAGGCCCAAGAGGCCAGGAGAGAGGCCCAAGAGGCAAACGAGGCCAGAGAGGCTGCGGAGGAGGCAAGGCGCCTTGCGGAGGCAGGGGTTGCTCCTCCTCCTGCGCTGGACGGAGGCGTGGCGGCTGCGCTTGCAGAGATGCAGCGCACCCTCGACGCCTTCATCGAGGGAGTAAACAAGAGGATGGACGGGCTGGAGGCCAGGCTTCCGATGCCCGGCGTGAGGTCCTACAGCTCGGTGGCTGCGCGCGGGTCGGAGGGTCCCGCCGCAAAGAGGAATACTGGGCTCAGCCGGGAAGGGGTGCGACCGAAGGTCCAGCACGCCGAGTCCGGGGGTTCTCCCCCGGCTGAAGTGCGGACCAACGGCGCCCGCAAGCGAAGGAGAGGGAGGGCGAGAGGCCCAATGCCGGGAGCGAAAGGAGGGAAGGTGGCCCTTAGGGAGCCCAGCTCGACGGCGGTCGTTGTACGGCTCAGGCCGGAGGCGATTGCCGGGGGGGTGACCTACGCGGCCACGATTGACAGAGCCAGGGAAGCCATACGCTTGGAGGAGCTTGGCATCCCTGGCGTCAAGATGAGGACGGCCCAATCTGGGGCGCTACTGATGGAGGTGCCGGGTGCCGACAGCGGCGAGGCTGCTGATGGGCTGGCCCGAAGATTGGAGGAAGCCATATCGGATGTGGCAGAGGTTACACGTCCGGAGAGGCAGGCGAATGTCCGCCTTAGTGGTTTTAGCCTTGCTTCCCCGGAGAGGATAGCCGCCGCTGTGGCGGAAGAGGGAGGATGCCCGAAGGAGAGGGTCAAGCTGGGGACCATTCGATCGGCCCCCAGCGGTGACTCGGTGATGGCGCAGTGCCCGGTGAAGGCGGCGAAGAGGCTCGCCGCCTTGGGGAGCCTGCGTATTGGATGGTGCCTGGCCAAGGTAGAAGCCGTCAAGCCTAGACCCATGCGCTGCTTCAAGTGCATGGGGACGGGCCATACGAGGCCTATGTGCCCCTCAGAGGCGGACAGGGCGGGGTGCTGCTTCCGCTGTGGCATGGAGGGCCACCAAGCGGGAGCATGCACAAAACCCCCGAACTGCTTGGTTTGTGCCGAGGCGGCGCTGCCCCATGAGCACGTCATGGGGAGCAGGGAGTGCTGCCCCCCGGCAGTTAAGATGAGGGTGCCGGAAGCGCGAAGCTAACGGCGTTTGTAGGCATGCTGTGTGCAGGATTATGTGGGGAAGGATTGGTGTTGGAGTAGGAACCGAGCCGGAGTCAGACCTGTATGGGGGTATGAGTACGGGCCGGTTCCTGGTCAATAAAGCAGGAATGGCGGGCCGACGGAAGGCCGCGCGTTTTGTTGTGTGTGTTTGTGTTGTCATGGAGAAGGGCGCTTGCTTACGCAAGCGGTGTATGTAGTGGGGCTTCGGCATGGGCATAAATATTTATGCCCCCCCCCGAATGCCCCAGGGTTGTAGGACCATGGTGTCTTGTGTTGTCCTTGTGTTTGTCTGTTTTGTGGGATTGCGTGCCCGTTAGAGGGCGGGCGCGCTGTTTGTGTTGTGCCGTGCGCGTAGGTCGCCCGTGTGTCGGCGCGTGACTGCTTGCGGTCACAGGTTGGCACACGGGCGACGGGGCGGCCCTCGCGTGGTATGGCCCTAGTGGTATAGGTCCCGCGACTGCCACCCCAAGCCTTAAGCTTCGGATTGTAGGCCCCCAGGGGTTTAGTGGATATTCCCCTCCGTCTCGCCCTCCCCGCTGGGACTTAGTCCCGGCAACTGACTTGGAGCCTCTCTCCTTGTCAGTGGGTGTGGAAAGGCGGACGGGCGAGTTCCACATAACCTTGGGCCTCTTCAAGGCCCGGGTACTCATAAAGAGTTCCCCTGGGAAAACAAAAAAAAAAAAAAAAAAAAAAAAGGTTCCCACTGCCTGGCGCGGTCCACTATATGTAACAGACCCCGCGCCAACCACAAAATCAGGCTGACTGCAGGTCCCGGGGGTTTTAGTGGGTCGGGCAGACCATCGCCCAACCCCACATACCCCGACAACGGGTTGAGCCCTTAGTGCTCCCCGTGGGATGACTTGGTTGCAAGTTTCCCCCGGGTCAAAAAAAAAAAAAAAAAAAAAAAAAGGTTCCCACTGCCTGGTGTGCGCTGCCGCGAAGCTCCCGGCAAAGCACATAATGGGAGGCAGGGCCTGTCGCCCACCCCCCACGAACAGCACAACGCCCCTCTGGAGGGCGGTTGCCCCAGCAAGTGCTCAGACCGAGCCCATGGACGTCTCAACAACGGGACCGAATGCCAGCACAGCCTAGGACTACCATCGTTCAGGCAAACCTAAACCGCTCCGTCGCCGCGCAAAATCTGCTGGTGCAGCAGATGGCGGAGTGGGAGGTTAGTGTGGCCCTGGTGGCAGAGCCACATTCGGTGCCCGCGGGCGCAAACTGGATTGGGGACTCGGAGGGGCTTGCACTCATCACTACCCCCTCCAGAAGCGCTACCCCCATTATGTTGAAGGAGAAAGGCAAAGGCTACGTCGCCGTGACTTGGGGCAACGTGGCTCTGGTGGCCGTTTATTTCTCCCCCAACAGACCCCTGTCTGAGTTCCGGTCGTTCCTGGCGCGGCTCCTGGCTGTGGTGCGGCGTTTGTCCCCGCTACAGACCATCGTAGCGGGTGACTTGAACGCGAAGTCCACCACGTGGGGCTGCCCTCGAACCGACCATAGGGGATCCGAGGTGGAGGATTTTCTTGTGGAGAGTGGTCTCGTCCTCCTCAATAGAGGTGCTGCCAGCACCTGCGTCCGATGGCAGGGGGAGTCAATAGTGGACGTTTCGTTCGCAACCCCCCCCATCGCATCGCGAGTCACGGACTGGCAAGTCTTGGAGGAGGTGGAGACCCTATCAGACCACCTCTACATTAAGATGGAGATTGGCCCGGCTTTGAGAAGCCTCCGGCCTGTCGCAGGAGTACGCACGGCCCGGTTCCAGAGGTGGGCGCTCACACGCCTAAACCGCGAGGCGGCCGACGAAGCGGCCCTCGTGGAATCCTGGTTCCGGGACCCACCAGCGTCCTTGTGCGTGGACCTCCAGGCGGAGAGGTTCCGGCGATCGCTGACTCGAGTCTGCAATGCCAGCATGCCGAAGGTTGGGGATCATCCCCGCCAACGGGCGGTGTACTGGTGGTCGCAGGAGATAGCCGACCTGCGTGCTGCCAGTATCACGGCGCGGCTCGAGTATCAGCACTGCCGAAGGAGACGGCATACACAAACCGAAGAGTTAGGTCTGTACGCCCTCTTCAAGGCGGCGCGAAAGGCGTTACAGACTCTGGTGCTACAGGCGAAGACCACGGCCTGGAATGAGTTCCTGGCCGATTTGGACAGAGACCCGTGGGGAAGGCCCTATCGCCTCGTGCGGAATAGGTTCCGCAACTCGGCCCCCCCGACGGAGTCATTCGAGCCAGGACTCCTGACGAGCATCGTCAACGGCCTGTTCCCGGACCGCGTCTTTACTGCGGTCCCGTTTGAGCTGCCAGTAGCTGACGATGCCCCCCCCCCCGGACTTGACAAACATCCCCCCCATATCCGAATTGGAGATGGACCTCGCCATTGACCGCCTCCGCCTTAAGAGAAAGGCACCTGGGCCGGACGGCGTGCCCAGTCAGGTGTTGGCCATAGCCCTGGGACACATGCGGGGAAGACTGGTCGGCCTTCTCGATTGCTGTCTGCGTCAAGGGAAGTTTCCCAAGGCGTGGAAAGAAGGCCGACTAGTGCTCCTGAAGAAGGACGACAGACCGGCGGACCTGCCTGCGGCCTATCGGCCTATCGTCCTGCTGGATGAAGCGGGCAAGCTCTTTGAGCGTGTGCTCGCGGCCCGCATCATCGAGCATTTGGATGCCGACGGACCCAACATTGAGGCAACTCAGTACGGGTTCCGTCGGGGCAGGTCCACTGTGGACGCGGTGCTCGCCCTCAAAAGCACTACCGATGAAGCGATTGCGAGGGGGGAAAGGGTGTTGGCGGTTTCGTTAGATATCGCTAACGCATTCAACACCCTCCCCTTCAGCTGCATTAACCAGGCGCTGGCTTACCACCAGGTGCCCTGGTATATCAGGCGCGTCCTAAGGGACTACCTCCAGGACAGGTTCATTCTGTACCTGGAGAAGGGCGCGGGGCGGATAACATCTCGCCGTATGGTGTGCGGTGTTCCGCAGGGGTCGGTCCTAGGGCCACTCCTGTGGAACATCGGATACAACTGGGTCCTGCGGGGGACTTTTCTCCCCAGGACGGGGGTCATTTGCTATGCAGATGACACCCTAGTCACTGCACGAGGCAGTGACTACCAGGATACGGTGCGCCTCGCGTCGGTTATGGCCACTGTGACCATATCGAGAATTCGCCTGTTGGGGATTGAGGTCGCTCTCCCCAAGACGGAGGCGATGGTTTTCCACGGCCCCCGAAGAAGACCCCCCGGCAATTTCCACATCACTGTGGACGGGGTAGAGGTACCCATAAAGTCCCAGATGAAGTATCTGGGACTGATATTGGACAGTCGGTGGACGTTCCTGCCCCACTTCTCCGAGATGGCGCCTCGGGTTGTGCGGGCAGCGATGGCGCTCGCGCGAATACTGCCGAACATCGGCGGTCCGGGCGATAGCTGTCGCAAGCTGTACGCCGGAGTGCTGCGCAGCATGGCACTCTACGGCGCACCTGTCTGGTCAGACTCGCTCTCCCGCAAAACAGTCGCACTTTTGCGACGACCACAGAGGGTGGTTGCGGTGAGGGCGATCCGTGGGTACCGGACGGTGTCGTTCTCAGCAGCGACGGCTTTAGCCGGGATGATCCCGTGGGAGCTCGAGGCTAAGGTTCTGACCGAAGTTTTCGAGTTCCGCACGGAGGCGATCGCGAGAGGTGAGCGTCCCGCTCTGGAAGAGGTCCAGGCGGCGCGACGATCGGGTAGAGAGATGGCGATATGGCAATGGGAGCGCGACCTTGAGTCCCCAGTTGCCGGTTCGCGCACCGTAGATGCCATCCGGCCCGTGCTCCCGGAGTGGATGCACCGTACCCATGGCGCCCTGTCCTACCACCTGACGCAGGTGCTGACAGACCATGGGTGCTTCGGAAAGTACCTCTGCCGGATCGGAAAGGAGGAGAGCTCCGTTTGTCACGAGTGCGGAGCTGCTGAGGATACTGCGCGGCACACTCTCCAGGTGTGTTGTGCTTTCTCCTCGCAGCGACGCACTCTTGAAATGGAGCTCGGTGGAAGGGGCAGTCTCGCTCTTCCCGACGTCGTGGCTGCGATGTTGGAGAGCGAGGACTGTTGGAGCGCGGTGGCGCGGTACTGCGCCATTGTAATGGGCCAGAAGGAGGAGGCGGAACGACGGCGTGAAAACGCCGTTGATGCCGCTCCCTCCCGAAGGCGAAGGACGAGGAGGAGGAGGAGAGGGGCAGACCTCTACCCCCCCTAAACACTGGACGTGACCGCAGGCAAGGCCGGCGTCGGGTTCTGTTCCTAGCCGCACCTACCTGCAACTTGTATTATATATATGTAGTATATGTGTTTGTCTTTTCTTTCTTTTGTTTTTAAGGCTGCATTGTCCCAACGGACCGCGCCTTATTGTTGAGGTGACTGCACTGCACCCTGCCTCTCGGGGTGCGTGCGGTTTTTGTTGTCTTCGCGAACGCGCTACGCCCGTTTGCCTGCGCGCGCCGGTCCAACCACACCAACGTGTGAAGGGACCGGCGCGCGTGGGCACACGGGCGCCAGGGTGAACCCCGCGGTTCAATTTCCCCAGGAACCGGCCCCGCGGCCTTCACCTGTATTCGGATTGTGGCCTCCAGGGTTTTAGTGGATATTCCCCTCCGTCTCGCCCTTCCCAGCCCCGGACAGCCGGGGCAGCCGATGGAGACAATGACGTCTCCGCTTAGTCGGTGGGTCGAGGAAAGACGGACGGGCGAGGTCTCACACACCCCGGGCCCCCTTCAGGGGTCCGGACCGGTCGTAATGGCTTTCCCTGGGTCAAAAAAAAAAAAAAAAAAAAAAAAAAAAAAAAAAAAAAAAAAAAAAAAAAAAGGTTAGGTTAGGTTAGGTTAGGTTAGGTTAGTTGTTTAACGCCAATGATCTCTTGATATATACTAAATGCTGGCTTTTTAGGAGCGAAAGCATATCTTAGTCTATCTTCGAAGTCAGACCAGGTGGTGACTTTTTCTTTAACGCCTTGCCACCAGACCCCTGCGTCTTCCTTTAAAATTAGCGGCAGACTAGCTAGTGCATCCAAATCGGAAATTCCTTCCATTTTCTTAAATATACCTACAGCCGCGAGAAATGACTCAACAGATTCAGTCTGTTTCTTTCCATCATAGATCGAGTTGCAAGTAGTGAATGACTTTTTTTGGGTAGTCGTTACAGCTGCTAACAGCTTTTTAAATTGTTCGTCGGTAAAATTCATATTTCGCTCTTTTACTTCTTCGAAACTACGTCGCCTTGTAGTTGTTTGTCGACCCGAACGCGTCACAATAAACTTCGGTATCGTCTTCCTCAAGTGCGGGTTATTGTCGTTGGGCGCCAGATTGTAGGGGGTGGTATAAGGTAGTTGGGAGAAAGAAGAAGAGTGGCGTAGTTTAAAGCCGAATGGCGTATATTAGAATACGTAAGTTAAGTACGCGATTGAAATAAGAAAAGGAACAATGTTGCGAGAGATATAATACAATACCGGATATCGTGGTCCGAGAGTTCCAGGGAGATGGAAGCAGTCGTTCCCCTTTATAAGGCACTGTATGCGATATCCGAAGCGTCCAGAAGGTCCGTATAAACGGATACAACCGTACAACTGCGAATATTCCTACCTAAGAAAGGATACAATACAAAAGTCACGGCGACTATATATGGGAGCCGGCAAACGAAACCATAGCGCGATGCAAGAATCCGTAGCGCAGCGCCATCTAGTATGCGGCCTATGAACTAATAATGGTTCTTGCAGATGTTGTTGCTACAAATGTATGTTTTTTGACGTTAGTTTAAATAGTTGCTGCATAATATTAATATATATAATATTGTAAGAGACTTTTTACATAGAGGTCGAGTAAATTAAAAGAAATTAAAATTATAAACTAGTCACAAATAAATCTTGGAATAGCTGTTTCTCAGTAACCTGTCGTGTCCAAAGAAGACTTTAAAGACTTTAAAGCAGCATAAAATATTTATTTGTTGATAAATAGCTATAAATCCATAAATCAATCCATAAATCGCTAAAAGCGATTAAAGAATATATATTCGTCATCAGCTCATTATATGTCTCCACTGCTGGGGCACGAGCCTCCCCTATGGATGGATAGAAAGAAAGGCCCATAGACAACCATGCGAGCCCAGTGCAGATTGGTGGTTGTTAATGACTGCTAATGCAGCCAGAACTAACGACTTAACGTGCCTTCTAAAGCACGGAGGACAATATATTAACAATTACCTAACACATTTTATTTAAAAAATCGTTTTTAAGTTATGTCCAGAGTATTTTTCTCATTAACCTGGATTGCACTCTAGCGCATACTACGCAGGTGCCACTGTACAAGCTTCTAGGATACTGTGTTTATTCTACTTGCTCAAGCCCAGGTTAAAAACATTAAGTAATTTATGCGAATCCACGTTAGTTCCACACTTGTACGTAGCACTGCATATTTATAACTAGAAAATTTACTCTTTGAATTAATTTTTGCATTCCAGTTTGCTTGAGCAGAATTTTTCTAATAACATTTTTAATTAAAACACTTTTTGTCGAGTATTATTAAAATCGCTATGCTTCGATGCAAAATTATTATTAATATTATTAAAAAATATTACACGTTCATTAGATTTCGTATATTTTTACAGATTATACATTTTTTATATTTATTGGATGATAAAGCTAGCAAGAGGAGCTCGATGGCGCAGTGGTTAACGCGCCCGGTCTGCGAGTGCTGAGGTTAAGCAACTTTCGCAAAGGCCGGTAATCGGATGGGTGACCAAAAATGTATCATCTCGAGCTCCTCCGTGCTTCGGTGGCACGTCAAGCCGTTGGTCCCGGTTGCATTAGCAGTCGTTAACAACCACCAATCCGCACTGGGCCCGCGTGGTGGTTTATGGCCCGTTCTCCCTATCCATCCACAGGGAAGGCTCGTGCCCCAGCAGTGGGGACATAAAAATGAGCTGATGATGATGATGATGATGAAAGCTAGCAGTTGGTACCTATCTAAAATTTTTCAGTTTCTCAATTCTAAGGTCGGCTTGATAATTGAAATCAGGTCATACTTACACCACGCTTGCCAAATGTGGGTTGGGTTGGTGATCACGAACCCGAGGTAAGTAAAGAAAATCCAATACAAACTTTGAAATATTGCGTTATTGCTTTTACCAGATCAATGAAGCATACATTTGGTCACCCATCCGGGAATTCGTCACAGTGAAAGTAGCTTAGCTTTTACAACTGCAAATATATGCTTCAGCCGTTACGCTACATCTCACGGATGACTTAGTAGCTATTCCGTAGTAGAAACCAATTACTATAATTAGAACACAACGTACCATCAAATTGATATTTCCAAGATAATTGTCAAATGTCGTTCTTGTAGCATGTTAAATTAAGATTGACAAGAACATTTCTTGAAGAAGAATACATAAAGGTACTGTCCCACTGCGGCGCACGGTAACGCGACGCACGCTGACTTAGCTTCACTTCATATGAAATTGTAGGTGATAACGTCCACTGCCACCCATGAACAAGCTCACGAATACGTGGTTGGTGACGTCGTTGCTGCACGCATGGCCTGCTCGGGTTACCCAACCCACGCAGCTCAAAACATTGCACACATAGATCCTATGTGTGTTTAAATAAGGAGTTGTTTTGTGCCACTGTGCTCATTATATACGCGGCGCACGAAAGCGTGCGTAACGTATGTATTTGAACCCTCCTGCGCTATAGTTCTATCCCCTATTTCCGTAGGCCAAATCATGTTATGTCGTATCCCCCCTAATCAATTATCACGTGACCTGGATTGCCTACTTGCGGCACAGGACACGAAGACGTTAAGTCAGCAGACATATCAGCTTTACTGCAGATTGAGTTCACCCCACTAGGGGGTGCGCCGATTTCACCACGGGGCGTGCACTCTGATTGAGTAACGCCAACGTTGCCTCCCACCCCGGAGGCGACCGTTCCGTCAGCCTATGTAGCCCTTTCAAGGCTATAGGCAACCCCAGGGAGTGTTTAGTCAGTACTAGTTATGTCTATGACATAGTCTATCTTTGTCTCGCTATAGTTGTACATGTAGTCAATATTCGTTTATAGTATGTGTGATGTAGTGGAACCATAGACACACGCTGCCTAATAGTGTTTCAATACCGCAGTTACTTTCTGTGGAGCAACATAATGCAACACGATAACATTAATTAATCGATAATAATAGATTAATCGATAATAATCGATTAATCGATTATATTGCATAATCTGTACAATTTAATCAATATAATCGATAGCAAGTTTTGAGACAATACTATCAATCTAATTGATAATATCGATATAATCGATTAATTTTGCCTATCGGATAAGATAGTATCGCTGTTAGTTTACAGTTCAAGTACATAACTATGCTAGCTCTTTTTTTTTTTTTTCTTAATAAAAAAGTGAGGGTTGATAATATGTTTTAGTGGTGTTATCGTCAAACACATTGGTATCGTTCATTGTGAGTGAAAGTAAGGATAAGTAATTAAGTTTAAAATACATAAAAACATCAGTGTAACAGCGATGAGTGACCATTACAATAAATCAAGTGTGGTTGTTTAAAAACAATTTAAATTTAGTAACAACACCACTAATATGAAAGTACACCTACGGAGGATACATCCAGAGAAGATAATAAGTACCATTTAATTGTGCTTGTGTTCTGTAGATGATGTATCGTGTTGGAAGACATAACATGAATGATAATTATATCTAAAAATAATAGGATAATACGATTAAATCGTTAGTATCATATACCTAGATAATTATAACCGATTAATCGAATATAATCGATACTATTGGCGATAAATAAATATCGATACTATCGATTAGATCAATATTATCGATACTATCGATAATTAGATTATTTGGGGTGGCGATAATCGATTAATCGTTAATCGATTTTTCGGCAACACTGTGGGGGAAGCGTGCGTCGCAGTAGGCAGCGCCTTTATACGGGAGACGGTGGTGGCGCGATATTAATTCACGTAACATCGGTTACCAATGACACGCCTCCGCGATTTGCTATTAAAATATAATGAGGAGTGGCTTTCAGTGAAAGTAATATCGAATACCAAAATTTGTATTTTAGATCGTCTGACAATGTTGCGTAAACTTTTTTGTTTAAATGTTGATTCAGTATATGGATCATAACAGTATGAATCGAATAACAACATCGAAACAAATAAGTTCCTATTAACATTTTTGGTAGTCATAATTATAACGACTGACAATTAAATTTTTTTTAAATATTTTCTGGTAATAATATAACGTATTCGTGTCTGACAATTAAATATTTTTAAATATTTCAATCTATCTATTTCATGATTTTCTATCGATAACCAGCGCTCAGTGTCTCCCACATAGATAAAATTAGTTATTTAAAAAAGTAGTCAAATATAACTATTTAGCAACATACTCGTATAATGTCAGTCATTGGCTATCATTAAGACTTCATCTGCAAATATTTCTTAACATCTATAAATTGAAATGAAACTAGTTTTGCGCATCTACTCGCTTCCTATGAAACAAAATATTTCAGCGGGTGGAAATGAAATAAACAACTGCGTTTCGAAAAAGTTAAACAAAAGTTAACAGCATTGGAATGCGTCGGTACTCTGCGAATATGTGTTAGGTTAAAAAACCACGGTAAAACTGTAATGGTTCGAATGCTATTCCCGCCAGCGATGCAGGCACGTACCGATTATTGCGTTCTGCAAATTGGTACGTTCCACGGACCAGAAGCTTTGCAGGAATAATATTTTTATGTTTACACAAACATATTTATTGGATCGCTTTTCTATTTTCCAACTAAACTGATCTTTTTTCTAGCGTTCAGGTTAATAGACGTTTACCGCTTCGATTTTATCAAAACTGCTATACCATTTAGTTAGTGATTTTTTTTAAATATTATTGAAACAATGCGTACAGTCCGTATGGTCATCAATCACCTCGAAGGTCAATGTACGAAATTGTCTCTGTCCAGTGACCCAACTTTATTTGCTAGTGTAAGAGAGTGATTCTCTTTGCTTTAAGTTCACTGATCGTTTCGTTTCCTCCAATTCACTGCGCCTTTTTTAAAATGGCTCACATTACCATTTAAAAAAAGGCGATACCGATTTTGTGCTGCTCGCATCCAGCGGCTTCCCAAGACCTATGTGGGACTAAATTCGACTCATAATAAATGGTAGAGTTTGCCCTAGGTACGCCTGGCTAGCTGATACCAGCCTTTCGAAGTCTTTAGCTTTAATAACCTCAACCAGGGTTCCGAGAAAAGGGCAATGTTTTGTTTTTTTTTGTGTAAAAATATTAGTAGTATTGATATAATATATAGTATTAAGTAAATAGGCAATTGACGCCGTTTCGTAAGAACGCCTTCATCATTGAAAGTAAGTCATCATTACAATTGATGGAAATTGACTTTTAAATCATACTTTCCAAATGCGGATTATATCACAAACTTTGGCTATGAATCGAAAAATACGAAACCAGCTAATATCATTCTATCTAATACCTGTCTATACCCAAAACAACCAGTGAGGGATTCCGAGTGAAAGGCGTTTCAACCTTCGGCGTCATTTTATCATCAGGTGAGATGCAGAAGGTCACGTTTCCCGTTGTTCTGTTAAAAAAAAAACATACCTAATTAGAGCAAAATTTGCTGAAGTTCAGCGGTAAAAGCGTGCAACTACGCTAAATGCATATGCTAAAGTTTCAATCGTAAAACTCAGCACGAGTTTATTGCGTTTCTGGCGAACAAGTTTGTTCCGTGATTGTTCGAGAATATTCTGAAAGTGCATTTTTCCCTTCCGTTAAAACGTTTTCATTCAATTAAAGCGGCCACCATTTTTGCTTTAACATGTTAATGTTGGAGGGCTTTTGGATGATTTTTTGTTCGTATGGTAGGTATTGGCTTTTTTACAAATAAATACTTTTAGAATTTTTTCATAAACTGTCAACTGTCTTTTATTTTGCATTTCATTGACAAAATGTTGTACTTTTTTATATATTTAACGGGTAAGCACTTGTCTTGGCCTTCCTGATGTTAAGTAATAAGGCCGGAAGGTGGAAGCGCACTTTACCCGGAATCCTCAACTACTGAGGCATTGACTATCTTATCTCTAGCTGCCAGAAAACAACAATGCTAATAACATTGATGTTATGGCGACATATTTAGATAAGATGGTGGTAGCTAGCAGGCGGGCAAACAAACCCTACCACCAAACAAACCGAGTACACAAACATGTACCCCCCGCTGGGAATCGAACCAGGAACCTCGGGGTCTAAAGCGGTGATCCTAACCGCTAGACTACAGATGCGGTTAAAAGCCTATAGCTAAAAGCTTAAAAGCTTAAAAAGTAAAGTTAAAAGTTGAAAAGTTGTCTGACTTCTTCGGGGAGAGCGTTCCATAATCGAATGGCCTGAACCATGAAGGAATCTGCAATGAATCCTGAATGATGCAAAGGAGTGGCGAGAAGATGATTATTTGATGAGCTTGGCGGGCATTAGTTGAGCTAAGGAAACTGAAACTACATTTTAAGTAAGAAGGAGAATTAGGATCATTTAGAATAGAAAATAGAGTTGTTAGAATTCTGGACTTACGACCTTGCAGGATGGTCAGCCATTTAAGCTGAAGACGATAGGAAGATATATGGTCTGGAGAATTAGGCTTTCTCTTTTGCACGTCATGTATTTGTCTCCTGCCAGCCTGATTCATTGCATTCCGAAAACTTTGAATGATCGTCCACCCACCGAGATGGTGGTCACCTTTGTCCACAGGCGTTGAGCCTCAGTGTCCATCTTAGCTTTGCTATACGAGTACAAGCTGATCTATGATTTTACAAAGAATCTTGAAAGTTGCTGCCCGATCAACCAACTTACATCTTTAATGAAATTATAACCATTAAATTCAGAACTGGCGACTACTCAACATCGAACGTCATCAAGGTTGTACATCACAGTTGAAATAGATGAGTCATCTGCACTAATAGCGGAGCCGCACGCATGCAAGTAACGCGTGTAATGGCCGCCGCAGCGTGTGATGTTCCTGAGTTATTGGGCACGGTCCGTTCGCGCGACGCTCAGGGCTACTTTAAAATAAAAAAAGTGATGACTTTTCTATAGAACAATGAGCAAAGGCAGTGCCGGAGAGGAAGGTCAAACTATGGTGAATGTGATGAGAAAATATAGCTGCGAGTCGTCGAAACTGAACGTCTACGATAGGGTAATTAGGTATAAGAGGAAACTCAAAACTAAGCAGTTGAATGTTGACAGAAAATATATAGAAAGCCGTGGGTTGTCAGAACTGGATTTCTATGGGTAAAGAGGCAAAAGTAAATTTTATCTTGTGAAAGAGTAAGGCCTAAACTAATTTTGTGAATGTTGTCAGGAAATATGATAAAGAGCTGCGCGTTGCAAAAGCAATTAAGGTGATCCTATCATAGGACGGAATAAACAGAAAGTGAAAATATAAAGAAGAACAATATGGTAGCCAAGCTATCATCTCACCTGCTTGGCAGTGACGATAAGTCTGATGGTAGAAACGCACTTCACTCAGAATCCTTGACCGGACGGAACTCAAGAATCCTACTTCATTGTTGTTGAGGCTTAAGTAAGTTCTCTATATTTTTAAGTGTCCTGAATGTTTTTTTTGTAATGCTGAGTCGGCCAAATAGGTTATTTAGTAATAACAATATAAACTAAAAGAACCCATAGACACTGGTAATCCTAAACGATCCTAAGCTTCTGTTCTAATGTTTCTGTGCTCTATAGCTTTACTGGTCTTAGTATCTACCCTTAAAACCAGAACACGAGAATAGAAATAACGTCATTCGATTTCCAAATAGGCAACCCTAGGCGTTTTGCTACAATTATTTCACTGCATCGATGTTCAAGCACTAATGTCGGTTTCAATGGCCGATTGTTTGCTCTAGTGATGGTAGTTACATCTTTAGGTTATACAATATAATTCTAATCCTGTTATTATTACTTTTTCCTTATTCAGTTACGTGATTTGTTAAGTAATATTGTTATCGTTATTTTATTTGTTATACATTCATTATAATTTGTCTTGGTATGGATATTATAGGAAAAGTGTAGAAACGCAGGTAAATAAAAAAGTGATAAATATATGACTTGGTGGATGGTGGGGAAGGGAGAGACCAAAGAAAAATGAATGGATTGTGTGACAGAAGATAATGAATGTAAAGAGAGTGACAGTACTGTACAGATGACAGCTGAGTAGACAAAATTGACATTTTGCGCCGACCCGAAGTAACATGAGACCAGGGCAGTAAGAAGGTGAAGAAGAAGTTATTAAAAATTTACACTTTAAAATAAATAGATACCAGTCACTGATGTACTGATTGATAAAACAACTTCTTTTATATCCCTCCCTAACAACTCCCTTTTGATTCAACTATTAAAATAAAACATAAAACGTTGAACCATTTTGTATGTCAAGGAAATGTTATTTTATCACAGGTATTGAAAGTCGGAGGCAACCTGACTATGAGGACTGAGGCACATAATTGGTACGCACAAGCTGGTCTTAAATCCAATTTAAGTAGTCTATGAAGAACTGCTTCACGCGTCGATATTATGTTTGTAGGTATCTTTATTTTAATTTAAACAGCTTTTTTGCAAGAAATTTAAATTAACTCTTTGTTAAGTTACCATAACTACCTCGGTTGGCATGCTACCGAGAAAAAAAGTTCGTTTCACTTTTAAATGACATGACAGTATTGAGTATATTATGGTTTCTCAAACAACAAACAAACAATTATATTGACAATTGAAATTTCTGTCGTGAGGACAAACCATGAAGCTGTAGATGGACGAACGGCCAGCAAAGTTAGAATGACAATCCATATCTGTCGTGTTTAGCGGCCGGCAAAGTAAGTAATAAGTAAGTAAGTAATTAAACCTGCTCTCGTGTTATTTAAAAATGGAATGAACTTTAAACTTAAAATATGCCAACCAAGGCTAACCTACCAAGTTAAAAAAAATTAAATGAACGTAATAATGGTGCATGCATTATTTTCTTCTATCCCATCGACTGAGTTAATAGATATTCTACTCGTATATTACGTATATAACTGGACTCACGTAGACATGTAACCAAGCTAAGGCAGGCTTCGCCTTAGCCCACATTATCACGTTCGTCCATCAATGCCTGTTTTGCCGGCCGCAACAGTAATGTACTACTTTTTAATATTAACTTTAGGTCGCTACTTACATTTATTGGAGCGCTACAGCGATTTTGATTGAAGAAGAAGTTTGTCAATCAGTCCATGCGCAAAGTATGTATCTAAGGAAGTTAGTTTTTAACCAATATTTGTTGCGAATTTATAGGGTCACATTTTATCAACTGCAAATATTTTAAGGATAAATTCATCAACATATATAAACTATTTTTATGAAAAAACCTTAAATGTTTATGCGCTAGTTTTCAAGAAAAACTCCAAAAGACATTTCGATTAAAAAGAAAAATAAAGCACTATCGGAAGTTTCAATTCAAATGAGCCGAAGCAGAGAGGCCGCAATGCCTTCACCACTTACCTACACGTGCCCCTAGATTCATTCAAAAGAGCCGACAGAGAGGCCGCTCTTAAAAATGTTACAATTTTTGTGTCAGGAAAAGTAAAAAAAAAAAAACTAGTCTGAATTTTTCGAAAATGCTAGGGCCTTATTTCTCTGATATAATTGTCAAAATATTTGCAGCTGATAAAATGTGATCTTATTTAAGTGATTACTGCCGATTACATACACGACGACGCATTGCTTGAAATCCCGACTGCCGCATTAATGAAATTGCGGTTACGGAATTTTGAAACTGTTCTCCCACAACAGCATTGGGAAGGCGTCTTTGATTATAACGTCGTTATCAGCTGCAGCTAATACCACCAAGAATGTTGTGATCCCTTTGTTGATATCGTCATTTCATAGTTTCACGTTAATTTAACGGTAAATCCAATTTTCTGTTACTATATTATTATATACTATCTTAATAATAATACATCATCTTTACTTACATACCTTGTCTTTTTATGTAGTCTTACACTGCCTACGTTTGCCGATACAACAATCTTCAAAAGATGGCTGGTAAGAGCTGTAAACAGCTGCTGCAGACAAGTGGCAAAACGCTAATAAAATAGAAATTAAATAGAACTTGTGGTCACCCAGTGGTCGATTAATTTTATTAAGGCTGCACGGATTGTATCCTAAGCAATGTAAAAATAAAAAAGATGTCGGCCGCATTAAAGACAAACAATACGTGTGTGTCAAATACATGGTAGTGTGTGTAATGTTGTTTTTGTTGATTTAATGTATTTTTTATGCATAATTAAAAAAAATAGTACCATTTCGAGTCGGTAAAGATTTTAAACAATGTTCCACACTGTGTTTATTACATGAAAATTGGTATTTGGCTTTTTCAAAAGAAATAAAGAATGACGTGTTTCAGGAATTTTGTTTATTTTCCTTTAGAAGAATAAAAAAGGGAAGAAGGTGTTTTTGGATAAATTGTTATTTTTAAAGAATTATCTTTTAAAATGAATAATTTAATCGATCTATAGATTGTTCGATAAAAATAAAAAATGACGTGTTTTTGCATTTTTGGAAAAACTTTCCGTTTAGGGGTGAAATAAGAGTGAAAGTTTGTATGGAAATCTGTCATTCCTTAAATTTCGGCACTTGGCTTGGTTAGAAATGAAAATAAATGATCCCTTAAGTTGGGAATGACAAAACGGACCAAATTACTTATATAGAGTGATTTTTATTACGTTGTTTTGTGTTAGACACTTTTAACTAATTCTAGCTCGCATGGATGGGCTTTTTAATGATAAAAAATTAAAATCTTAATGTTGAAATGTCGTCTAATTCTTATTACTTATTCCCTTTTGATATTTACCTTTAATAAGTTTGGCTTACGTGAGCAAAGCCGCGAACAAAAGCTAGTTAATAATAAAAAAGCAAGCAATAATGTAGGTATTGCGTTAATTAAATTCCTAATTGGCTGAGATTGTAATGTTTTCCTTATAACTAGTCACTGAACGAATTATGTGAAACGAAAGTCAAGCGTGTACATGAACTCCGTTATAATGGAATAAAAGAAAAAATAAATCTACCACCCTACTTAGTAGCAATTAGCTTAGCAATTCCCACGTCATTCCCTCATTAAGCAGAATACTTCCCTAACAGCATTCTCCACTTCACTTGATAATTGTTAAACAGTAATCTAGACAATCGATTCGCTACTCGATACATCAACGTCACTCGCCGATCACACTATCCGATTAAGGACGCGCCGACTCAAATATTATGGTATCTTAGCGTAAGTGGTGGTGAACATCGTTGGTTAAGAAGGCCCGTTGCGAATGAGCATTTGGGTGATTCACTAAATTTAAAAAAAAGGAAAATATTTTTGACTTACTTATCGACATTAGGCACGCGTGTTGGGTTATGATGTGATCGCGCCATGTGCTTTTATATGTATATGTGGGAAGTTGGCCTTTTTACAAGCCCGGCCGGAATTGAGGCTGTTACCGGACGGGACGGGCTCCGTCCGGTAACAGCCTCAATTCACTAAGGAACATATTTATGTTTTATTAAAATTATTTAATTTTAGTCAGCTTCCGATTAATCTGGAGCGCTATTTTGAAACGTGTTCTAACCGTATCTAACGTCCGCTGGTTAGACCACTGCACCGGTCTTAGAATCAAACGTGCCGAGTTTGTCTCTTTGCCTGGTACTACACCATCATCATCATCATCAGCCTATACTAGTCCACTGCTGGACATAGGCCTCTCCAAGTGCACGCCACCGAGCACGATCCGCGGCTACTCTCATCCAGCTCTTGCCAGCAACCTTGCGAAGATCGTTGCTCCACCTAGTCTGAGGGCGTCCTACACTACGTTTGCCGATGCGTGGTCTCCACTTGAGAACTCGTTTACCCCAACGGTTGTCGGTTCTGCGACTAATATGACCGGCCCACTGCCACTTCAGCTTGCTGATCCGATACTACACAATACATAATTATTATACTTGTTTGACTTACTATACAATACATTATTATTGTGTTTACTAATTCTAAGATGAAAGCGCACTTAACCCTCTAGCTGTTGAAACTAGCTTAAAGCTTGTAGCAATATTGTTATGGCAACAAAGTGCCTTGCAAACCGGATTGATAACTAACTGAATCGACTTATCAAACACTCCCGCTGAGATTATTATCAGCAGATTAAAGAACCCGGGAGCTCTAACCATAGAGGCGGTTACATGACGTACATAAATGATACGCATGCACATCACTGCCACATAATGTTTTTCTCAATAGACTTTCGCGTATCGCGTAAGGTTGAACAGTTTTGAATAGTCTGATGTGCTGACGTTTTTACATATTGAACTCTATTAAATGGTAGTCCTCGATTAATATTTTATGGTACTAGATTGAGAATCTGGAACAAAAGAGCATCACGAAAATAGCCGCGTTTGCTTACTAATTATCTTATTACATGCTGTCAAAAAGGTTCAATAGCATGTACAGGCGGTTACAAATCGTCTATTCCGGTGAACTTATACTCACACCCACACACACACACACACACACACACACACACACACACACACACACACACACACACACACACCCTCACTCACACACACACACACACACACACACACACACACACACACACACCCCCCCTCACACTCAGCACACACACAAACTATATTTTTGTGTTTTTTTGTTTTCATTGCAAAATTATTTATTGTACAAACTAAGGAATGGGAGGGTAGTCTGGTGTTCTGTATGACAGGTTTATCCTACCACATACTGCATTCTCTCACGAAGTGCTAGATTTTGATTAATATTTTTTATTTGATTGTTTTTAATTGTCGTTGATCATTTTGGGAAAGAGGAAAGTGCAGGAGTTTTAGTGGGTACCTCCCTTCTCCCACGAGGGGGCTGGTGAGAAAGTCCGACTTAACCAATCTGCGTTCCACGGGCACATTGGAAGCGTACTTCATTTTGCTCTATATAGAAAAGGTTACAAATCATCTCTCCATCGGCCTGTTAGCGAATCACCTCCACAAGCCTTTCCAGTCTGAAGTAAACGTGTTACTGCAGAACGATGAACGCTGCTTGAATACCGAATGTAATTCAGAGGGGAGCGTACAGATTGAGCACATCTCAGCTAAGAGCCTACAGCGCGGCGAACGATACTAATTTGTAAGTGGAACACATACCCACTTAAATATTTATCTCGCGTATTTAAAGGGTAGTACTGACTGAATAGTATGGGGTGTAATTCGCCGGATGGCTGTCGAGGGAGTTTGGAACAATTGTGGTTGAATACTGTGAAAGAAGGTCACTTTTAAAACTTGATCATACACTGATTCATTATGATTTTGTACGTTGCAATATCAACTCCTTCACTAAACATGGTGACGTACACAATTTCAATACTAGAAATAAGACAAAACTTGTAATGCCACTGTTCAGGTTACAAAAGGTTCTTGGTTCTTTCTTGGGGCAAGGTATACACTATTACAATAAAATACCAAGTACTGTACTAGATTTACCTTTAGATAAGTTTAAAAAACATGTGAAATCTTTATTACTCATAAAAGGTTATTATACAGTAAAAGAATATTTAGATGATAAAACAGCCTGGTTATAATAAAAACACATTATACTCTATTTGAATCATCATAATAAAATTAATTTATATAATTTTTATACTGATATGATAGCCTTTATCAACAGTGTCCTACAGATAACAAACAGCGTTGCGTTAAATAGATCACTAAGTTTTTATTTAGAGTATCTTGAGTGTGTCATGCTCTCTTTACTGTCTCTGCGGTGGTGGCGTGTGCGTCGGGTCGTTACGTTCCCTAAAATATGGTTGAGTGAAGCGATGGCTGATTCATATGTCATACTCGTGAACGGGTGCCGCCTGTGGAGGCTGGTCTGCTCACGCATACTTATCTTATTTTTAGTATTATTCACTATAATTTGACTTTGTTTTTCTTAAACAATTTTTTACTTTTACGATAGTACTGTAGTGGTACTGTATGACATTGTGGAAATTGCAACTGTTACCTGATGCAAATTTGTTAACGTATATTTTTTATTTTGTTTTTTTTTTTATTTTGTTTTTTTTTTTTTTTTTTTTTTTTTTTTTTTTTTTTTTTTTTACATGTTGTGGTTGTCTTTTTTGTGTTTATTGTAATGGAAAGTGTCCTGCTATGATAGGGCATTTTCCAATATTTTTGACGCTGTAAGGGAGAAAAGAGCTGGACACTTGCTGAGTTTCTTGCCGGTTCTTCTCAGTACAAGATCTCCCGCCCAGAGTAGACTTACGAACCGTTGGCATAGTGACATTCATAAGAGCTACTTGTAGCCTAAACTGAATAAATGTTTTTGAATTTTGAATTTTGAATTTTGAATTTTGAATTATCACCAACTCATTTTGTATGTCTCCCCTGCTGGAGCACGAGTCTTTCATAGGAAAGATCCATAGGAAAGATCCATAGGAAAGATCCATAGGGATGGATAGGGAGAACGGGCCATTAACCACCATGCGAAAGTTTGTTAACGACTGCTAATGCAGCCGGGACCAACGGCTTAACGTGCCTTCTGAAGCACGGAGGAGCTGGTGATACATTTTTGGTCACCCATCCGATGACCGGCCTTTGATAAAATTGCTTAACTGTAGTAATCGTAGACCAGGTGCGTTAACCTCTGCGCCCTAGTAAAAAATTATCACCTCACTAAGATATTGAGGCTGAGATACATTTCAAATATGTTGACTTGGATTGGATTTTTTCTGACAGACATTTAAATGTACACACGCCTGTATATCAGACTACCACAATTACTCCACTCCACTTGATGTTCTCAAGATGGTGGTGGACGGCATTAAGGTTTGCATGGAGTTCGCGGATGTTAGCGAACTCGACCTCAAACGGTAAGGTTGTAGTGGTGGTTTGCACCGCTGAAGTACCAGTTCTAATGTTATATGCGCTGTCATGGTGTAAGAAAGGAGGGAGGCGTCAATCAAGGCATTGTTGCTGCGTTGCGAATGGTCAAAGTGTGGCGGCATGTTTCACCAGGGAACTGCCTACAAAAGAGTTTCACTAACCCGCCGACCGGAAGGGCCCCTGAACCCCCCAAGAATGGCCGCCGGGACCCCACCTTCCGGCCACCACCCGGCACGACGGACCACCCCGAGATTATGCGTGGCATGGTAAGGCAGCCGCACGAGCTGGTTAGGCTCGCTTGGGCCCCTGTACTGTGCTACAGCGGCCAGCGGGATAGCCGTTTCTACGGGTCTCCCTGGTCGGCGGGTTAACGAAGTCCTCCTGGCACTGGTTTGACGGAAGCCTCCATAGACCAAATGCATCGCAGCAATATCCACTCGAGCTCTGGTTATACGCTGGCTGATCCCGAAACGCGACCGACAAGCGGTCACTTGACGGATTCTACACTATGCGTATGGTGGTCACTAACCAGACAGTCCAAGCCCTACCACGCAGTGGAGCATACCAACCAAGTACACAAGGGGACAGTCAAAAGTTATTAGCTTTATAAATTCAAATTCAAATTTTTATTAACTGTCACGTGGTAAGTTAAAAAGTTAAAGTTTAAATAAGCTAAAGAAAACTTTGTTTTTTATTAACATGTTAAGATCACTCAAAAAGCACACTAACAACAAAAAGTTACAAATTTCTTATTTTAATTTTCATTCATCGTTTCGAAAGCTACTTTGACCTTTTTAACCTTTTGATGAAGGTCAATCTGAGGCAATTGTTAGCGATTGATGTATATTAGATGAAAAGCGATTCATTACTTTCTATATATTAATCTGCGTTCATTTATCTTCATTCATACAATCCCTGAAAACATCAAATGATAGACTCTAAGGTACGATGCACACTAAAGCGAGAAGGTGCGATGCGAACATTAGACGAGACGAACGAAAATAACAAAACCCCCAAAATTATAATTTTATTAATGTACCTACTAGCTGGCTGCCCGTGACTTCGTTTACATAAGCAACTGTATTTACTTTGGATGTAAATATTTACATATAAATGTTTTATGTTTAGTGTAGAATACATATATCAGTCATAATTTTAATTTCAAATCTTCTTCTGTCTTTTGTTTCTTCAAATATTGCCAGTCGCATAAATAAATG
The DNA here is from genome assembly GCA_963082485.1 of Eudonia mercurella. Lineage (NCBI taxonomy): Eukaryota > Metazoa > Arthropoda > Insecta > Lepidoptera > Crambidae > Eudonia > Eudonia mercurella. The sequence continues at coordinate 16,771,672 of OY720037.1, forward strand.
ACTTTCAAATGTAAGTCCCTAACTTTAATCTAAGTCCCAACTCTTTAAGATCTGAAAATTTAGAGCTGTAATAAAAGCTTTATTTCTTTAGGGGATTCCACTTTTTTATTTGATCCTGCCAGCCCAAGAGCATAAAAATTTCAACTTTAAAAATTAAAGGTTTAATTAATAACCTTTTAACAAGAATAGAAGTAATATTTTAAGATTTGAACTATCGAGACGGCCGCTAACAACTTGTGTCTAGGAGTTTCTTGTTGTGAGAAAAGTGAGACATCGTGTATAGCCTCTAGGCATAGTTAAAGTATTTAAGTAGGATAAGTAGGTATGCAGTAACTGAAAAAAATATCTTTGTTTAAATTTTTTTTTCAGCTTCATCATCGGTATATGAACGAGCGCCCGCTGTTGGGCTTAATAATTCTACATGAACAAAAGCACATAATGGAGAGGCCAGAAGTTGGCGTGCGATTGCTCTTACGAAAATAACCTGTAATTTGAATTATCAGGTTATTAAACAATAATAAAATATTTTTTCAGCTTACACAGCACAAACATGAAAATAACAAAAATAAAAAAACACAAATGTTGAAAAAATTTCCACGAGCAGGATTTGAACCTGCACCCTTCTGACATACCAGGTCAGGTGCTCTTCCAATTGAGCTATCGTGGTTCTAACCAGGTCACCGAAATTATTCAACAATTTTTACTTTGAAAGCCAAAGGCGCCCAAAGTTATTTGAACATTTTATATATAGCTTGCCTACTTTTTAACTGATCTTTAATATTTGTAAAAATATTATGATTGGATGTTAGTGACGGTAGTTGTTGACCTTTGGCTTTCAAAGTAGTCTACTTGTGACTAGTCCACTTGTGACGTTGCAAAAATTGAGTTAAATACTCCTGCGACCAACGTCGCCAGAAATCTTGAACCATTCGTTGAGCCAATTGCCAACGCTTTAAGTTATTCAAGTTAGAACTTTCATAGCTAAAATCAGCCACTGACACTTAAGCTTCTCCGACAAGAAAATGTACTGGTGTTAAAGGAGAGGGATCTAGTGGGTCATTGCTAACATATGACTCTGGAATTCAGACAGGCTTCAATTTGGCAAAGCAATGTAGTAATTTCTTCGAAGGTCAGGGTAGAATCACCAATGACTCGTTTTAGGTGATGCATGGTCGATTTCACCCCTGCTTCCCACAACCCTCGGAAGTTTGGGGCGTGAGGCAAAATAAAATGACCAGTGGTTCCATTACAAGCCATTGCTTCTGCAATGTCACGGGCCACCCTTGCGTTCTCATTTGCGAATAATGCCTTTAGTTCACGATCTGCACCCTTGAAGTGAGTGCCATTATCGCTATATATGTCATAGCAATGACCACGTCTAGCAACGAAACGTCTAAACGCTGCCAAACAACCTTGGGCTGTCATATCACTCACTACCTCTAAGTGAATCGCCCGAGTACAGACATATAAACAAATATATCCTTTATATGACTTATTGCCTCTACCCTTAGAAACTCTAACAGTAATCGGACCAGCATAGTCAACACCGCCTTGACTGAACGGCCGATTGGCAGTTAGTTTTTAAACTGAGCAGCATATCGAATGCAAACTGTGCATTTGCAAACAAAAAACTTTGCTAAATTCTTTACACCTAATATCCAATATTTTGACTGCAAATATGTAACCATTAGAGAAGCCCCCCCCCCCCCCCCCCCCCGTGTAAAGTTTTTTCATATGCATCTAGGTCTGTGAAATGAGACTTATGTGGAATGATGATTGGATGCTTCTGGTTCTCATCCATGTTGGAATGTCAAACCAAACCAAATTTAACTTCAAAACGTCGCCTAAAGATCGAATAACTAAATCATATGTTGAAACGAGATTGGAAACACTTGAAGATGACAGTACAAAATCCGTGTAAAGAATTTCAACGTTAACACTAAAAGCGTATGTTGTAGCTAATGCCTCAACGCTGGTATTCTGCTGGACCCATGACAAGGGAGGAGGTGAACATAAGAAAGGTGAAGGTGATATAAGGTGATAGATATATACATATATATTTACACTTATTATTATTATTTACACACATATATATGTGTGTGTGTATAAACGCAAATGAATGGCAATGCAATATGCACATATAAAGATACTCATAAAAATATAACAATGATAGTCTCATAGAAAACCAGGGATCTATAAAAGATAATCTGTAATCAGCTGCTCAGTTGTTTTTCCAAGTGATTATTTCAGAATTTTACAGAAGCTGTAAAAAGACTAGGATAACGGGACCTGAAGAAAAGTTTAGCGTGAAGTAGCTCCTGATTTACTAAATTGGTCATCTATCTATGGTGCCCTGGCTTAACCTAAACCTTTAACTCCCTCAAAGGGGAGAACGGGGAAAAGGACGAAATGGCCCGCAGAAAACGCGGGCGGATCGTCCGTTCGGCTGGCGACGTCCCCACCAGAAATAATAATAATAATAATCTATGGTGCTCTGGTTTTTCTGCAATTAATTTAACTTTTAGATATAATCTACAAAGGCGATTTTACTATCTTGACGGCATCGAGCGAAAAACGTTCTGGCTTGAGTGCCTGGACTGCTGCGATTTCCACTAGCCTTTCTGGCTGTTGCCCTGGCAAAGGTAAACCGGAGAGCCATCACAATATATCCATGCTGCCCCACACCACAGTCAAACTAGTCAAGTTGTAGGCGTCGCATGGCCTGTTTCTTTATTATACTGGCCACATGTTGTTGACTGTGTCCCAACTTTGTCAGATTAACTTTTTATTGGGAAGTAAAGTGACAATAGACTTTGACAGTTCACAAGAAATATAGCCTGGGCTTCTTCTGCTCTGTACTTTATAACGTTACATTATTGGCATGTATTTTGGTTGGGCGATAATGGAAATGGCTCGTGAGGGATAATAATAATATATATAATATAATATAATTTAGTATAATTTCATTATAAAATATGTACAATGTTTTTCACGTGCCTTCAGTAAAACGGAGAAGCTCAACACAATAAAATTGAGTCACATATCCTTATAGCTGGAATTGTAAAATTGGCTTCGCTTTCACGATTGTATTCCTCCGAACAAGCAAGATAGTCACAACCTTTATGTTCTCCGCCAACAAACTAACAATTACGATTACCAAATATGGACTTAGCCAAGAGACCCGGCGTTCAGTCTTTCCTCTGAAACTTTCGTTACCAACATGACCACAATGAGGGACAGACAAAATGGAAGATGCTGACAAATTTGAAAAAAACTAGCGACGCCAAGTCTCGAAGTTTGTGAGACAAATAGAAAGTGGCCGCGCCGGTAATATTTTCACTCTTTGCCAGCCGGTTTTTGGGCCAAACTAGAAACTTGGAAGCCATTTTTTGTGTCACAATATTGTGATATTTTGTTTCAGTTTTTATTTGAGTTTTGATGAGTAGATTTTTGTGGTTCAAATAATTTGTTGACTTACATTATTATTACATTGAGTTGCGAACTTGCAATTATTATGTTAGTTTGTAAGGTATTTGTCTAAGAACTGAATTGAACTTTAAAAATAGGTAAATTATTTTTTTCAAATATAATAAGAATCACTCAACATTTTAATTATTTTTTTGTAACTGTTTCATATATAAGCATTATCATAATCATAATCAGCCCCTTTGGCCCTACGTTGGGCATAGGTCTCTCTTTGTTTATGCTGTTCGCCTCGATTCTGCGGTAGTCTGGGTCACGTGCAACCAACGGTCTTGGATATATCATCGACCCGTCTCGCCGCTGGATATAAGCACTAAAATAATAAAGAAATTTAGAATGTTATATAAAAACGTGTTAGCTAAGAATTAAAGAGAAACGTTTTATTTATCGCCTCCCACATGCAACACAAATCCTCCCAATTTGGCGGTGCAGTAACGAGTGCGCTATCTGGAAGTTAATTTTGGGTCGCCGGCTCGTTGCTAACTGCGCGTTACTTTATCTCGGCGATTATGCAGTTTTGTGAAACAATTTGACGCTAAATGCGGCACTTATTTAACTGAAAGTCAAAAAGAACGATTTGCAAGTTGATCATATGTTTTGTAAAGTGTGTGTTGCGAGAGACGAAACGTGGAGTTTATTCAAAACTGGACCTTTTACTATATGACGCGGAATTCGAGGAAAAGCTGTTTCATGCAATTTTTCAATGTTCTCGTTGTCTCAATGTAGTTACCATTTCACGTTCATTTGACTCTTCAAAATATTATTAAAAACAAATAAACACACATCTAGTATTTTTTAATAGTTTTACCTCTGATCTTACAGTTTATTAGCTCTCTCCATCCGACTGGATGGCTGGAAGAAATCGCTTACAAGCGATAAGATCGTGAAATTGTAACGTTGTATTTTTCTTTGTTGATGTTTACGTTTTATAGCGTTGCAATAAAAGTATAATCTATCTTTTTATCTAAACACACACAAACAACCAAAACTATTATTAAAACAAGGCACTGGTTTTTAGGAGAAAGCGGTTTAAGGGCTACGTGGTTAACCACGTAGCCCTTAAACGTAACTTCTTTAATTGACTGTACGTTTTAAAAAGTAGTCGTTTTGCGACCAAGTTATTTTATGATAAAGGCTTAATGCGAAGTAGTTATTTTCAGTAATAGCTTCTTCACGCCATAGACTTTTTGATTTGTAGATTTTTCACGCTATAGTCGTTTTGCGTTGTAGGCTTTTCTCACCATAATCTTTTTGCGAGGCAGGTATTGACGTCTGGACCCGGTCAAAACCCGCATTTGGCAAGCGTGGTGATTCAGCCATTACCCATCAATCATAATTAAGACTTGATTTCTTGTTCAGTGGAGGCCTTTGCCTAGCAATGGGACAGTTATAGGTTATTTCCTTACGTTTGTAGACTTTGAGAATCTTCTCACATTTCGGTATCTCATGCTAGGTAATTGAATGCTTACTAAAATAAAAGTCTGTCTGCGTTTCGGAAGGAACGTACAACCGATGATCATAGTGGTCGCAAGATATCAATCGTTACAATCAACCGACTCATTGGACCAAGGTAGGCGGTTATAACCCAATATCACAAAGTGCTGATCACATCGTCTATACAGGAAATCCTGATACCAGCAGTAGACCGTTTATAGCTCGGCGACGACAATTACCACCATTTAAAAATTTAAATTTTAAAAAAAATTACATTCCATTTTATTTTCGTTCTTTTCGACAGATATATGAGTCCTTGTGACTCACACCTATCCATGTTGCGGTTAAAAGAATAGAATTGAAACTCAAAATCGTTGTGTATATAAATACAATCGGTTATATTAAAAAAGTGGAGCTAAACCTCAGTGCCCCAAAAAGGCAGGCAATTTCTCGTTGTACGTACCGCCCGCAACAACGGCAGATAGCGGCATCTCACGCGATGTTACCGCATTCGAAGAATGTTCTACCTGGTACCACAAAATAGAGAGACACAGAAGGTAAGCTTAATACATAACGCGCTCGAGCAACGCACACCATATTTTTTTAATTTAATTTAACTTTTATTTCTTACTATGGGCATTAACAGAAGGCTCAAGGTCATTCACAGAGCAATGGAGAGTGCTATGCTCGGGGTTTCTCTTCGTGATCGAATCAGAAATGAGGAGATCCGCAGAAGTACAAAGGTAACCGACATAGCCCGAAGAGTTTCTAAGCTCAAGTGGCAGTGGGCAGCACATTGCTCGCAGGACTGATGGCCGCTGGGGCGAAATAGTCATTGAGTGGCGACCGCGTCCTCGACCGCGCCCGCTTCCTCCAACAAGGTGGCCCAACGATTTGGTGAAGGTCGCGGGAAGCCGCTGGATGTGAGCAGCACAAAACCAGTCGTTGTGGAGATCCTTGGGGGAGGCCTTTGACCAGCAGCGGACGTTTTTTGGCTGAGATGATGATGATGATGAACTTTTATTTCAGGCGTAGCCCATAAATTGCGTTAGTAACAAATAAAACTTATTAAATATGTTAGTATTACATTGTTTTTTCCTTAATTTACGTTGACGTGGGCAGTATCCCAGTGCCTCCAAATAGGGCAATCCGGTTTATCTTTATCTTTATCTTTATCTGTTAATGTCATCAGGATGCCATTGAGGCTGCACCTTACTTTGTGCATCAGAGAGGCAATTCCTTTGCGTAGAATGGCATACTGATGAATGGATTGCATCAAGGATGTTTGTAGAAGAGAGGAAGGTCCATTAGCACCCTGAAAGCATTGTTATACTGGACGCGCAGAGAGCCGATGACGCGCTGCGTGTAGTTGACCCACAGACTGCACGTGTAAAATGATTGGTAATATGATCTGAACAATACCTTAGACCCTCTCACGGACAATCTCTCACTTTCGTGATAGGTTTTCTATGTATTTTTTTTAGATTAACGGGTAAGCACCAGTGCCTTGATCTCACCTGATGTTAAGTAATGATAAAGCCAATGATGGAAGCGCACTCTACCCGGGATCTTCAATTAGTGAGGCACTGGCTATCTTATCTCTAACTGCCGGAACACAACAATGCTAGATATTGATGTTAGGGCGACATATTTAGAGAAGATGGTGGTAGCTAGCCAGGCGGACAAACAAGCCCTACCACCAACCAAACCGAGTTCACAAACATGTATCCCCCGATGAGAATCGTACTCGGGACCTCTGGGTCTACACCGGTGGTCTTAGCCACTAGACCACAGAGGCGGTTAGTATGTCTTGCTTGAGCGTGTTTGTGTGAAGCTTACCTTCTGCATTCTCCTTATTTTGTGCCGGTACGGTCAACAACAAGGGTAGTTGAACACTTTAGTACCATTTCTAGTTATCGCTACTAAAAGTTTCGTGCTTCAGAAGGCACGTAAAACCGTTGGTCCCAGTTGCATGAGCATTCGTTAACAACCACCAATCCGCACTGGGCACAACACGGCAGAGCCACTGGTTTCCTGCGCATGCTTACTTTATAGTTTAAGTCAGAAATATTTATAGATTTATTAAACAAAGTCGTCAATTTGGGCACAAGTGTAGTGTGTGACGTAAAAATTTGACTCCAATATTTGATTTGCTTAAAAAGCTTATTTATCCTTAATCGCATTGTCTTTAAATTCAGAACATGCCTGAATTTAAATAACCATACCGGAACTGACACTATAAAGCAACGAGTAAAAGTCGAATAAGTTAGTTTTGTTAAAAACACGCCGGCAACACTCGAGAACTACTGTTTCCCGGTTTTCGGGGAGGTAATTAAGGAGTGCAAACGTTTTCCTAGCTTCTAGACTTTTTATATTCTTATCATTATACGTGAGTTTGTAGCAGTACTACGCTATCCACAAACATGGTCCTTCGAGCCAGATTGGCTTTATATTCAGATTGTAAATTAATTATGATTCAGTCTTAAAAGAAGTTTACCACTAATAAAAAATATATCTTATACCCTGAAGTTATAATATGATAATTATCATAATATCCTTCAGCCCCTAGTCTGTCGAAACGCCATGTTATTGTACGTAACAATCTTAACCATTGTTATACGTTCTTGACAGACGAGGAATTATTTGTCATATAGTCACAGCTTTATAAACAAACTTTATCTTAGCTATGTTATAGGATTCTGTTAAGAATCCGACTTGAAGGGCAGCCACTCTAATGCCTATTTTGGATACTCATATTTATAATGTAAATAATATTTTACTGAAAACACCATTAACTGCCCGTTTCTAACTCACTTTTGGCCAATTCAACACAATATGGTTGGCCTGGAAGAAATTACTTTTCAGCGATAAGGCTGCCATTTGACCAGCTTCTTGTATTGTCCTATAAATCTCTTTGTATGGTGTGTACTTTATTGTAATAAAGTAAATTTTTATTTTTTTATTACGTTATTCATTTTGATTTTTTTTCATTGTTTTTGCCACAACTGTAGACTGTTTTGCATTTGGTCTGTACCATCGGCTGAGGTAGCCACTTCTCATCAGCGTGTATTCAGAAAAGATCTAAATGGTTCTTGTATAAGCCGTCATTTCGTGCGTGCTGTCAAGAAAAAGGAAATTACACATAATTTCCTTTTTCTTTCAACCAGGGAGATATGAAACACTTTGCTGACTTATCAGTAGGTTCTTCTTAGCCAATAAAATCTCCCGTCGTAGACTTACGAAATAAGGCGATGTCGTAGTAAAAGTTTTTGCCAAACGCATCTGCGATTCCTTTTGTCTTGCGGGTGTCCATGGGCGGCGGTGATTGTTTCCCATCAGGTGACCCGCCTGTTCGTTTGCCTCCTTCTAATATAAAAAAAATTTAAAGAAATAAATTTTAATAATATCATACGTTTTAATCGTACCGTATCGAGGAGCTCGATGGCGCAGTGGTTAGCGCGCCCGGTCTGCAATTGCTAAGGCTAAAAAGCTTTTGCAAAGACCCGTCATCGGATAACCAAAAAGTATCATCTCCAGCTCTTCCGTGCTTTGGAAGACATGTACAGCCGTTGGTCCCGAATGCATTAACAGTGGTTAAAAACTACCGCATCGCACTGGGCCCACGTGGTGGTTTATGACCCGTTCTCCTTATCCATCTGTTGGGAAGGCTAGTGCCCCAACAATGGGGACATAAAATGAGGTGATGATGATACGGTTTAATACCGTAAAATGTAAGTTATTGTTTTCCACTCATCATACATACAGTACATATATGCATTTTTTTTATATTTGCGGGTAAGCACAGTGCCTTGATCTCACTGATGTTAAGTGATTGGTGGAAGCGCACTCACCAGAGATCTACAACATTGAGGCACTGGCTATCTTATCTCTAGCTGCCGGAACACAATAATGCTACAAACATTGATGTTATGGCGACATATTTAGATAAGATGGTGATAGCTAGCCAGGCGGACAAACAAGTTCTGCTACCAATCAAACCGAGTACACAAACATGTACCCCCCGCTGGGAATCGAACCCGGGATCTCTGGGTCTAAACCGGTGGTCTTAACCACTAGACCACAGAGGCGGTTAAATGCATAGACAAACTTATAAGTTTAAAAAATGCTTTAATTTTACTTAGCTCTAACTTAAAACGTTGTGTTTCAAACGGATAAGTGGAATGGCAGGCAACCAGAGCGAAGGATGTTCAAGTTAAACATTAACCGAGCGTGAATCGCTAAGTTGGGTGATAAATCTGAACTCGCAGGTAACTGGTGGAGGTACAGTTACACTGATGAATCGGTTTAGTTGCCGGCATGGCTGTGCATTAATGCATCTCGGCATATGGCGTTCCGTGAATAGTTCAACTGACTTCAACTCGGTACGTGTCGTTTCTTTGCTGTACAAGTTTTACAGCATTACCAAGTTGTTTGTAAGAATACGATTCATTTGTTTAGACTAAGAGAGTTCTAAGAATCGTTTGTTTCTTTTTGGCTTTCATACAGATTATCATGTTTCATCATTTCATAACATTTCTTGTAACTAACATTAATTATAATAGTGTTTATAGTGTCTGTTGTAATTACTAACAGTCTATGGAATTACTTTGAAATAAATATTTTTTATTATTATAACTCTTTTTCTTTTAGAATAGGATTTATTATTTATTTATTTAACTGTTCGGGTAAACGAGTTCTAAGCATCGGCAAAGGCAGTGTATGACGTCACCCACAGATTAGGTGGAGAGACGGGTTCGCGTTGTTCTCGGGTTCGTTGTGGGGCGATCGGTAAGGTGCCCGAAATTGTCAAGTGTAAGGAAGTGCCCCTCTCTCTAAAACGAAGGGCATACGAGCAATGTATCCAGCCGGTCATGGTATACGGTGCAGATACTTGGGCCCTTACACAATATTACGTCCAAAAGCTCCAAATAGCCCAAAGAAAAATGGAACGCGCCATGTTAGGCATCACTCTAGGCGACAAAAAAACTAGGTAATCCGGAGTCGTACCAAACTTACTGACGTGGGGCGTATCATTGCGCAAAGAAAGTGACGATGGACGGGTCACGTAAGCCGCAGAAGCGATGGCCGGTGGAGCAGGAAGGTGCTGGAGTGGAGACTACGGGCCGGCACCAGAGCCGCCAGAAGGCTAGATGGGCTGATGACATCACAAAAATCACGGGGAAAAATTGTTTGGAGAAATCCCGACACCGGACCAGATTGCGTGCATATGAAAAGGCCTACACTTCGCAGTAGGTGACTGTAGGCTGAAGAAGAAGAAGATCTATTGTTTCTACACCTTAGGGTAAAATCACATTGAAACACTATTATATATTACCTTAACTGTAAAATATACATGTGATGTATGGCAAAATAAATAATAAGTGGCGTGCAACAAATGGAAGCCGCGGATCGTGCTTAGTGGCATGTACTTGTAGACCTGGAATGAAGATGATGATTATTATTATGAAGATTTATTTTGTTAAGAGTATTCTTTAACACTCAATTCTTGTTCTCTGTATATTATATCGCTTATTCCTTATTCTCTATAATCATTATTTCGTTTTTCAACAAGAGCTTATCTGCTTTTTTTTTTTATTTAAGGGGGTGCAGCGCGGACGCAAAACTGCGAGTTTCAAGTTTCTTTATGATAGCGAGCGAGCGGCGCGTGGCAGTGGGGTGACAACGGCGCACGACTACGAATACGCACGCACACTAATATCTGTACAGAGTAGGCTGGTGATTTAATTAGAGCAATGTTTACTTTCGTAAAATCATAGGCGTTTGGCTAAAAAATAATAGTAGTCTTAATATTTTCATATTCATATTTTTAATTGAAAAATAAGACAACAGTGGCCTGCGGAATATCAATACAAACATTTTGATGTTGAATCATTGTTTCATTTGTGACATATTTACAAAGTTTCTGAAGAAATAAGGTTTTAGATATCATTACTTTTACGTATTGTTTATGCAGTTTCTGGGTATTTGTTTCAAATTCCAAGACAACCACGGCCTTGTGAAAGGATCAAGCTAACCTACACTAGTTATTTTAATGTATGTGACCTATTCAGCGCCTAGCACCAGTGATTTAAAAACACGTAAATTTTCGGAATTCCGCGCGGCACTCCCTTAATGACGTTTCTGAAAATAATTTACATATGATTTTACGCAAATATTGTTGCGAACAAATTACAATTTGAAAACACGATAACATAGTTGGTAGTGCACCTGACCCGGCATGTCATGGGGTGCGGGTTCGAATCCCGCTTGTGGAAATTTTTCAACACTTGTTGTCTTTTTTCATACCTTTCTTAAATTTAATTTTAACATGACTATAATCTATATTATGACAGTAAATTAAAGTGAAAAAAGAATACAATTTCAATTAATATAGTTATTAACATAACACGTGCGTGTAATTATTAAACATTATTAGCATAATACGCATTATTATTAAGATTTTAATTACTCTCACTTGACGCACTACGCACTGTTCTTAAAAATCTGGATAAATAAAAGGTCAATAACTAATTACATAATAATTCTCTTCCACGGACCAATAAAAAAGAATAGGTAGGTATATAAAATACACGTGAGTTTTTAATCAAAATTACGTTACTAGCTAATATTAATTACATTCATACGCCTGCATATCAATTTAATAGTGGTAGAGTCACGCTGCGTTGCAGCACGAAATGGGCCGGCTCGCCCGGCGTAATACTACCCTCTCACAGAATATCGACGTGAAACAATGGCACTCGTTGCTGTTGTATTTCGTCCGGTGAGTGAAAGTACCGAAGACCCATCTCTCACCCCTCCCCCCTCCCAATTCCTACTCCCTCCTCAAGATCCAACTCCTTCCTCAAGGCCGGCAACGCATCTGCGATTTCTTTGGTTTTGCGGGTGTGTCCATGGACGGCGGTGATTACTTTCCATCAGGTGACCCGCCTGCTCGTTTGCCTCCTTTTAATACTTATAAAAAAACATCAGACTACCATAAACTGTAAAACTTTAATAGGCTTTGAACTTTATGTCTTAGACATAAGGTTGAACATTGATTGAAGTAATTTGACAGTTTTGGATAGTCTGATGTTTTTAATTTATTTTTTTAAGAGTATCACATAATTTTGATTTACATTATTACATAATCGTCATCACCATTCTTCACTTCAGTATGAAGATGGCACCTTCTGTGAACGGCACTAAATGATGATGAGAGTTCTTCATCAGCTCATTTTATGTCCCTACTGCTGGGGCACGAGCTTTCCCTATGGATGGAAGCACCACGAAGAGAACCATCATCAGCTCATTTGTTGTCTCCACTGCTGGATCACGAGCCTTCCCTATGGATGGATAGGAAGAACGGGCCATAAACAACCACGCGGGCCCAGTGCGGATTGGTGGTTGTTAACGACTGCTAATGCAGCCGGCACCAACGGCTTTACGTGCCTTCCGAAGCACGGAGGAGTATGAGATGATAAATATTTGGTCACCCATCCGATGACCGGCCTTTGTGAAAGTTGCTTAACCTTAGCACTCGCAGACCAGCGCGTTAACCACTGCACTATCGAGCTTCTTGTTCTGTGCGTTGCTTGACCGCATTTGTATGACGCTTCTTGCAGTCTCAGTCTCCTTATTTTATGCGTGAAACTAGTTAAATGATGTTTCTTTTTATATTTTCCTCAATATAGATCGCATCCAATGGCTAACTGCGATTTTTATCATCTCCTCGATCGTGCTCAGTGTTTTAACACGTTTAACGGGCGACCGCTTCAAAAGAATAAGGAAAATTAAATATTACACTTATCAGCTAGTTCCTTATATTCCAACTTCTGTCTCTCGCGAAGAACTGAGTATAAAAAAGTTATTGTGGCACGTGACTGGAATGTTGAGGGAAGTGGCTCTTGTCTTATATGTACGACAAACACGAGCCACCTCGGCAAGGCAACCGGCCTTGGCGAGAAAGAAATCTCAAGCCCTCGTCGTTTAGCGAGGGAAATTGTAATCTGGGCCAATGTATCTGAAAAAGTTTTGAGATAGTTGTATATTTTTTTTACATTTTACGGCTAAGCACAGTGCCTTGATCTCACATAATGTTAAGTGCTGATAAGGCCAATGATTGAAGCGCACTTCACCCGGTATCCTTAATTAGTGAGGCACTGGCTATCTTATCTCTAGCTCGTCGCTTTCTATTAAAATGCAAGTGCATTTTAATAAAAAATATGTTATTTCAAATACTTACTTAAAAGCAGTCCCACTGCTAGGTAAAAATCTACTTACATCATCAAGGAGGAGCTTAATGGCGCAGTGGTTAACGCGCCCGGTCTGCGAGTGCTGAGGTTAAGCAATTTTCGCAAAGGCCGGTCATCAGATGGGTGACCAAAAATTTTTCATATCAGCACGTTAAGCCGTTGGTCCCGGCTGCATTAGCAATCGTTAACAACCTCCAATCCGCACTGGGCCCGCGTGGTGGTTGATGGCCCGTTCTCCCTATCCATCCATAGGGAAGGCTCGTGCCCCAGCAGTGGGGACATAAATGAGCTGATGATGACATCATCATAGTTAAGTCATCGCTACAAAAATTGCTAGATATTGGCTTAATCTCCACGCTTGCCAAATCACACTTTGTCAGATCTGGAAATTGAACCTCGAGCTGAGCGCTTTACTACTTTGCCACTGCGGCCTTATACAACGTGTAACAGAAAGGTGTGGTCAAAATGAAAAGATCCAAAGTGTATCCGATTTAGATATGGTGTGTTGTTACTGAGACATAAATTATTAACTTTAATTTGTCATGCAAATCACCTTCGGAGGTTTTCTAGAGGAAACGGCATCGCACACTAGTGCGCGTCCCCGTGCCGTAGTAGATTCTCCGAAGGGTTCGGATCGGATCGGGGAGAGGGAGCTTCTCCGTGCTTCGGAAGGCACGTAAAGTCGCTGGTCCCGGCTGCATTAGCAGTAGTTAATAATCACCAAACCGTACTAGTCCCGCGTGGTGGTTTATGGCCTGTTCTCCCTATCCATCCATATGGACGGCTTGTGCCCCAGTAGTGGGGACATAAAATGAGCTGATGATGATGATGATGATGATTAGTAAAGTCATGCACGTCAGGTGCGCATAAGCAAGCAGCAGTTATCATAAATGTTAGAACACAGAGGTTACTAAACTACTAGGTCTGTAACTTGTTTATTTTGATGTGACGTCACAACAGAACTATTAAAAAAAAGACAGTGTTGAAAAAGTTCCACGAGCGGGATTCGAACCCGCACCCCATGACATGCCGGGTTAGGTACACTGCCAACTATGCTATCGTGGCTCAATCCAACTCGCCGAAATTGAACAACACTATCTACTTCTACTTTATATAAGCCAAGAGAGCCCTATTCAATGTTGACAACTACGTCATTAACATCCGATCCCAATATTTTCACAAATATTGAAAGATCAGTTAAGAATTAGGCAAGCTATATTTATGATTATTTACATATAATTCCACGAAAATATTGTTGCAAACAATTTGTAATATTTGCGTGGAATTATATGTAAATAATCATAGAACTATTGAATTAAAAATTGGATAATAAGTTAAAGTTAATAATTATGCCTTATGACTTTGCATTCATGATCTAGATTGGATACACTTTAGATCTTTTTTTGAGCACACCTTTCTGTTACACGTTGTATATATAGGTACCTACTTATATACCTAGACTACTGTAAAGTGTGTGCCGCAGCACTCACAGGCATCAATCAACGGTAAAAATAACAAAGTCGTGTAATTTTTCATTGTAAAAAAGTCTCTAATAATAAATACTTCTCTACCAAAAAACTGTTTCAGCCTAAGAACTTTTTTGGAATGAAAAATTGTTGGTGCTTTATAAAAAAGGTTAGAACCAAGGTGACTTACACAGTTTCTTTTTATTATATGAGTAACGAACATTTAAAACCTGAGATAACAACAGTCCACAATTTTTTATTTGGACAAATATTTGTGATAGTGTATCGGCTGCCGGGAAGGCAATGCCGACACAGCAACGTGAGCTGATGGATTAAGGAGAAATAGGGAGCTGAGGAGGGATGGATGATGAATAATGGGATATATGGGACTTACTTGGCGAGCTGACGTTGACGGCGTGGCCACGACACGACCGTCGCGGAGATGGAGCTGATGCTGGTAGAAGTCGCTTATTTCGCGCACACACACACACACACGCGCACACGCGACTTATGAAGGGGTGTACCGACCGGTAGGCAATTCACGAGTATTTAGTGCTGAACGTGACGTCACGGGCGGGCCGATCGATGAGAATTCAGCGACTTAATGAACGCTGCATGTCTTTGCAGCTGAGTGAAGGTCGCGCGGTTCGTCAGCATACTAGGTCCGCCGTCGGCTTGTGTGGCGTATCTTTTATTTGAATGATTGCACTGTCGCGTTTCTGGCGCGAACAGATGGTATGGTTATACCTACCACTACCTACCTACCTACTATAATACCATTCTAGTTCCATTCCAGTAGACAAGATTACAATTTAAAATGAATTTCAATGTAGCTGCAAACAGACAGATAATTGTGTTTGTGGAAATTATATTATGACCATTGTCACTTTTTATTAGTCTTTACTTACCATAACATAAATTCTTCGGAACGCGTCTGTTTGTTAGGACGCGGACGGGCTAATCTCAGGAACCACTGGACAAATTTTGATGCGGTTTATTCTAATAGATAGAGCATCTTTCGAGGTTGGTTGAAGTACACAAAATAACACGAGTGAAGCCAGGCCGGGTCGCTAGTTTAAAAAATGATCGATCACCAATAAGACTACATTAAATCATAATAGAGGTATTGAGGAGCTCGATGGCGTAGTAGTTAACGCGCCCGGTCTGCGAGTGCTGAGGTTAAGCAACTTTCTCAAAGGCCGGTCATCGGATGGGTGACCAAAACTTTATCATCTCGTGTTCCGTGCTGCATTAGCAGTCGTTAACAACCACCAATCCGCACTGGGCTCGCATGATGGTTTATGGCCCATTCTCTCAGGCCCAGGCTCGTGCCCCAGCAGTGTTCCCCAAAAGTTTTTTCATTTCAATGTCATTTAAAGGTATCGTTGACTTATGTCAATCCCGTACAATAATCATTCTATTTGATTTCTATTCTATTAGCGTTTTGCCACTTGTCTATAGGGCTTTTGTGATAAGTGACAGCTTTCTTCTATGATAACTAAGTCTGACTCCATTACAACAATTTTGGTAGTATTGTTGCATTCCGAGAGTTGGCTGATAAAATTTTTCAGATATTTTTTTAGCATTTATTTTAAGAATCTTGGTGAAGTGACTTGTGAAATAATATAAGATGTACATTCTATTTTATAACCTTTTTTTTGGAGAGAGTTTGCAGCTTCACCGGGCTTGTTTGGGGGCGGCGAGAAACTTAAAGGGTTCCTCAAGCCGTGTGAAACGGATCACCTTCGAAGGTTTTCTAGAGGGAACGGCATCACACACTAAGGCGTGTCCCCGTGCCCTACTAAATTATCCGAAGGGTTCAGATCGGATCGGGGTTACGACCATAAGTATAACCACTTGCAAATTTTTATTTTTAAGTATTCAAAATCTCCATAGATTGTACAAAGTCTATTAACATCGCAGCGCTATCAGCGCTTCATCAATAGGAAGAAAATAATAACAAACAAATCTGAATACAAGTAAGTACCTGTTCTAAAAATTCTATCTTAGTACTTATACCCGATACGAACATGTCTGGGATAACGTCGTCGTGAGCATTTCGTAAAAGCTTAGTGACAATTCTGAAATGCCTTTTACATATTCCCAGTGCGACATTGCTCTTATTAAAAGTTCAAGTAGCGTTTTTATGGTCCCCATTTAATCGGGGCGTATAGCAAGCAAAACAAAGAAAACGAAACAACTGGTAGAAATATTCATATGAAGAGCAGTAGCTTATAAAAATTTAATGCCGCTACTGTGACCACGCACCTTTGAAAGTCTCGTACAAAATATTATTGAATCCTTACCGACAATTATATTGAACTCAATAGTGTAGGTAAGATTCTAATGGCGTCTGGAGACTGCAACTGCAAACTGCAACTGCAATTAGCAGCTGGTTTGTATAAATTAATGGGCACGATCGCAGACGACCGTGTCACCGCGCTTAAAAAAATATTATATAGATATCTGTTCGTCTGTTCGTTTCGTTCATCACCTCAGCCCAAAAGACGTCCACTGCTGGACAAAGGCTTCCCTCAAGGATAAATCATTTTGAGGGGAATTTGCCATAATCGCCACGCTTGGCAGGCGGGTTGGCGATCGCAGTAAGGTGAGAATAATCACAAAGAGACGCTGCTGCCCATCCTCTGGAATGGTCCCATAGTCGCCTTCTACGACACCCACGGGAAGAGATGGGGTGGTGCAATTCTAGACCCCCGGCACCACATGGGGGATTTTTCGGGGGTTCGTTTCGTTAACTTGAAATAATTTAAACGGATAGCAATGAATATAAAAAAGTTATGAAACATTTTACTAATTAGGATGCATTAAAAATATCAAAATGAGACTACCGACAAACGATTGTGACGTTACTTATTCTAAAATAACTCTATCTACCTCTTCAATCTAGACTTAAAAACTTACTTCCAAAATAGCGTTGTCAATCACAGCTGACGACATCGGTTGCGCAGCGTATTATTAAATTTATGGAATTATTTTAACTGATAAAAATAAATAAATTGTAATTGAAATTGTCTAAATTTAAATGAGCTGTGAGCTGTAATATTTATACCCCAAAGAAAACTATAAAAAAACACAAAGGTTTTGTTATAAGTAATGAGGTTATGGACTAGAAAACTTCAGGTTAAATTACATTTTAAATATAAAAAGGTAACATTACAATAATAACAAAAATAAACATTCAATAGGTATTTGAAAATAAATAAAAAAAAAAAAAAAAAAAAAAAAAAAAAAAAAATATTTTAAGAAAGTTAAAAAATATAGCCACAAAAATCTAAATCTCAAAAAAAAAACAACCATCAAATCACACAGCTTTAATACACCTATTACTACATTAACAGGATTTCCGAAAACCACCAATGGTAAGTAATCTCATAAAGTAGATTAACGCAAAGAGCCTATTATAAGGCCACTAAGACCCTTTCATCAAGCTCAAACACCCTCAAGGGCTGGTATCGAATCACTAGTGCGGTGAGAGGCACAAACACAAGGCGGCGACCGTTATGTAAACACAAACGAACATCCAACGGGTGTCAGCTAATTGTCTGCAGGACCTGTGAGATACGTCGTACAGCTTTGGATAACTCAACCTTAATTACAACGTGCCAGGTAAATATTGGGTGTTAATGTGAACTTGGAATGTGGGCTTATGAAACGATCATTTTGATGTATATGGTATTTTGATTTCGTTTGACTGGGTCGCGAATAAGTGCACATCTGACTGATCTTCTTCCTCTTCTTCTTGTGTATCTTCAAGATTTAAGGTTGGACGATAGCTTCTTGAGTTCTTCTTTATTCAAGGCCAGATGGAACAGCTGTTCGACAGATATTATGCCAGTCCATTCCCGGATGTTCCGCAGCCACGACATCTTCTTTCGTCCAACGCGTCTTCTCCATTCCACCTTGCCCATCATAATAGTTTGAAGCAACATGTTGAGTACATTGCCGAGATATTGTGACTTATTTTGATCTTTTAATGGTTGACATAATTTTCCGAGGCATATGAACACGCTGAAGAACGTTTTCGTTTGTGACTTTCTGTCTCCAACTAATTATTTATTTATTTATTTGCTTGTTGGAAGATTTACAGTCAAATATCAACTATAACTAGACAATGTGAGATAACTAATGCGCAGCACGCGACGACAGTAGTACCACATTTCGAATGCCTGCAGGCGTCTCGTAGTGTCCTCTTTCTCATCTATATCATCTGACTGATGATATCCGTTAATTGCTTGCTTGTATACGTATAGACCTGCACATCAGACTATCCAAAACCTATCATTTTCTTCAATAAATGTTCAATCTTAAGAGATGAACATAAAGTTTAAAGTCTATTGAAGAAATTTGACAGTTTCTGATATTCAGGCGTGCGTACCATGGGTTTGACATGCACGTGCCGAATCAGAGGGCCTACCACGAACCACGTTCGACGTGTTGCCTCCCTGTCACACTTACGCACGAATTTACAAGTGCGACAGAGAGGCAATACGTCGAACGTGGATCGTGGTAGGTCCTCTGAAACCTTAGATACAATACCTCTAAGCCAAGTGATTTAACTGGATTCTTACATATACCGAAGAATACTTATTGATTTATTTAATTAAGAACATTTGCTGACGATGTTAAATGACCCACTGATGGGCTTTAGGTCTCTCCAAATGAAGATTAGCTCGTGGGAAAATTAAGCCATAACCCACCACGCTGATGTCATTTAAAAAAACAACCGGGACTAACGGCTTAACGTACCTTTCAAAGAATGGTGGAACTCATATTTTTATTTGTACACCCATCCGGTTACCCACATCTTGCAAGTTAAACTACCTACGTCGTTATCGTAACCCAAAAGCGTAATCCGTTGCGCCATTTAGTTTCGCCTTTCCTGATTTATGAACGTCTCATATTTTTTGACAGTTGAAAATGGGAAAAGTCCGCAAAAATTACAAATGAAAGTCACCCCGATTGTTTTATGGAAAAGACCCGAGCCGTTGAAAAAAATCACAGGGCATTCGTTTATCTGACCTACGTTCCGTCACTTCTGACACAAACCTCATTTTTCGGTGCATGTTTTACGCGCCAAATATAAATATCCGCCATTTTATGAGAGCGTCGAGCCAGGAAGAATTTTTATATGAAATTTTAACTTTTTGTCGAAATATTTGGAACCTTTACGTTACTATGATGTAGGTGTACTGGTTCCATTCTTAGCATGTAAGTCTCAGTCCCAGAAGTCCCGGGTACGATCGGTCTGGTAGGCTTAGTTTTTATTTCGCTTTGCTATCAAAAACCATATTATCTAAGTCTATCGTCATAACAATAATCTATACATATATTAAAGCTAAAGAGGGTCGAAAGTTTGTACATGGAAGATATTCGAAAAAAAGTTGGCTGGGGATACTTAGAATCGATAACAAAACACGTTCCAACAGTTCTTAGAATTTTTGTCTGTTTGTCTGTTTATTTGACCGCGCATCACGTGAAAATGGCTAAACGGATTTGGATGAAACTTTGCACATATACAGATCATGACCCGGACTAGGATATAGGATACTTTTTATGCCGGTAAGAGGTTCCTGAGGGATAGTGTAGTCTTCGCGAACGAAGTTGCGGGCGACGACTAGTTAAGTGTTATTTTCGTGTTCCTGCATAGATAAGATAAGCAGTTCCTTCAGCAGTTGACAAATATCGTAAGTGGAATTGATTTCAAGAAATAGAAACTGTCCTTTTATGATAGGGTATTTTCCAAGAATTTTCCAATATAGTACCACTGAAAAAGAAAGGGAGAAAAGACATAACCTTGCTGATTTTTTTCAGTACAAGGTCTCTCGCCATTAAGAGTTACGAGTCGAAGATAATGGTAATGACATTTAAAAAAGCTTTCTTTGATCTTACGAGCATATTTATCTTACCTCATATTTCTCTAGCTATATACACTAATACATTTTTGCGTTCTATATAGTTATCAAAGAATTTAAACGGGGATTAACGCAAACGGGTATAAAGAAGGTAACGTTACTATTTACTAATAGTACAGTCTACCTAACCGCTTCCTTTACGGTGTGCTAATAACATTACCGTGCTAATAGTCTGCGTTTAATCATTTCATCATCATCTTCATCATCATCATCATCATCTCAGTCAAAAGACGTCCACTGCTAGACATAGGCAATTGCATTTATTCCCTTCGATCAATTATGTACATACTAGATAAATAATCTGGAACAAAATTGCATACCGAAAGTGGTCCTGTTCGCTCATCATACTTATACATTTAAAATTTCGAATAACAAAATTTGAAAAAAAAAAACATTGAATAGAATCAACGACTTCTTACTATGAACCTTAAATCATAAAAATAAAGATTAAATTAAAGTTGCAAAATATTTGTACTTAATTTTACTGTCGTCACAAACGTCATTGTGAATCGTTTTTCAAGCGCTCATCGGTAATCTAGTACATAATTCATCGAAGGTTAATCCCCGTTTCAATACTTTTTCTAGCCAGTTTTAGGTAAAGCCAGACAACGAGACAGGTCACGAGTCAGTCAGTCAGTCAGGAAATGAAATGTTCATAGGTCGCGGAATGCTCTCCAGGAAAGCTGCGTCAAATATCTCCAATTTCCTGAAGCGCTTTTCGTTTGACAGGTAGAAGCAAGTGATGGCAAGTTTGGAGTTCAAGTAATTTCGATTTGTTTACTCCGTCTACTTTAGTATTAACTATGCTTGGCGTTAAAGTTTTCTACCCATATACTTAGCACTAGTAAGGAATTTTTGTTGGATTACTTTAAAGAAGGATTAATAGTAGAAATAATGTGTATGTAATCACAGACTACAGAGACCGGAAGTCTGGTTCATGAGATCTTTTAAAAATCAGGAAGACCTCATAAAAGGCTCCTTTTGTCTGTTTTATTTTAATAATTTTTAGACTAGAAACAATAATTAAAAACCAACCAATCACAGCGTCTGAAACAATGTTCAACATTTTGAAAAAAGCCACGATACCAAAGTTGGTAGTGCACCTGACCTGGCAGGTCATGGGGTGCGGGTTCGAATCCCGCTTGTGGAATTCTTTCAACACTTTGTCTTTTTTTCAAATTGTATTTGCTTATTGTCATTCTCAGACAATAAGCAAAATCTTAATTAACCCAGATAAACCTACCGTCCTATATGTAGGACAGTGAAAATAATTATTTTTATCTAACTACCCATGCAAGCTATTGATTTCAGTTGTCGTGTTTCAAAGTAAGGTTATAGTGCTGTGTTATATAAAAATTATAATACAAAATCTAGCAAAGGAAAATTTATAATTATTTTACTGAAAAGTGAGTACTTACAGTGAAGATCAACAATGGCGAGAAAGAGGTACGTATTTTTTTTATTTATTTAAATCTTGGTTTGAAATTTTATGTTTGCTGTGTTCTAAAGAGTATTAAAATTATTTTTGGTAAAAAAATATTATGTTATACTTTGTAAAATTATAATAAATTGCTTCTAAACAAAGGTGTTCTACATATAGGACAGTAGGATAATAAGGATAATATTTTTTGTTTCTAGGCAGCTTACCGCGCATGAGATTTTAGATGCTTTGGAAGACGCTTCCGATAATGAAGGTGGTAACAAAGAGGTTGCAATATGTATTCTTCCACCTCCTGTTGACCCTGGTTGCTGCACTGATGAAGATTCAGGGGAAGAAGATAACGTAACAGTGAATAACTTGCCAAGGAATATTTTGCTTCAACCTGCCGAAATCTATAGTCAAGAAGACGATCCCATTAGTGACACTGAAGAAGAGCCTAACGAGAGTCGACCTAAACGTAAAAAGACCTATGCGTGGAGGAAAAAGGACATAGAAACATCTCCAGTAGATTGGCCAGAACTTCAAGGAGCTTTTCAAGAAAAACTTCCTATTGAGTGGTTCGAAAATTTTATGGACGAAGATATCATTTCTTTACTGGTCTCAGAGAGTAATAAGTTTGCTGTAAAGAAAAACATGCCAGGAGACATTACTATTGAAGAAATGAAATGTTTTATTGGTGTATTGTTGGTTAGTGGTTATGCATGGCTACCGCGAAGAAGAATGTACTGGGAAAACTCCCCTGATTCAAAGAATGAGCTAGTTAGTTCAGCTATGTCAAGGGATAGATTTGACTTTATTTTTCGCCATCTTCATGTCAATGATGACCTCGATGTCCATGACAAATTTACAAAAATACGCCCACTTGTAACAAAGCTCAATGAGAAGTTTTTAGAGTTTGCTCCAGTCGAAGAATATTACAGCGTAGATGAGGCTATGATTCCATACTATGGTAGACATGGCTGTAAGCAACATATAAAAGGTAAGCCAATCCGGTATGGTTTCAAGTCATGGGTTGGTGCTACACGACTGGGGTATGTTTTATGGATGGAGCCTTATCAAGGTGCCACAACTATGTGTGATCCAAAATACAAAGATCTTGGTTTGGGTGCTAGTGTAGTACTCACCTTTTGTGATGTTTTGATTTCACGTGGTTTCGACATTCCATATCATATTGTTTTTGATAACTTCTTCACGGGGACGCCTTTGTTGGAAGAGATATCTAAGAAGGGCCTTCGTTGTACTGGCACAATTCGGGAAAATAGAACACATAAATGTCCACTAATTTCATCAAAGGAATTGAAGAAAAAAGACCGAGGTGCATTGGATTTCAGAACCACACATGACAACAAATTCATAATAGCTAAGTGGAATGATAACAATATATTTAGCATCGCCTCAAATTCTGTCGGAATAAGTCCTATGTTACCTGCAAAGCGATTCTCTCAAAAAGAAAAAAGAAACATATTCGTCGACGAGCCAAATATGGTAAGAATTTACAACAAAAATATGGGAGGAGTCGACCGTTCTGATGAGAATATTTTTCACTATCGTATTGGCATAAGAGGTAAAAAATGGTATATGCCATTGCTTACACACATGATTGATCTGTGTGAGCATAATGCTTGGCAACTTTATAAAACAAACCATGGAAAACTTGACCATCTTGGTTTTCGCAGGAGGGTTGCAACAGCTTTGATTGAGTCGAACAGAAAAAGTGTGAAAAGAGGATCAAGTCGACCCTCTCAACATGAACATGCGGATAGCCGCAAAGACGGAAAAAATCATTTAGTTATTCCTCAAGAAAGGCAGACACGTTGCCGTCAGTGTCACAAAAAATGTTTGACTCGCTGCAGAAAATGTGATGTAGGATTGTGTGTTAAGTGTTTTGTGGAGTATCACTCATAACTGATTTTGATTTTTTATGCTTAACTCAAATTTGTAACCTTTTCTTTACGTTTTGAATACTTTTAGTAATGTTTTCGTACATTTTTCTTAAATAAATGTCTCATTTTAACTATATTGATATTTTACATTACCTATTATCCTACTGTCCTATATATAGGACAGGCTTTTCCGGAAAAGCCTACAATCCGATATTTTATTAAATATTTTATTCATGTATTTTAGAGGTAGTTTAACTAAATAAAACTTTTTTTTTATATATTTTAAGAAAAAAATGGTTTTAGGCTTATCTGGGTTAAGACAATATTTATTTCAGTTTATCATATTAAATTTACAGACAGTACCTTTGTAGCATTCAAGAATAGTTGTTGCAAAAACAGAAGCTTGTAACAATAGACTTAGACAAACATTGCAAAATGAAGTAATGCAAGCAAAAAAAAATTTTTAGACAAACCTAGCAACATTTTTTAAATTATTTAATCCAACTCAGCAAGTTCCATACACGCAAACATAAAGCAACAAAACAGGTCATTGTGAATGTGTTTAGCAGAGAGCAAATCTTCAATGATATTTGACGTGAAGGAAATTAAGCGCCGCGCACAAGAAGCAGAATGCACCACGCCACCGCCCCCGTTTCGAGTGTGACCGCGCGCGGCAAATGGCTTCCATTTCCTTACCACTCCTCTCTTGAGAGCTGTATAAATTCTATGCATTATTTTACTGTTGTGTGTTAACAGATAAGTCACTTTGTCAGCGATTAGAAGCTTTGATCAAAGGCATGATTTTGTTATTTTGAAACTTCAACAATCATGATTGTCTCTGCGGCTTGATTTTGATATTTGGACAGAGGGAAAAATTTTAAAATTTGGTCACTGAAACTGATATTTGGAGATTGGAGTATAGGGAAAAAGTCAAATTAGGCGACTGAAATACGGTTATCATCATCATCATTATCAGCCCCTTTCGACCCACAGCTGGGCATAGGCCTCTCTTTGCTTATGCCATTATGATAAAATACGGTTATAAGAGTTTTCAAGTTGTTGTTACGCAGAAATAGAAATATAGAGTAATTTTTGGTTTTGTAATATTTTACAGTTCTTCTTCTTTTTATTTAGATATGCTGTGGCTTGGTCTACTGATCAATGTTGTATATATTTTTTTCGCTCTTTTTTACCTTTGAATTGTGGACACGATCTTTTGCGCTGTAAGTTTAATACCTACATAACTTGCTCAAACTACAGAAGTTAATGTAAATCTATACTAATATTATAAAGCTAACAGTTTGTTTGTTTGTTTGTTTGGTTGAACGCGCATAACCCAGGAACTACTGGTTCGAATTAAAAAGATATTTTTGTGTTGAATAGTCCATTTACTGAGGAAGGCTATAGGCTATATTACATTACACTATGACTATTAACGCGGGTGAAACCGCGGGGCACAGCTATAGTAGATAAGAGACATGGATTTCATTGAAGCACCGCATGCATTCGAATTGTACTAACATAGTAATGTTATAAAAATCGATTGTGTAATAATAAACGCCTAGGTGGCCAAGTGGCAAAAAACTCAGCCCGACACCCGACGGTCCTGGGTTCAATTCCCAGGTCAGTCATAGCACAGTTTTAAAAGCATACAGTTGGGTATCGAACGTACTTCGCAGAGCAATGGAGGGGAACCCGCGGGGAAGCGGGCGCTGCGGCGAGTGTCCCACAAACAAGCGCAGTTTGTGGGAGCTACCGTGAAGGGCAGCCACGTGCGCGTACTGCGTATTTTAAACGTTTTTTTTTTTATTTACGTTCAGTGATTCCTATTAAACATAATGGTGCATACACATTATTATGTACACGGTTATAAGTCGACGTCGAAACACAACAAGAATTTAAAATTTCATATATAATTTCCCCGTGACGCAAGGTAAGTTTTTCCTATAATTCCGTAATAATTTGTACTTTGTCTTTGTTGGAATGTATGTAGTTACATGGATGGTAAAATTTATATTGTTGGTGAAGTGCAGGGTACTCCAACTACAAGAATAAATGACCGAATTCTTGTGCTCCAACAACAGAATGACTAAATAGTTTATTTATTTATTTTGCCAACTTTTCATTAATTAATAATGAAAGTTTTTACAACACATAACTATTAACTAATACGTGCTAATGCAGACGAGGTTCTATATGCATCAATTATTTAAGGTTTATATTTAAGATTTCTGCCCCCCAACCGCCTAACACTCTCGCTTTCGATCGCTTTGAAAGCGAGGCTCTCGCCTCGCTTTCTAATATAATATCGAATAATATCGAAAACTATAGCCTATAGCTTTTGATATTGCTTTCATATTGTTTTCGAAATGACAAGATGACGCCTCCTCCTCGCCTCGCCTTTAAAGCGATCGAAAGAGAGAGAGTTAGGCGGTCGACCCCCTGGGCTTGTTTCTTTTTTCATTTTTAAGCAGACCGAATGCGAATTCATTATATTGTTAAAAATTTAAATCTAAAAATAAACCTTCACGTAAATATTTAGCAGTGCAACATTTGTAAATATGTATAATAATTTATTCTTGTTAATAAATGATTATTTTATAAAAATATTAACGATTATTTGATTTTGAATTTTGTGACATCCCTTGCATGTCGGCGAACGATCGCGTGGATACCTACGCAGGCGGCGGTATCGCCCCACATCAAAGGCGATATCCTACTGTATGAAATACTGTGGTCATAGTGTGTTTCAAATTTTGATCACAAACTCGCATTTCGCAAGGGTGGTGACTAAACCATTACCCATCAATTGTAATAATGACCTTTTACATAATATACATTTATATAAATAAATAATGGAGGCTTTTGCCCAGCAAACATACTTACTTTTACTAATAATAAATGTGTTAAACTATTCAAAATACCTAGCTATATATATGACGGAGATTGATGCGGATTCCTCTCTCTTTCGTCTGCCAGTTAGACGCGTGGTTGGTTGTATCGTCGTATCAGTGTGCACATCCGGCACCGACGGCATTCAGGAGCAAAGTGAGCCGTACTACTGACTGACATAACTAAATTAACATGAAACGTCAATGTGACAGCTGCCGTCAAACTCAAATGTACCATAGACAAATAGCATCCATCGGATTCAATTGACAGCTGTCAAGCTACTACGAGACTACCTGTATAATGGTTTTGTTATTAAGCTACCATCATTCTCCGACATATATTATGTAGATATAGGAGTTCCTAATACCTATGAGAACAAACGAAATAAACTTATAAATAATCAAAAGATAGCTCAACCAATACCAGTATGTCAATCTATAACAGGATAATGTATAGTTTTGATAATAAAATTAATTCGCTACAAATTTCTCAAATTTGTCGACGGAAACTAGATCAGATCTCTTCCAAGAGTTAGCCATTTCACTCCCGCCTCAAGACAAACTTGAGCGACGGACTCAATTCTGAAATTTGATAGTTTGAACGGAGCGGTTACCAATTCAAACGAGACTGACTACTACATCATATTACACGGAACTAAATTATAATCAAAAGGAGTGGAGCCAATATTTAGGTACATTTTTAGTAGGTATATTTCATAAAGAGACGATTTGTAATATTAATTAGTACTAGTGGTCGCCCAGTGGTCAAAATTCGACCGTAATTTTATAAAGGCTGCACGGATTGTGTCCGAAGCAATGAAAAATTTAAAAAAAGATAGAACGTGAGTTTGGATTGGCATTGACAGATGTCGGCCGCATTAAAGACAAACAATACGTGTCAAATACAGGGTAGTGTGTGTAATGTGGTTTTTGTTGATTTATTGTATTTTTTATGCATAATTTAAAAAAATATATTAACATTCGGATAACCTTATCTATATAAACTATAAGTGTGCGAAATTTCGTACTCCTCCATCCGCACAATTTTCGCAAAAACGGGTACAAAGTTTTTGCTTCACGGATTAATATATGTATAGTTTGTCATATATTAGATTTTAAAACATTTGCACACCAGTAAACTGGTAGAATGCATTGACTCGAAATAAAATAACCCAACAACTGTACCTGTAACCTGTATTCTCGCAAATAAAGATGTTTGATTTGATTTTGGTTCAGTGCTTTTATTTTCTTAATGTCTCTCGGTAATCATCGTATTTTTGAATGCATCCGAATATCAATATCCATGTCTATTAATAAAATTATTAGATTAAGAGCCTTCGCCCGATATTTACTATGTTGCGTATTATTGTATTGTATTTTTTGTATGGCAATACTTTAGCTATATTATTATGTTGATCCTGGTTTAGTCTTATACCATCTATGTAGTACCACATTTAATGCAAAATAAAGAATTTGAATTTGATAATCGGTGAACGACTTTTTAGACAATGAAATAAAACGTATGGAATTCCATGTAGACACGTGCTACAAAATATCGGCGATAATAACGTTGGCGAAAAAATCGGTCCGATTGTCGGTCCTACAAAAAGTTGGTCGTGCGCGGGAGCCGCTATAATGTATAATAATTTAAATTCAGAACAACGTACTGTATTGCTGTTTTGTTTTTAATTTTCGTGTAAACTATTATACTCGTAGAGCTGTAAACTATGATACAGGCAGACATTGATATTTCCGTGATGAATGTACATTAATATTTACCCACTTCATCTATATCTATATATTAATACGTGAAGCAAAAACTTTGTACCCGTTTTTAAGAAACTTGCGCGGGACGAAGGAGTATGACATTTCGCACACTTATAGTTTATATAAAGAAGGTTATCCAAATGTTAATTTTTTTTTTAATTATGCATAAAAAATACATTAAATCAACAAAAACAACATTACACACACAACTATGAATTTGACACACACGCATATGTATTCAAATACAAAATTTAACAAACAATACGTGTGTGTCAACACACACGTATTGTTTTGTTATATGCAGCTGACATCTGTCAATGCCAACCCAAACTCACATTCTATCTTTTTTAATTTTACAATGCTCAGGATACAATCCGTGCAGCCTTAATAAAATTACGGTCGAATTTCGACCACTGGGCGACTACTAGTAGATATACTCGTAAATACCTGAAGAAAAAGCTTTGTACGCCTTTATAAGCGCATTGCATGGAGAAGTGTGTGATTTAGCATAGTAAAAGTTTACAAAAATCAGAAGAAGTTTAGAAATATATTTTTTGTATTTATTTACATATTCATTTATTTATTTGTTTATTTATTTATTTATTCTGTACCATACTATAGGTACCATATAAATTTACAGCATGTTCAGTCAACTCGCTTATATGCTATATAAACTAATAGTTACCAAAATTTGTAAATAAGAAAAAATATAAAAAAAACTATGTGCCTTAAATAAACAAAGAATAAGCTCTGATTAGTTATTCCGCGTTTTGTTCCCGTCATGTAAACGTCATTTCTAATGGGAGTAAAAGAGACTATACACGGAATAACTATTCCGACCTTATTCTTTGTTTATTTCTATAGCTGACCGGGCGGACTTCGTACTGCATTTTTTTTTATAGCCTATGTTACTCAGCGTTAATGTAGCATTCTAATGGTGAAAAATTTTTTTAAATCGTAGTTTTTGAGTATATTTTGTTGCAAACATACATACATACATACATACATACATACATACATACATACATACATACATACATACATACATACATACATACATACATACATACATACGTACATACATACATACATACATACATACATACATACATACATACATACATACATATACATACATACAAAAATATAAAGCTTTCCTCTTTATAATATTAGTATAGATTTTATCACAATGTAGGCATTTTAACGTCAGCGGTAGGTACAAGGCAAACATAAAATTATACCGTAAAACGCAATTTATTATGGATATCTTTCTATAAAATTTTTTAAAAGGATTGGATGAGAGTAGCCACGGATCGTGCTCAGTGGCGTGCACTTGGAGAGGCCTATGTCCAGCAGTGGACGTGTGTAGGCTGATGATGATGATGATATAAAATGTAGTCTGATGAAAATTAAGAGGCGCGTCATCGAATACCACCTGGGTCTATACAGGTTTGTTCGGAATTAAACGAATTTTCATTAACAAAGAAACAGCAATTTATTAACGCATTTTCGTAGACAAGCGTCACCAGACCTTGTCGCACCTACTGAGTAAATACTTTACAAAATAAACATAGACTTTGTGTCAATTACATCTTTAACAGATGGTAGGTTTACCCTTGAGACCCAATACGTGACCTTTGAGTGGTGCTAAATTAGTGACACTGTCTGCACTCAGACCACTGTTAGAGCCACGCTGCGTTGCAACACGAAATGCGCCCGGTGTAATACCCTCACAGAATATCGGCGTGAAACAAAGGCGCTCGTTGCTGTTGTGTTTCGTCCGGTGAGTGAACCGGTGAGTACCTTAGGCCCATCTGTCACCCTAATCCTACTCCCTCCTCAAGATCCAACTCCTTCCGGCTTTCCGGCTGGCAACGCATCTGCGATTACTTTCCATCAGGTGACCCGCCTGCTTGTTTGCCTCCTTTTACCTTTAAAAAAAATGTACTTAAAATCTACCTGCGATAATTATTAAAAACATCTCGGCCAGCGTGCTGGTTTGTGGCACAAAATAAGGAGACTGCCGAAGGTAAGCTTCATGCAAATGCGCTTGCGCAACTCATACATAGACAACCTCTCACGGACACGGAATCTCGCAACAGCTGTTCTCGGATTGGTCTGAGATGATCCGAGATTCCGTGTCGGTGAGAGGGTCTATGTGTGAGTTTTTTTTTAAATCTTATTTCTTTGTCTATTCATAGACATGTCAGCCTCATCGTAACCTAACCTTAATGTCAAACTTAGGGTGGATTTCACCAACTTCCGATTTATACGAAAATAGCTATCCAAGTATAACTTTACTCTTATGATTTAATCTACGGCTAACTTTGGTTTCATTTCACCAGATTAATCTATGGGTAAGTTACTCTCGCATAGTTACTCCGTGACGATGAACAAATGACGCGAACTAAAATATTAACCACCAAGCATAAAAGTACATTCATACCATGCCTGAGCAATAGCGCTGCGTATTTTTATTTAGCCAGGGTAATAGGTATGTCTGCTTGACGTTTTGAATAACTTTAAATATTCTGTTGTAGATTGTTTGTTGACAGAGAATATTGTAAAGCAATAAAAAGTCATGAATAGCGCGTAACCACATGTGATTGATATATTTACTCATGTGACGTAACTCTTTAATACGTACCTGCTAGTACGTACACACGTAAATACAACGAGCGCATTCAATTCACCTACCTATTTGTTGCATGCTCCAGACGATGCTCAATTTTTGTCAGCAAATTAAACACAGATGCTTTTGACAAACGGAATCTTATATGACGAAGTCGTAGTCGTCGTTATCTTCAAAGTACTATGTCTTTTCTTTAAACCATGTTGGGCGAGGGCCAAAATAATCTTCATCGTCATTAGTCAATAAATTAATTCAAACGTAACGACATTTTGTTGGGTTATCTATAAAATTTGTCCGTGACAGTTATTGTGACGCAATACTAATCAACGAATAACAGCGTACTCGGCCGAAATCGGCGGTATAAGAACTTACTCTAGTATAGTAAATTTATCCTTGGGTTAAACGTTGGTGAAATGAAAAGTTCATTTACTCTCGAGTAATTAGCGATTTACACTCGGAATAAGACTTATACTGCCTTACTAAAATCCGCCCTTAATCTACTTATTTATATAAAAGTCAGGAAGCACTTTGTGATGTGACAAACAGTCCACCAAACATTTTGCAGCTTCCGAAGTAGGTTCTGCTAGAATACTTGTAAATGCCCCTATATCATATCTATTAATATTATACTTTGGCATCATTGAGTCCCTATTCCTTAGATATTTCATACATTCCGTAAGAATGTGTTGAACATCTTCAACTGCACCACAGAGATCACAATTAGGTAGGCGTTGCTCGAGCACGGTACGGTAGTACCCTCCCCGATCCGATTCAAATCCCTCGGAGAATCTAGGGCACGGGGACACGCACTAGAGCGTGGTGCCGTTCTCTCTAGAAAACCTCCGAAGGTGCTTCGTGTCACACAGCTTGAGAAACCCTTAAAGATTCTTGCCGCCCTCAAAAAAGCCCGGTGCAGCTGAAAATAACGTCTGAAGCAATCAGCAAATTCTCTCCTCATGTAATTATGTTTACTTTCCGTGGTTTCCTTATGTTGTGTATATGGCCTGTTCTCCCAGTGGTGTTTTCTTCCTTAGGAAAGACTTGTGCCCCAGCCGTGAGGACATAAAATAAGCTGATGATAATGATGATTTTTATATAATACCGTACAAAAGATTTTGCTGTCATCTCACCTGATGGTAAGTAAGGCTAAAAGCGAAGTTTGAAGCGTATCTCACTTGGAATCCCCAGCTGTAAAATAACTGGTTTTCAGGATAATTTTTTTAGGATATTTTTTTATGGTAAAATAAAAAAAAACCACGACTTTTAGATAACCGGTCCAATTCTACCGGCATTATCTTCAACTTACGAAATAACACAACAGTACTGACATTGGAGCTTTTGACTCCATGTTAAGTGACGATAACGCGTTGAAAGCGCACTTCACCCTTAATCCTAAACTACTTAGAAATTTGCTATATTCATCATCATCATCAATTTCGTCAGCCTATAATAGGCAGTGGACAGCAGTGGCTGGACATAGGCTATTATTTCCGTAGAAAAACAACAATGCACGACATAGTTAAATGTCTGTGGTTGATGATATGTCTGTTGGTTGTAATGTAATAAGTTGGTGGTTGATAACTAAGTAAAAATAGGACAAAATTAAAACTTCCCGTGCTTCACAGAGGATAACAGTCAAAACCCACCGACCCGCGTTACACCAGTGTAGTTATGGCCTTATTTCCAATTGTGCTTATGTAAATCAGAGGAAACTTGATTCCAGCTTTGTTTAAACATTACTAGGGAATTTTTTACGATAATCAAAATAAAACCATCTAAACACAATCAATTTGAGTCGGAAATAACTTCAAGAATCTGCTTTATTAAAAGAAACGGACGCCGAACAAAAGTTTTAACAGTAGTTTAACAGTTTTTATAGCAAAATAAATCTTTTTAAAGCGTGCAAGTTTGTAACCATATTGCTGAGAGCCCGTCAGGATAATGGGGAATATTCTTAAGTATTTAGACGTAAACTTTGCTTAGTAGTTGGTAATAGCTCCCACTAATTCTGCCGCAAATGCTAAGTCGACTTTGCGAGCCGAAATTTACGCTAACATTATTTTGAATGAAAGTAGAAAGTTAAGTAAAGTAAAAAGCCTATAACTGCCCCACTGCTGAGCAAAGGCCTCCACCATTAAAATCAAGTCATCACTACAATTGATGGGTAATGGCTTAATCACCACGCTTGCTATGCGGGTTGGTGATCACAAAATCCAGGCTATGCATCGAAAAATACGAAACACTCTTTGCCTGACCTGACAATTGAACCCTTGGATTGAAACCCTAATTGGGACCTTTGGATATCGGACCAAGCACTTTGCCACTTGGCTACCAAGGCGAGACGAGGCGATGAAAATAGAGTTTATTAATTTGAAAGTAGACAGTGTCTTGGCAAATATAGTGTGAGATGTCCTCATGCTAGAGTTCAACGATAGTTTTAATATCTGCATTAATGTTAATGTAGCGACAGTTTTGGAACAGCTCAATGGCACAGTTAACCGCGCAAGGTCTGCGAGTGCTCAGTGTCAGAGAGAGCAACTTTCGCAAAAGCCGGTTATCAGATGGGTGAACAAAATTTATCATTTAGAGCTCCTAGAGGTTCGTGTCCCAGTAGTGGGGACATAACATGTTTCGATTACACCGTTTGAGGAAATATTTTAAACAGGAATTAACGCAAACTTATTAGTAACAGGTTTAATAAAGACCTTATTTATACCCAACGTTAACTTTTTATAACTATGGGACGCGAAAGGTTAAAATTGTATATTATAGCAAGCCGACAGCTAACCTCGAACCTTGCAAAGGGTCCATAAAGTCAGGATAAAACAATATCAAATTAAAAGCGAGTTGATACTTAAAAAGTGTTCTGCAACACTGCACTGTATCCAATCAAACATGGAAGCCAAAACAATACCGGCCGTGTTTCGCTTCTCCTCGTCAAAAACAAATTCTTTCATACACCTATTTATTTATTACTTTAATAACGTCGTTACCACAAATAAGAAAATAAATAAAAACTTTTGAGTTTTATCATAATTTCGCCTTTTTTTTTAGCCCAATAAGGGTTTTCAATCAAAAGTTTTCTTTTGTGGAGAGTCTGAAGGCGTCCGAAATTAAATTTGAACTTGCGTAGAATTGCTAATGCACGGTCGGGTGAAAAAGTCGTCTACAGTCTTGCTGTTTTGACTTCGGAATATTCGTAAGAACACGATATTAATTCTCTTTTAAATTGCATAAATTGGCATTATCCATTTCTAAGTATCTTGGCGACATTTTTTACGTACCTAAGGAGGATCTATCAAAATGGTTACAATCACTTCTTGCAGGGACTTTTTATGTTTTACGTAGGCTAATAAAAAAAAGAGATTTTAATTTCCCTACAGTGTTAAAAAAAATTCAAATTCAAAATCATTTATTCAGTTTAGGCTACAAATAGCTTTTATGAACGTCATTATGCCATCGGTTCGTAAGTCTACTCTGGGCGGTAGACCTTGTACTGAGAAGAACCGGCAAGAAACTCAGCAAGTGTCAAGCTCTTTTCTCCCTTACAGCGTCAAAAATATTGGAAAATGCCCTATTATAAAAGGACACTTTCCATCACAAACAAACACACAAAATAATCACAATGTCATACAGTACTAATAGAAGTCAAAAATTGTCTAAGAAAAACAAAGTTAAAATATACGAGTATAATAATAATAAAAATAAGATAAGTAAGCAAGAGCAGACCACAGGAGGCTTATATACCTAATGTACCGCAGCACCACACCAGTCAAACCGAACTCAACACCCTAGTTATATCTTTCGGGTCTTTGTGTCTGCGAACGTTACTAACCACTAGACGACAAAGGCGGTTGCATTTAATCATACATTTCTGCTAATCGAAGTCCGTTAATAACACTTGCAATGCTTAGCATAGGTTTGGCGTTGCGTATCCATTGACTACACATCACCTATTCCATGCTCAGGTATGTTGATGCTTAGGCGTTGTAAACGGGCGGCTAGCGTCGCGTAGGGTTGACGAAAATATTTTGTTCTATAGGGTTTTGTTAATGCCTGTATAATCCTAAATATGACAGATAGGGTATCGTTCATAGAACCCTGGAAAATTATAATAACATAACTCAAAAACACCACATGGCTTCTTTGTTACTAAGTAAAACTGTAAAGTTGCAACCCAAGGACAAACTGATACGTTGCTCTTGGTTGACAACCTGACAACTGACTTGACAACCAAAACATAAACAGAAGTCGAAACATTGCAGAACGAACAAAAAAAAATTAATAATAAAAATTGAGTTTTTATATGGAAAAGTAAATCCACCTAAATATGGTTGGTTGCATGGCTATGTTTCGGAAATATACCCCTATTACCAAACATCCTGTTATATTTCACCAGCTTATTTAATGGCCCCACTGCGGGAGCACGAGCCTTCCCTATGGATGGATAGGGAGAACGGGCCACAAACCAGAACGCGGGCCCAGTGCTGATGAATGGTTGCTGTCGGAACACTACAATGCTAATGCTAAACTTGTTGTCATGGTGTAGCTAGCCAAGTGGACTCAAAACAAGAAATTCCATAATCCCAAGAGAATTAAACAATTTTGAAGAGAAGGTTCTGTTACTTGGAATACATACATAGCATACCATGGTAAATGCGCCATCTACCGGTAAGAATAAACTGTAAGAGTAACAGTAAGGATGTTATTAATTACTTTTATTTCTATCTATATTGCATTAAGTCCTGTACACAGTGCCCGCCAAAGCCGTACGTTTGACAACCCTATTGTATTGCGTCGGGTGAACAAAGCGCGAACCGCAGCCTATGTGTCGCTAATCATTGAATTACGTACAAATTGACGTGCATTTCAGCATGGAACAGTTAGTGGTGTGGGTCAATTTCCAATAACGTGAGTAAGGTTTAGAAGCGAACAAGCATACCTACACAAGACTCTTCGACAACGCGTTTACCCTTCTTGCAAACGTTATAAGTATATTGTCTTCGCAATATATTGTACAGTATAATATTTTTATCATGGAAGGAATATTGTTACTATATAACTTTTTAAACTATCATGGTCTATTTATCATCATCATCAGCTCATTTTATGTCCCTACTGCTGGGGCACGAGCCTAGGGATTGGGAGAACGGGCCATAATCCACCACGTGGGCTCAGTGCGGAATGCGGATTGGTGGTTGTTGGCGACTGCTAATGCAGCCGAGATCAACGGCTTTCCAAAGCATGGCTCGAGCACTGCGCCATCGAGCGCCTTGTCCTCATGGTCACTTGCATTAAAGAAATAATTATTAAAGGGATTCTTACCATGTTTATATAAAGGAAGATGGTTGATCGTTTTGTCTGCTCATAAACATCCACCCGCAATAATTTCAGTATATCCGTGATCATGGCGCCTGCAACTGTACCGAAATATAGGATACCTACTCAAAATTTTTAAATAGCATTCTGTTAATAATTTAATATGTTAAAGTGCAGCGCGGACGCAAAACTGCGAGTTTCAAGTTTCTTTATGATAGCGAGCGAGCGGCGCGTGGCAGTGGTGTGACAACGGCGCACGACTACGAATACGCACGCACACTAATGTGTACAGAGTAGTTTCGTAAAATCATAGGCGTTTGTGTAAAAAAAATAAAAGTCTTAATATTTTCATATTCATATTTTTTAATTGAATAATAAGACAACAGTGGCCTGCGGAATATCAATACAAACATTTTGATGTCGGATCATTGTTTCATTTGTGCTATATTTACAAAGTTTCTGAAGAAATACATTTTTAGATATCATTACTTTTACGTATTGTTTATGCAGTTTCTGGGTATATGTTTAAAATTCCAAGATAACCATGGCCTTGTGAAAGGATCAAGCTGACCTACATATGACCTATTCAGTGCCTAGCACCAGTGACTTAAAACACGTAAATTATCGAAATTCGGCGCGGCACCCCCTTAAAAAAATTACATTTTGAAATCTAATGACCTTTTGCATTTTGTCCTGACTGACTGATTCATCATCGCCGAGCGTAAACCGGTGGAACTTATTAGATGAAATTTGGACTGTAGTTTATTTGAGTGACGTAACCAGCTACTAAGAAAGGATTTTACGGAAATCATACCCTAAGAGGGTCAAATAGGGGGTGAAAGTTTGAATGAAAGTCCATCAGTTATGAAGTAAAGAAAATTGGTATTTGGCTTTTAAAAAGAAATAAAGAATGAAGTATCTCAGGAATTTAGTTTATTTTAAAAAGTTTAGTTTATTAATAAAGAATGACATGTTTTAGCATTTTTCAGTAGATGTAGAAAGTTTGTATGAAAAAGTCATTTTAAAAGTTAAATCCTTCGGTATTTGAACTGGTTAGAAATTATGAAGTGTTTCAGGATTATCCTTACAGATACTTATCTTTAACAAGTTTGGCTTTTATTTAAAACAATTGCAAGTCGTGTAGCCTATGTGAGCAGAGCCGCGAGCAAATGCTAGTTTATTATAAAATAATGGTAAGTAGTCTAGCTTAGTAAAGAAGAAGAACCGACGCATACAAAAACGAGAATAACATATCATTATCAGTCACTTAAACTATTACTATCGTGGAAAGGAACGAATGAGCGCGGTGCCACTGAACTCCTCAAATCCCTGCAATCCGAGTCATATCGTATATCAAATCGGTATCAGCATGCCACCACGACTTTACTTTTCCATTATGGAATTTTCTGGAAGCAGATATCGCCCGTGTGGATCCATAGAAGCCACTACTATTTCCCCATAAATAGGGTATCAGACGTTTTACCGCTGTTTTCCGTAGCTCAGCATAATATAGTATTGTGAGCTTGCCTGCTTTGAAAATATTCTGCAGCTCGGAAGTTATGGCGAGATAAGAGAAAAGATTTATATCGACTTGAATTTTAAAATGTTGGTGATAAATATTTTACACATTGGTATTTTGATATAAGAATTTTTTGGGATATTATATCGAAAATGATAAACGCTTTATCAGTCATCTGTATGTACCGAACTCATTCTGAAAGAAACCCGGAACAGTTTATAACCTCCCTAGGCGCACGTCTAAACTGTCCACATCTTAATAAAAATGTCATATTAACAGGTGATGTATAAATATAAATATAATTTAAGGGCAACATAATAGACACTCTGATATAAACCTTAACATGTTGGCTTCACATGGTCTAGAACCTGGACAAAGACTTAATACTAGGATCGATAGTTGTTTGGACCATATGTTTATAAACTTAGACTCATCAAAAATTTTATCTGCAGTAGCAGTCTTAGATCTTAAACCACCATCACAGATCATAAAATAGTCTTGTCATACATTTTTATGCTATTTTTACTGTTTTTATGCTATCGTAGCCACGATATTCGTCCGAATTTTTTTTTCGACTAATAAAAAGTTTATTGTTGACAATAAATAAATAAATAAATGACTCTGCCTTCTAGGTTAGGAAGACCTGTATTCTAGGAGACAGATCCTTCCTTTGCTTGATGTCTAAAACTATATATGTTGATGTTGACCAAACATTACGAAAATAACTCGAACGCGCAAGTC
Source organism: Eudonia mercurella (assembly GCA_963082485.1). Classification (NCBI taxonomy): domain Eukaryota; kingdom Metazoa; phylum Arthropoda; class Insecta; order Lepidoptera; family Crambidae; genus Eudonia; species Eudonia mercurella. The sequence goes on from OY720037.1 coordinate 16,810,433, forward strand.
ACAGTGCCAACTAGCTTTTGCTTCTAAGATTTTTTACTGAAATTCCTAATATTAAAGTGCACTTTCAGGAAATTCCCGTTTAGATAGTAAGCCCGAGTAGCCGGCGCTAGCCGACGTTTTCGCTGAGTTGAAGACGGAAGGTGAAATATGATTTCGTAGTGGACAACTTTGAGGCGGTCCAAAAAGGAATATGTGAAGTTGGAAATGAAAAAGCAATTTCGAAGTGGCGGGTAGGGCGAAACAGTTTTACGTTTTTTTTTTTATAAAAGAGGTCGCCCCGTGGTCGGAACTCTACAATAATTTAAAATTATAAAGGCCCATCGACAAAATAACGTTGTAAGCGCCTCCTTTAATTGGGTTGCATAGAGTATAAACTATAGAACGAAAGGACGAACACCAAGTTCTTGACAGACTTCTTGGCAGGAAAGTGAAGAGTCATGTCAGCGGTTTTGTTTTATTTTATAAAACTGGTGATATGTCGAATATTAATGTGAAATAATAGTGGATTATTGACCGTCAAGTGTTCGTGAGCGTCCATGAGTGTTGGCAAATGAAACAAAACAGTGCAACGTTACTTTTCAAATTCTCTCAAGAAGTCCTCGTGTGGTCTTTGTAAATGCTCCACATCTTTGCTGAGATACTCAAGGGGTTGGGGGGTATATCATTTCTCACTTTTCAGTCCCATTATCAACTGTCATCATACAGAAAGGAAATATTTTTTATTTACGTATAAGTAAGAAAAATTACTTTGACACTAGCTAAATGTGTTAATCGCACAAAGCCACCAAGTAAATAAAAAAAAAACGTTCTTGAAAGGCCATCCTGTGACAGTGACAGTTTTATAAGTCTGTGTTTTGAGTCGAGGTGAATGACGTGAATTCTAGTTTTTTAAATCGAGATTAATAGCAGCTATTTCTAATTGTTTACGTGTAACAGATAATTGAAAATTGCTTAATTATAAGTGCAGTGATTGTTCAAACCGTTATTTCATTGGAATATCATATTTCTGCCTGCCAATCTATCCTGACAATGGGCATGTGCTTTGTCACACATGACAATTATACATTTTATGTAATTTTATTTATTTATTTGTAATAAATGTGGTACATTACATAGGTGGAACAGATTAGGTTGGGCATCGCACATTTAGCTAAAGTATTAGCATACACATATTTAGTTAATATAATAAGTTAAAAATGTAAAAATAAAAAACATCATCACTTATTCATTTCACATTACAATCATTGTTAATAAATTCATCAATTGTATAAAAAAACGTTAGATACTTACCATTTTCTGAGCGTTAGCTTAAGGCGAAGGGTAAGGCACACTAGCGCCGCTAATGGATTTAATTTGATTACTGATAAACTGGATTTTTTTTTCAAACATTGCGGACCTTCCGACACAAGACAAACATTTGTAATTTAATAATTGTGCACTACTTTTAGGTTTGTATTTGTATTCATTCGCTAACAACAAAAGTGGCTATTGTTTGTAAATAAATGCAATAGCCCGTTTTCTGAATAAACCACGCAACAAAAAGTAGTGCACAATTATTAAATAAATACTATGGATGCTTTCCTGTTATCGGACGGTACGAAATGTTTAAAAAAAGATCCGGTCCGTTAGTAATTGTCAAATTATCAATTGGTGGCACTAGTATACCTTACCCTTCGCCTACCTAGTATATGGGAGCTCCGTTATATCTAACGGGATTCTATTATAAATTCTAATGCTCGTTGCGTAACAATTATTAAAATAACATGTTGTTTTGGGAATAGTGTCCAATATCAACCTACGTGGGTTCCTTGAATTTGTTCTATAATGGTCTTTTGTTTCTGTGAAATGTTCATAATTAATTTTTTTCTCTATCTTCAGTACGTAAATAGAGGCTAATGTTAATATACCCATTGACAAATATATGGTCTGCATGAGATCTTAGGGGCATCGCTTCTGTGCAATAAAAACTTTCTTAGCACCAACACCATTATACCTAATACCGTATCTCAGTATAGATTCTACGTATGCATAGTAAGCAACTATGGCGGTTTTTTTATTAGCTACTTTCGTTAATTTGTATAATACATTGAGCCAGTGTCAAAGTTATGTTTATTACAAGTATTACATATAAACAAATAATGTTTCCTTTGTTAAAATGATGATGATGATGAACGATAATAGTAATGAGTAATTATAAATTATACACCCCCAACCCCTTGAGTATTTCAGTAAAGATGTAGTACTTTACTGAGATCTTTCGCGGATTTCTTTAGAGAATTTAAAGAGTGACGTTGCACTGTTGTTTCATTTGCCAACACTCATGCACGTTCACGAACACTTAACGGTTAATGACTACCATTATTTCACATTAATATTCGGCATAACATACAATAATAACATTTTAGGACTGTGCACTTTCCCGCCAAGAAATCCGTTAATCGTCTCGCTTTTTATCTTGATACGATTACACATAAGCGTAATTACTTTAGCGTCACTGCCATCTAGCGGTAAAAATAGGTAGTAAAAACTTGTATGAAGCTACGAAGTACGAAGTACTTTATATACGAGCAATATCAAATGGGTTTCGAACACATGCCAAGGCTTCATCCTTGATTAGCTCGCCAAGTACTTTTAGCAGGGAAACGGGCACTTCCCCCGGGAACTTCCATTTTAATTAGATACACGCCCCTGGACATATTGTTCGGTTGGGTACGTAAAGCTTCACTTAGAAAACGCAAAAACAGGCTTCTGTTAGAAGTTTTTAATTGGGTGTTGTTCCCTAACCTCCCTAGCTGTAGTTACTGCTTATGTACTCATATAGTAATAAACAAATATACAGAGTGTAACATTTAGATCGGTCAGTATGGGAAAGTCATACAAGTCATATAAGAAGTCATATAAGACATACGAAGATCTGTTCTCGGGAACCATGTCATCGATTTTAGTGACAAGAAAAACTGCATTCATACATTTTTTAAAACTTGTACTCAGCTCGGGAATTGAACATACATACATACAAACATACATACATACATCATGGCTTTTTCCCTGAGGGGTAGGCAGAGACCACCTCTTTCCACTTGCTGCGATCCTTAAAGACTTCTTTCGCTTCATCCACATTCATTAGTCTCTTCATACACGCTCGTCGGTTTAGGGTACTCTTGACCTGACCTTTTTTAAGAACTTCCCCGATTTGATCCAGGTACTTGCGTCGAGGCCTTCCCCTACCAACATTTCCATCCATACTTGCTCTATATATACTTTTAGTCAGCCTGCTTTCCTTCATCCTCTCAACATGTCCGAACCATTTAAGCATTCCTTTTTCAACCCTAGTCACTATATCTTCTTTTACACTACAACGTTCCCTAATCACACTATTCTTTATCCTGTCACTTAGCTTGACTCCAATCATACTTCTTAACGCTCTCATTTCTACTGCATTTACTTTGCTTTCATGCTTCCTCTGCCATACCCAACTTTCACTGCCATACATCAGTGTTGGAACCAACACCCCTCCACGTACAGCCAGTCGGGCCTTATCGGATACCTTCTGACTGTTCATGAAGGCGTGCAACGCTCCATTCACCATGTTACCGGCATTTACTCTCCTTGCAATATCACTATCACACCTTCCATCTGCTGTAACCATTGATCCCAAATACACAAACTCTTTCACTTGCTCTACTTTTTCACTTCCTATCAAAATGTTACACTCTGTCATGCTATCCTCCTTTTCAAAAACCATTGCTTTCGTCTTACTTACATTCACTTTCATTCCTTTCTTGTTCAACGCTTCATGCATAATATTTACCATCTCTTGCAACTCTTCTGCCGACGATGCAAGTAAGACTTGATCATCGGCATAGAGCAAACATTTGACTAGCAAATCATTCATTCTTAAACCCTGTTCACTTTCTTTCAAGTCATGCAAGCAACTATCCATGAATAGGTTAAACAGCCACGGTGACGATCCTTGTCTAACACCTTTTTCGATGCTAAACAATTCAGAATACGCCCCGTTTATCCTGACACAAGCACTAGAATCCTTGTATAAGGATTTCAGTGCTCGTACCAACATACTGTTCACCCCATACACAGATAGTGATGACCACAATTCATTCCTCACCACTCTATCATAGGCCTTTTCCAAATCCACAAATGCGCAATAGACTTTTTGGTTTGAACGGACGTTTTGAAAAACAAAACTAACACTATTTCTATTTAGATATCGATTGTGTAGTTCTTAAGCAGCAAATGTTACTATGAATATGTCTAAAATTAATAAAATGCATTGTTTTCATATCCTTCCATTTATTTTAGTAGGTGTGCGAAATGACTTCCATTTTTTTAAATACAATATTCAACTAGACTTTTTAAATGAGAACTTTCCCCAAAAATGGATTGGTACGAACGGCACTATCAAATGGCCCGCGAGGTCGCCTGATTTAACCCCACTAGACTATTTCTTGTGGGGTTACGTTAAGGATGAAGTGTACAAAACCAGCTACGTCACTATTGAAGACCTAAAGCAACCATAGAGACAATTTTAACGCAAATTCACCACCTGAAGATACGAAATGCAATAGTAAGATCGTTACCAAAACGAGTTGAATGTTGTATTGAAAAAAATGGAAGTCATTTCGAACACCTACTAAAATAAATGAAAGGATATGAAAACAATGCATTTTATTAATTTTAGACATTATAATTCATAGTAACATTTGCTGCTTAAGAACTACACAATCGACATCTAAATAAAAATAGTGTTAGTTTTATTTTTCGAAACGTCCGGGTTTGATTCCCGAGCTGAGTACAAGTTTTTTTTTTAAATGTATGAACGCAGCTTTTCTTGTTACTAAGATCGATGACATGGTTCCTGAGAACAGATCTTCGAATGTCTTATAGTTTCAGACTTTCCCATACTGACGGATCTAAATGTTACACCCTGTATATATTATATATATATATTGACAATGCCGGATCGTTGGATGGGTGGCCGAACTATCTCGAGGGCCTTTGTACTTAGGAAAGCACTTTTTGTGAAGCCAAAGTGAGAACAGAGGTTTTATATGAAATTGCACTTGGTCCAATAAGTGAATTGAAACCTATGACTTTGGATATAGAGCCGAGCGCTTTGCCACTAAGGCGTAAAAACGGGTAATTATTTTTCATTACATGAAATAGGTTATTACTTTGTAGTCATTCACTAAGTAATTGCAACGGTTGTAACGGTTTTTATCTTAGTTATAGCATTATGACCATGACTGGATATGGTTTGCAAAAATTTTTTTTGTGGTAAGACCACTAATCTCAGACCCAGGAGTAGTGGGTTTAATTTATAGTAGTGATACATATCGGGCTAAATTTGATTGATGATTGATTGGTGATATATACCCACAATAAACAAACAACTAAATATTTTATTCATCAAGGTAAATTTTTTGCTTTATCACCCTCATCAACAGCTCCTACTGCGACATGAACCTTCCCTATGAACGCGGGCCCAGTGCGGATTGGTGGTTGTTAACGACTGCTAATGCAGCCGAGACCAACGGCTTTTTCGTGCCTTCTGATGCACGTAGGAGCTCGAGCTGATACAATTTTGGTCACCCATCCGATGACGGCCTTTGCGAAAGTTGCTTAACCTTAGCAATCGCAGACTGAGCGCGTAAACCACTGCGTGCGCCATCGTCGAGCTCCTCATTTTCCGCACAGAGAATAGTAAAATGGTCTTAATAATTTGAAAACCAGACTCAAGTGTTAAGGGGGTGCAGCGCGGACGCAAAACTGCGAGTTTCAAGTTTCTTTATGATAGCGAGCGAGCGGCGCGTGGCAGTGGTGTGACAACGGCGCATGACTACGAATACGCACGCACACTAATATCTGTACAGAGTAGGCTGGTGATTTAATTAGAGCAATGTTTACTTTCGTAAAATCATAGGCGTTTGGGTAAAAAATAAGAAAAGTCTTAATATTTTCATATTCATGTTTTTTAATGGAAAAATAAGACAACAGTGACCTGCGGAATATCAATACAAACATTTTGATGTCGGATCATTGTTTCATTTGGGCTATATTTACAAAATTTCTGAAGAAATAGGTTTTTAGATATCATTATTTTACGTAATGTTTATGCAGTTTCTGGGTATTTGTTTCAAATTCCAAGACAACCATGACCTTGTGAAAGGATCAAGCTAAACTACACTAGTCCTTTTAATGTATAAGACCTATTCAGCGCCTAGCACCAGTGACTTAAAAACACGTAAATTTTCAAATTCCGCGCGGCACCTCCTCAAGGCGAAGGGTAAGGCACACTAGCGCCGCTAATGGATTTAATTTGATGACTGCTAAACTGGATTTTATTTCAAATATTGCGGACCTTCCGACACTAGGCAAACATCTTTTATTTAATAAAATTTTGCACTACTTTTAGGTTTTTTTGTATTCATTCGCTAACACCAAAAGTGGCCATTGTTTGTGAAATAAATGCGATAGCCCGTTTTGTGAATAAACCACGCAACAAAAAGTAGTGCACAATTATTATTAAATGTATACTATGGATGTTTTCCTGTTATCAGACGGTACGCAATGTTAAAAAAGATCCGGTCCGTTAGTAATTGTCAAATTATCAATTGGTGGCGCTAGTGTGCCTTACCCTTCGCCTTAAATAAAACAGACAGAAGGCAGTACGAGTCTGCAATATATTTGGCGTCTCTAGATAGTGGAAACATTGGCGTTAGTTCTTTAGTTTTCAGTGACAAAACATGGTACTGTCTGGAGGTTTTTTTTGTTTTTTTTCCTCACATTTTAATTGTAAAATCTATCAGTAAAATGTTGACATCATTACATCATTCAGGCAAAAACCGTCAAGTCCTTGTCCACCCTTGGGACAGTGTATAGTAATTTGCTTACATACAAAAAAAGAGAATAGATGTGGCATCCTAAAAAGGACATTTTTCATATTTAACCAAGTTTCTGAAATAAGAAGTGCAATTCCGAAGCGAAAGTATAACAAGACAAGATGGTGGATGGTGTCGCTCCGCTCATTCCAAGTGACAAATGGCAGAAGGCAGTCCCGCCTGTAATACAATTGTTAGAGTGCACCACTCGGAATTTATTTTAGCACTATTTTGCAACAGCGCTCTTTTAAGTGAGAAGAAGTTTTAGGGAAATCTTCAAATATTTTTCTAACGGAAATGCAGCTGCTTGCAGCCCATAGAGATTTGCGACATCAAGGGTACAGTTTTTTTTTAAACAAACACGTGACACACTCCAAATGCGGCGGCGAACAAAAAAGGCGACCACAATTAAAATCCGAACAAGATTCGTCAAGTCTAAAATAGCTTGCTCTTAAACTGAAGATAGCAACAGAATCTAAGAAATTTTGAGACTTTAAACTTCACCAGCGACTTTGCGAACTCAACTGATACACAGTCGGAGTTATTGTTGGAATATTGCTAAAGTTAAATAATATTCTTGCGTTACTTTCGCTTGGTACACACTTTTGCGGAGGCTTGAAATATTCTATTTCGTCGACTTATCGGGAGTTTAAAGTAAATTCACACCAAAACGAACGATCAAAGTCAAAAAAAACACAAACAATATTAATGAAATTACAATCTTGTAGAGTGATTTACTCTAATGTGACTGACTGGTAGGCAAAATACTTCCAGTATCACTATTGGAGATTATAAAGAAGAAGATAGATGTACACAAATAAACTGAAATTTAGTTTTATTTTATTTCTACAGTGTGAAAAAAAAGGATTTATTAATAAATGGGACATCCCAGGAGAAAACTCTTTCGATCTAAAAAGTATTATCAAAATCGGTGCATAATGTCGACGAATAGGATTAGTTTGACAAACAAAATTAAACAAAACCAAAGTGAATAAAAAACGTTTACAAAGGATACATCAATTCACCGCAAAATTCTTGTGTGTGTTGCTCATGAAGCTGTAGATATAACTGGAGAGGCCTGTGAGTTGAAGCAAGCAAGTATTATAGCTCTATCTCACTTTTCTGGTGAGACCGCTCTTTCTATAGGGTAACCTATGTAATTTATAAAAATCAGGACTTTGAAAAGAAAAAAAGATGAAAGAGAAAGAAAGTAAACGAATATAAAAAATCCAATTTAGATCATTTATTAAAGAAAAATAAGTATAATTAAATATATTACAATGAGCTTGAGAAAAATAAAAAAGAGTACATTTTTACTCTAAAGCATGTACTGTAATATTGACAATAACAAACAAGAAAACTAGAAATATTGTCCTCCTAGAAAAACTCATAAATTTAAATAAATATTATTTTGAATTGAATTAAAGATCTCAATATGTATTGTTTTTATGTCACTAAGATAGATTCGTATTTAAAAAGTCATAATACCTACTTAATAGTTTTGTTAACATAGCACTTCAACTATTATAGTTGAAGTCTAGTTTTCACTTACGTGATAAAACTCACACTGAGCATTCGGGTGACAAACGAGGAGAGCTAAAAATTTGCCATACAAATTCTCGTTTCATCAATGTGATCAAATTTTGAATAGTAATTTAAACTCGCATTAGGCACTCTGATCAGTGAGCCAAGCACTAATTTCTTTTTATCGTTGCGTAAAAGAGAAACATTGTATGGAAATAACCTTTCAATCAAACGTTTATCTTCGCAGCAATGAAGCATGCCTATGTGCTTATGTGCAACACTTTAGTTCGAGGCAAGAAATTTATGAGGATATAGTCCAATAATTTGTTGAAAACCGTTTGATATTCTTTGTGTAGCAATAGTTTTATAAAATTGTTATTAGATATATCTAAGAATTGATATTTTAATTTACATCCTGGATACCATGTACTTCCACAACCATGCACTGCACATTTATGGATTACACACTTATACTTAAGGGGGTGCAGCGCGGACGCAAAACTGCGAGTTTCAAGTTTCTTTATTATAGCGAGCGAGCGGCGCGTGGCAGTGGTGTGACAACGGCGCACGACTACGAATACGCACGCACCCTAATATCTGGACAGAGTAGGCTGGTGATTTAATTAGAGCAATGTTTACTTTTGTAAAATCATAGGCGTTTGGGCAAAAAATAATAAAAGTCTTAATATTTTCATATTCATATTTTTTAATTGAAAAATAAGACAACAGTGGCCTGCGGAATATCAATACAAACATTTTGATGTCGGATCATTGTTTCATTTGTGCTATATTTACAAAGTTTCTGAAGAAATAAGGTTTTAGATATCATTATTTTACGTATTGTTTATGCAGTTTGTGGGTATTTGTTTCAAATTCCAAGACAATCATGGCCTTGTGAAAGGATCAAGCTAACCTACACTAGTCCTTTTAACCCATTTAGACCGACCAGGCGTTTGTGTGTTGTTGTAAATGAAACTTTAAAAGTATCGTAATTAGGGTTCATTTATATACTGTTTTTAGAGGTGTTATAACACCCTGTCAGACTAAGTGGGTTAATGTATATGGCCTATTCAGCGCCAAGCACCAGTGACTTAAAGACACGTAAATTTTCGAAATTCCGCGCGGCACCCCCATTAATTTACGTGAAATTATCCATATAAAAACTTGAGTAGACAACTAAACATGAGTGACAACCGGCATCATTATGAAATTTAAATATTAAATAGCGGCTAGTATTGCCCACATGGCTAGGTCCCTAGACGTCGGTATATATTGTCGACTACATACAGTTCACGGAATAGGGTAATGTTATGAAAATACGTTTAATACCAACACAAGGTAAAAACTTTATAACGTGAGCCCCATTTTTATGTGCTGTCATGGTAAATATCACAACTATGTGTGGAAAGGATGCCTTAATACACTTGCACACTATGATAATTGGCTCAAAATTAAAATAAACTTCCGTTTAATCGTTACCGTTAATATTACGTTTATTCTGGACAAATAGTGGTAATTTTATTTTAGTTTACCTATTGATCGGCAGATTTATCATACAACTTACCAAACAAGTGAATTACAAGGCTGCTTCAACAACAGGCATCTTCAGTTATATCTACAGCTCCATGGTGTTACTGAATTAAATTGTCAAAATTACATCAAAATCGACATCAACCCTTTCGCCAGATGTGAATCGTCCTTAAGTTCTCTGTCTGTAGCTTTTCGTTTTAATTGGTTTAAGAAGTGTAATTTATTGACTTAAACCTCTAAGGTATCGTATTAAAAATTAAAAAGGAACTTTTGAATACAACGTAGGTAACGTAACCTTTTTTCTCAAATCATAATTAAAATAAAAAAAATATTTTTTCTTTCACTCACTCAAGTTAAAAGGTCTTTGTTTTAATAACTTAATCTGTTAATCAATAATTTATTTCAAGTTTAACTTACAGCTACGTCTTTTATTCCATCATCGATTCTTAAATACTATGTCGAGTTTGTATAAACAAACTCTGTCTTTAACCATAAAATAATCATTGTGATATTTTCATAACGTAACAATTTCTCATAATGTTATGTAAGCAAACACGTGGAATGTAATAACATTTTTTCGCAACAAAGAGGAGTTCTTAATAAATTCAAAAAACGTCCTAGTTTACGAATTTCAACTTTGTTGTGAGAGGAACTAGTCACATATCCTTCAACAGCGAGCGACCGAAACAATACGAAAAAATTCCAACTCAACTTTTTAATAAAGGTGTGTTCACCGCAAACGCGTTAAACAAGTGTAGATATAAAATACTTTAGCGGATCGCTCGCAAACGTGACATGTGTACGTTTATCTTAATCTCACTCTTAGTTGCAACCTCTTCGCTGATTTTCACGATCATTGCTAGTTTCGTTTATCTTTTTTGAAAGTCGAACGTATGAAAGCAGCGATGGTTATGTTGTACAACGAGAGGGCTGTGAATTTGTTTGTCAGATAAACAGAAAAGAGTAGTTATTGCGCCCGCAAGCTAAAAGTGTAGAGTCTTATGGCCGTGCTTAGAATGTGAATTGTGATGAAGCCACGTCTATGCCGTGTTGCGATGCTTACAAGGACAAAAAGGAAAAGTGTTGTGTGTAGATAGGTTTCGTGGAAGCCATTACAGCTGAACGCTTTGTCAGGGATAACTCACGACAAAATTGATGTGAGTCGCAATGTTAAAAATGAATACTGCATCGGCGTGAAACGGTGAAAGTTCACGATATACCTAGAGAGATGAGTCGCTAGACTTGGACTCAATAATAGTTTTTGTTTAAATTTTTCACACATGGATAAGGGATGGATGCGAGCAGCAGCCTTTGAGAATATGTGTACAAAATTTATAAAATACTTTTTATTAAAAAAAATTGAGTTTATTTTTTGTGTGTTTCTTTGATACGCTTTCACGCGTAAATATTTAACGATTTGTTTGTTTTGTTGTCATAGAAACTGTCAAAGCGGTACGAAGTCCGCCGGGTCAGATAGTAAGTCATAAACTACACCAGCCTATGGAGTAGAAGAACATTATGCACGCACCAATATTCATTTTATTCATTTGTTTCTTTTCGTTGGTATGAAAGTACAGGTTTCCATTTGCAGCCAGTTCGAAATTAAAATAAAATATTTGGTTAGTAACCTCTTTGTTTGCCATGTCCTATAGTAAAAAGTTCCATCTATTTTTAAATAGCACGGGGGTAACCACGAGCTCTTATAGCAGTATTATTGCAGTTGTGAAAACGAGACACGTGTAGCGGCGAATATACTTGCGTCTCTTTTCCACAACTGCAATAATAATGCTATAAGAGCTCATAGTCAGGGAGAGGTAAGGATTTTCCTAATTTTCATACTGACATTGCTGGCCGCTGATCGCTTTTGCGATTTGATCGATCGCTGCAATCTCGAAGTAGGTTGTCAACATAATGAAATCATTTCCAAGCATGCTTGGGATAATATAGTTAATTGTCGCCAATATAATCTAATATATAAAATTCTCGTGTCACAGTTTTCGTTGCCATACTCCTCCGAAACGGCTTGACCGATTTTGATGAAATTTTTTGTGCTTATCCGGTATCTATGAGAATCGACCAACATCTATTTTTCATCCCCCTAAATGTTAGGGGTAGTCCACCACTAAATTTTTATGTTTATTTTTTAGACAAAATTTTTAATTTCTTTTTTTTTATGATACAACATACAAAAATACATACAACCCTCAATTTTCACCCTTCTACGATCAACCCTTATTTTTTAATAGCCATTTTAGTAATTTGACCGATTTTGATGAAATTTTTTGTGCTTATCCGGTATCTATGAGAATCGACCAACATCTATTTTTCATCCCCCTAAATGTTAGGGGTAGTCCACCCCTAAATTTTTTTTTTATTTTTTAGACAAAATTTTTAATTTCTATTTTTTTTTTTTTATGGCAAAACAACGTTTGCCGGGTCATCCGGTATCTATGAGAATCGGCCAACATCTATTTTTCATCCCCCTTAATGTTAGGGGTAGTCCACCCCAAAATTTTTTTTTTATTTTTTATGGCAAAACAACGTTTGCCGGGTCATCCGGTATCTATGAGAATCGGCCAACATCTGTTTTTCATCCCCCTAAATGTTAGGGGTAGTCCACCCCTAAATTTTTTTTTTATTTTTTATGGCAAAACGACGTTTGCCGGGTCAGCTAGTAATATATAATAAATACCATATGTTGAGATCGAATTACAGCAGAGAATTTTGAGATATTTTGCGACAACTTTAATTTAACTATTAAACTAAAGTAAAATTTATATTAATTATCCCCATGACTGTAACACGCATAACAAACAATCTAATCAATATCATACCTATTATACGAATCATACAGCCCCCTCTCATCTCAACGCCACATCATTACGCTTATATTACATTCCAGTACAAAGAACAACATAATGTCCAACCACATTTCAAACGTCACCTAACTCCTATTTCGTCGTTATAGTTATGTTATTCGCTATTCATGTGCACCCAATTTTGTGTCGTCGGTTGTTTAATAATTATAGTCGCGAGGCGGAACTCAAATGAACTCCAATTTGAGGGGAGCGTTAAGGGTTCTTCTCACGGTACTAATGAAAAGGCGATCCTCATGTGATATTCTAGAGGCCTGTCTACACGGCTTGGCGTAACGAGCTCAAAGTTAGTACTGGTTAATGAACAGTTTCGCGGGGATCTCTCCTTACCCGTATGGTAGACTGCTGGCTCACATGATATTCTAAATGTGGTCTTCAATATCATCGTTTGATATTCTAGAGACTTGACTACACGGCTTGGCTTAACGAGCTCAAAGTTGGTGCTGCTTTAACGTACAGCTTCGCGGGGATATCTCCTTACCACGCTTGGTAGACCGCTGTCTCGGGTGATTTTATAGATGTGATCTTCAATATCCTCATCTAAAGGCTTGTCTACATGGCTTGGCATAACGAGCTGGAAGTTGGTGCTGCTTTAATGTACAGCTTCGCAACGATCTCTTTTTATACCGCTGAGTAAACCGCTGTCTCGGATGATATTCTAGCAGTGATCCTCAATAACCTCATCTGGTATTCTAGAAGCTTGTCTAGTCTACACGGCTTGGCGTAACGAACTCGAAGTTGGTGCTTCGCGGGGATAACACCTTACCCCGCTTGGTAGACCGCTGTCTCGGGCGATATTCTAGAGGTGATCCTCAACATCCTTTTATGATATTCTTTTCTAGAGTCTTGTTTATTTATAATCTTTACAACAAGCTGTAGCTTGTTTTGGGTATAGTCTTGTTTTGGAAGTTGGTCCTGCTTAATTGAACTGTTTCGAGCGATGTCTTTCGTTGCCCAGCGGATTTAAATATTATTCAAGAGGCAATCATCATCTAATAATCTTGTGACGAGTTTGAAGTTGATGCTTATGAACAGTGTTTAGAGGATTTTGTTGCCAAGGCTTGACTTCTGACTTAGATTCTTGGGGTTGTCCTACACGCTTGACGTAACGAGCTGGAAGTTGGTGTTTATGAATAGTTCTAGAGGATATCTCGTTGCTAAGCGTAGACACAAGTTACATTCTAAAGGTCAGATGATGAGGACCCACAGTAGGTGATTATTGGGCATTCTACTTCACTTTTTCTTCATCGTTCGCTCACTTCGTTCGCTCTCTCGAAAAAGTGAATTAGAACGCCCAATAATCGATATGGATTATTAGCTTTTCCGTTATTTAAGCGTAGCAACCATTTTATGTAGTCATTTCTGAAAAATCCTTTTAACACTGCAGTCAAATTTAATTTTTAATCATAAAATATAATGAAATTCTTAAAACAAAAAGAATCGTTAAAATTGGAATGTATTTGTCCAACTTCATTGACAGGGGCAAGTCGACATGGAAAGTTATTGCCAAATACAATTCGTTGTATTGTTTGCGGTCCATCTAATTGCGGGAAAACCAACATAGTAATAAGTTTATTATTACATAAAGATGGTCCACGATTTCGAAACCTGTACGTGTATTCAAAATCTTTGTATCAACCTAAATACATTTATCTCGAAAAAGTTTTAGAATTGGTTCCAGGTACATCATTTCACAAATATAATCATAATAGCGAAATATTGAACCCTCACGAAGCGTCACCGGATTCCATTATTATTTTCGATGATGTTGCTTGTGAAAATCAAAACAACATCCGTAACTATTTTGCTATGGGGCGTCATAGGAATATTGATTGTTTTTATATCAATCAAACTTACACCAAAATACCTAAACAACTCGTAAGAGACAATTCTAACATGATTATATTGTTTAAACAAGACGACGTAAATTTAAAACATGTTTATGATGAGCATGTAGGGTCTGATATGTCATGGCTTCAATTCCGTGAAATGTGTTCAACTGTTTGGAAAACACCATACAATTATATTGTCATAAATAAGGATTGTGAGCGAAATAAAGGATGCTATAGAATGACGTTTGATACATTTATAGTCGTAGATTAATAATTACATATACGGATGTTATAATATTTATAAATCATTTCCACATGAGATTTGGAGGTGAAAGGAAACCCAATAAAATGGAAAGAGATCTAAAGAGACAAATCATTAAATCAGCATCAGCTGTTAAAAGAAAGTTTGACATGATAAAGGATGCAAAAAATACAAGAAATAATACGTTAGAAACAATATTTAAACCCATAGTTGACCCTCTTAATATGATAGCAAATAAAAATGATGAAAAGCACCATGACAAAGAGACTGTTTATAACCCCGTATTTAAAAAAATAAAGAATAATGAAAGCGAAGCGTCGTATTCGTCTATTGAAGAATTTAACGAACTAAGTAGCGAAGATGAGGAAGAAAATCATGAACAATTCCGAACAACCGACAAAACCCTTACTGTATCACCTACTCAAGACCATGATGTGAGTGAAGGTTCGTTCAAATCGCTACAATCATCGCCAAACGTTAAAAGTCAATCTTTATCATGGTCTACATCATCTGAAGTATTTAGTGCTATACCTTTTGGAATAAGAAATGAACAAGGAAAACTTATGCTTGGAAAAAGTCGCGTATATGATGACGGCACCACTCTAATAATTGGAAATCATAATTTGAGAAAAACTCTCGGTTTAAAAGAACTATTGTATAAAAAGAAACCAAATCTAGATGATATCACAGATAACGACCTTGAAAACTATAAACTACTACTTATCGATACTAATGCACACAGACGTAATTATGATCCATCTAAACCAATAAATAGCAACAAGGGATTTAAATACATGAATATTATAAAGCCATTATTCAAAATCTCTAGAAAACCAACCACTAGTACAGTGAGTATTCCTCGAGGAAAAGGTATTGAACTTGTAAAAAAAGTAAAAAGAAATACAGATTTAGTTTACTGGGATGATCCTAACGAGTTAGTAAAACGACTGCAATTACTGTTCGCATCACGAGATGCTGGTAACACTGGGTTAGATAATGAAATTATTGCAATCATCGAGGAACTTCACGAAGCCGGTATCATAAACAAAGAATAAAAACAAATAGCATCGGGAAATTTGTGCAGTATACTTACAGTAAACAAAGCATCGGGACCGCAATGAATATAGATAAATTCGGTCATCACGTTCATAAACGTTTACGATTATCTGAACATATTGATATCTATAACGATACGTTACAGAAGTCTGAAACGGGAGAATACGATTTAAAATCATCCAAACTAAAAGGCTTGTCGTCTCCAGACAAGGACGATGAAGCTGTAAATAAAGCATATTTGGATAAAACAGTTCAAGAGCTGAGAAACGAAATAAGCCAAGTAAATAGTCGTGTATTAATTTATTTAAAGAACTTGGAATCAGCGAGAACAGACCGTTTATCTTCTATGTTTTACTCAAAAATAGAAATAGACCGTATGATTCAAGCCAAACAAAAATGAGTAAGAAAGAAATTGTAGACGAACTTCACAGAGCGGCGAGAAGAAATTTTCCACGTCGAAGTACAATTATAAAAAGAATAGATGATTTATGGCAAGCAGACCTTATGGATTTTCAAAAGTACTCACAGTTTAATAAAGGATATAAATATGTTTTAGTCGTAATTGATACTTTATCAAAATATGTGTGGGTTAATCCTTTGAAGTCAAAGAATAAAAGTTGCGTTACAAATGCAATGCAAAATATATTAACCACTTCATCTCGAAAGCCCAAAAATTTACAAACAGATTTAGGCAAAGAATTTTACAATGAAAATTTTAAACAATTGACGATAAAATATAACATAAATCATTACTCCACTTACTCTGTAAAAAAAGCTGCAATTGTTGAAAGAGTAATAAGAACTCTAAAAAGTCATCTTTACAAATTATTTAGCATCTGCGGTAAATATCAATGGATACAAAAAAATTTGGAAGACGTTGTACTATGCTACAATAATACTATTCACCGTGTAACAAAACTTAGGCCTATTGATGTTAGCAAAGAAAACCAGTTGATTGTTAGGTCTAACATTATTAAATCACAAATTACCAGAAAACATCAAAAATTTAAGTTCCATCTTGGGGATCAAGTCCGGATAAGTAAATACAAAGGGGATTTCTACAAAGGTTATACTCCAAACTGGTCAACAGAAATATTTTATGTTATTAAAGTCAATCATACAAACCCAGTTACTTATCACTTGGAAGACAAACATAAACAGAGAATTTTAGGATCTTTTTACGAGCATGAATTACAGAGAACCAAATTTCCAGATATTTATCTTATCGAAAAGGTTTTAAAAAGAAAAGGAAACAAACTCTTTGTCAAATGGTTAGGTCTCAGTGATGGTGAAAACAGTTGGGTTGATAAAAATTCATTGGTGTTTTAATATAAACTAGGCATTATTATTTATACGCTCACTTTATAATCATCGATGACGGAAGGAAGTGGTATTATTAACAACTTAATAAATAACATTCCGTTTGAGTTACATTTACCTGGATATCAATTTTGTGGTCCAGGCACAAAACTTAAGAGAAGATTACTCAGGGGCGAACGAGGTATAAATAAATTGGATGAAGCTTGCATGTACCACGATATCGCTTACAATAATAAAGATTGGAACGTTAGACATAACGCCGATTTAGAACTTTTAAATATGGCAAAGAAAAGATTGAAATCGAAAGATGCTGGGAAAGGAGAAAAGATTGCATCATGGATAGTAAAAAATGCAATGAAAACAAAGCTTAAAGCCGGAGCAGGAGTACGGTCATTCATGAAAGGTGTTAAAAAAATTCAAAAGCAAATGAAAAAATTAAAATGTAATGACAACCGCACGACTATAAAATATGCGCATGCAGCTGCAAAAAAAGTGTTTTCTAATATAAAAGGAATACGCTTCCCACGCTGCATTCCTGTTCCGAAAACTGGTGGGTTGTTACCCCTCATACCAATCTTTGCTGGTTTATCAGCTCTTGGTTCACTCGCTGGAGGTGCTGCAGGTATAACAAAGGCTGTTAACGATTACAAGGTTGCTCAAAAAAATCTTCAAGAATCTGAACGTCATAACAAGATGATGGAAGCCGTTGCACTTGGGAAAGGATTGTATTTGAAGTCTCACAAAAAAGGAGCGGGCTTGTACTTACAACCTCCAAAAAACTAATTAAACGGTTACCCAAACGAGCACTTACTAATCTAGATATATTAAAGCACTCAGTTCATATTCCATATTTTCGTGGCGTTTTTATGCGAGATACGTTACCATCAAAACCAAGAAAAATTGAATGTGCTATTCTAAATTTAGATAGTTCCAGAAATCCGGGAACTCACTGGGTAGCCTATGTCAAGCAAAATGAATACTGTGAATATTTTAACAGTTTTGGTAACTTAAAACCTCCGTTAGAATTAATAAAGTATTTGAAAGATATACACATAAATTATAATTACAAACAGTATCAAACTTTTGGCACTACGAACTGCGGTCATCTTTGTTTATTATTTTTAAGTAAGTATTGGAAAAATCATTTATATAAAGGTTAAAATTAAAATAACTTGACAGTATAATTATGTCTTTCACTGTATCCATAACTGGGCAGGGAGCCTCCCTCGTAACAAACTACTCACCTACTTTAGAATTACGTGGAGAATATGAGTGTGGACTTCTGTACTTTTCTACATTTAATTCTATTCCTAATATAGACGAAAGAAATAATAAGTTTTACTATGGTAATAATGAGGTCATTGAAATTCCAGAAGGATCATATGAACTTCAAGACATTTGTGATTTTTTAAAAGGCAATGTCAAGAATACTGCATTAAAATTGAGTTGTAATAATAATACACTCAAAACCAAAATATTCTGTTCAGAAGATGTTCACTTTGAGAAAAGTAATTCCATCGGTAAAATTTTAGGTTTTGCTAGGGAAACAATAAAGGCTAATATAAGTTGCGAATCTCGGTATCCAGTCAGCATTTTATCTACAACTATCGTGCGCATCGAATGTGACGTAGTTGGAGGATCATTCGTGAATGGAAAAGCAAGCCATATAATTTACGAATTTGTACCTAACGTGCCACCAGGCTATCGAGTTATTGAGATACCCAAAAACTTAATATATTTTCCAGTCAACCAAAATTCAATCAGTGCGATTAATATTAGATTACTAGACGGTCATAATAAGCAAATCAATTTACGAGGTGAAGAAGTACAACTATACTTGCACTTTAGAAAAAAATGATAAATTTCAATAAAAACCCTACCCCATCAGGTGTTCAAGTCAGTTCCAAAGGTGCATTTAATAAAAGAACACCGCTTTTATTAAAAAAGAAACTTACTAAAAATAATAAAGATTTCCTAAAGCTAGTAGGCTTGTTAAAATGAATATATTAAATATATCTCAGCCGACATCATACGACAACAGTATCGAGAGTTTTGAATATCATTCGTATAAGCCTTATGTAACAAGTTTCAACAATAATGATGAAATAAGAATACCAATCAATCAGCAAGATTTGTATGTGTTGCCGTCACGCAGCACTTTGTATATTGAAGGTAAAGCTGATGTATATAACAGTACCACTAAAGAAAAGGTAACAAGTATGCATTTTGTAAACAATCCAATGTTATTTCTATTTCAAGATATTCGATATGAGTTAAATGGAATAGAAATAGATAAAATAAAAAATGCAGGTATCACGACGACAATGAAGTCTTATTTGTCGCTGAATGAAAATGAATCCAAAAGTGCAAAAGTTTGGGGTTGGTCTCCTGCAGGAATAACCAATGTTACAAGCGGAGTTTTTTCTGTCTCAATACCATTAAATAAAATATTGGGATTTGCAGAAGATTATGAAAAAGTTTTAATAAACTGTAAACATGAGTTAGTACTGTTGAGAAGCAACACAAATGTCAATGCATTAAAATTGAGCAAAGAACAAATTGTGGAAAATATAGCTATAGATAAAATCGTTTGGCGTGTTCCGCATATTAAAGTGTCAGATCGAGAGAGAATTAATTTATTAAAACATTTAGAAAAAGATCGGGCCATCACACTGGCCTTTCGTAATTGGGACTTGTATGAATATCCGTTACTACCCAAAACACGTAAGCATACTTGGTCTATTAAAACTTCATCGCAAACAGAGAAACCTCGATTTGTTATTATTGCCTTACAAACAAACCGAAAACATAATGCTGGAATGTCAATGGCGGAGTTCGACCATTGCAATGTTCGTGACGTAAGAGTGTTTTTAAATTCATCATATTACCCCTACGAAGGACTTAACATCAATTTCTCTGACAACAAGTTTCTATTAATATACGAACAGTACGCAAGGTTTCAACAGTATTATCACGGACGTCGATCAGAACCGTTGTTGAGTTTAAAAGATTTTAAAGATATTGCTCCTTTATTTGTTATTGACTGTTCTCGCCAACAAGAAATGTTAAAGGGATCAATCGATGTAAGAGTAGAAATCGAAACAGATCAAGAGATACCTGATCAGACCGCCGCATATTGTCTTATACTGAACGATTGCATATTTGAATACAAACCGCTGAGTAGCATTGTGAAAAAGCTATCATGAATAACGAAACTATTATAGTGGATATGCAAGGATTTAAGGATTTGAAAAATAATTTTATTGTAAAAGAGTTATCAATAGCAACTAAAAATCATACGCAGACGTTCTTAATTAAGCCACCATATGCTTTTAAAAATCTAACAGATGAAGAAAAGAAGCAAGTCCGTTGGTTAGAAAGGAATCGCGGGCTCAAATGGAGCGAGGGATTCATTGATTACCGCGAATTTAGACGAATAATAGTTCCTTATTTAAGCAGTAAGAAGGTATTAGTAAAGGGATTGGAAAAAGGAATGTGGGTTCGCGAGCTATGTCAAGATTGCGAAATAATGGAGTTAGAAGAAAAAGGTTGTCCTAACTTTTTAAAATTATATAGTGATTACCATGTAGATGTAAATAAATTTAATTGTGAATATCATAAAAAAATGTGTGCTTTAAAAAATGTTCTGTGTCTAAAAAAGTGGTACACTTTAAATGTTACTTGATTTATAATTGTAATACAGTATTTTCCTCAATAAAATGTGTCTAAGTATTTTTTTGTTTTATTTACTAAAGGAAAAAGGGTTGAATGAAACGATCTTAGTATTCAATTAAATTATATTTATTTGAAAATTTCTTAAAAACTATAACTATATCCACAAACTTTTTTTGATATATTGCTAATGATAGCCTCTGTTTGATCCATTATGGGGTCAATATGCTCTGTTACCACATACTGCGCACATAATAATGGATCAGTATGATTTTTTTCCAAGTCTAACACTTCAATCTTTATTAATCGACGACCTTGAATCAGCGAACTTTTCATCACGTAAGAATGATGTTGCTTCAGATAACTTCTTTTTTGAGGTCTCTTCTTTGTGATATTTCTCATCACCTTGTTATACAGCGGGGAATCGCATCGCAATTCATCTGCTCTCCAATTCGGATACTCCTCTGTAAATCCCTCGAGCATATCTTGAGCGTTCTGTTCAAAAGTCGGAGATGTCGATTGCACGACCTCCTTGTTGATGCTGAACGACAACGAGTTCTCTTGAGTATTCTAAAAAATGAAATAAAATAAAATAATTAATTACATACATATAACCACAACAATTATCCTCGAAGGGTTAGTCAGAGACTAACATAGTCCACTTTTCACCAAATAGCGACACAATCACAGTAAGAATAAAATTATTTTATAATCGTATAAAACTATCTAAACTACTTACCATGTTGATATTATCTAGCTGGACTACTGACGCCTACACTTTGATAATTGAAATTAAAACTAATTTGAAACCCATTTATATTAATGTAGGTATATGATGACACAGCAACACTTGTATGTAGGTACAATGTAGGTTGCTTACTCGAAAATTATAAGATTTTGCAACAACATGTAATTTGCAATTTAGCAAAATAAAAAAACATTATTGATATTAATAAAAAATGATTAACTTAGCAATAACGTGACCTGATTTGTATTAAATAGGTTTCATATTACCTTATAGTCAGAAGAGTTGTATTACACAACCTACTCTGAAACTAACTTGTTCAAACTTGTTTGCGTTAGAATTTTCTTACTTATTTACCGTCAATGTTTTATTATAATAATGTATATACTAAATTAAATAAAAATGCAAGTTAGTTTGTTACTTTTATATTTTATTAGGTATATTAAAACAGCTGGGTAGGTACAGTAAATTTACATTACATTTCATAATATTAGTTACATTTCCTATTCAAACAATGAATCTGAGCAAAAGCAACTACATAATTAATTATCATTTTTTAATCAAAATATTGATTATATCTAAGTACTTAAGTATATTGAAATACGGGTTACAATACTTTATAACAAGTTCATATTATTTTTAATTCAAACAATGAATCTTAGTAATGATAATAAATAATAATACATTTTTTTTATTTCTCAAGCTCTAAGTATAATAAGATTTAAAAACACAGTGAAAACAATCGTTGTTAAAATATATAATCCCAGTGACCCCAAGACATAGTAGATATTTTATTTTTTAATATTACGCGTTTGTCGTCATTACCTGACAAAGCTATCTTGTTCTGTTCTTGGGTAAATATTTCATGCTTTAAAGATTTAAAAATAATGTTTTTCTTTCTTAAAAAAGTATTTTTGTCTAATACATTATAGTAATCTTCGAAATGCACATTTTTTAAAACCTGTTTCTGTATACCTTTAGCCTTTTTTAATTCCTCTTGTACTGTTTTTATACAGTATAATTTTGATCTTAAACTAACAAACTCAGAAATCAAATTTCCACCTAGTTCATCTTTGAAGAGACCCGGGACTTTTTTGTTAAGACTTGGTATACCGAAACAGTTATTTAATGGATAATTACTAGTATCGAAATATCTAAGGAAATTCAACTTTAAATCTGTATAAAAATCTTTGCTTTCTATTGAATAAAGAAAACTGTCAGTATCCGTATAACAAAGCTTTAATTTTTCCCCATAAAAAGGTTTCATAATAGAGTAATGAAAATCAAACATGTGACTTTTGGATATTTCTAATACAGAAAAGCCAATGTATATGGGTTTGTCTAAAGTAACTGTCTCAGGTTTCATTTGAACAGCTATAAAATTTTCTGTAAAAATTGTAGCACTATGGAAATTTGGTCGAGCTATTAGTTGCTCAGCACCGAAACTTTTCTTTGTTATATTTTTTTCATCATTCCACTTATTAACCAACTTCACGCTAACCCTTTTCTCAGTATCTTCTAATGTCTTACCAAATATACTATTGTTTAAAAGTTTGAAGAAATCCTGTTCAAATATAGATTTTGCCTTTTTCCGTAACTCAGTGTTCATATCAATATACTGTTTTAGGTATGGACTCTGATTGAATTGAATTACTCTGTGTATTTTTTTTAATAATAAACCATGTTTTAGGCATGTTTTCAGGTAGGAAAAATGAATGACATAAAAAAACTTATCGTATAAATTTGGTATCAATTTCGAAGTTTTAGATCCTGGAGGAGCAAATTTTTGAGCACAGAATGGAAAATCGTTATGATAATTATGCAAATGATTAGGGTATTCTAAGTCTACTTCGAGTATATAACCAATGTCCCCGTCAATAGGCATATTTTGAAAATCTATATTTGAAATTTCTAGTTCACTTAATAACTTAAAATTTGAATGAGGTAAATAAGCGCACATAGCATAACCATAAAGATTATTACAATCAATATAAACAAGGAAGTTATCACTTTTTGCGGGGTCATAAGTTTGTAAATACTTGTTATTGGCTTTCGAATATCTTGTAGAACATAAACATATACCACCGCGAATGCCTTTTTGTATCATTCTTAATATTTCCAAGTCATTTATTAATTCTAATTTAACATCTGTTTTTAATAGCATAGCGTCAAAACTCAGGCTAGGTGCTGTTAAGTAAAAAGAAGGATCCAGTTTATAATTCGTCTTACAAGTTTTTCGAAAACTTTCGAAGACGTCCGCTAGTAAAAGTACATCTGACTTAAGATATAAATCAGTGTATTCTCCAAGGCTCCGTAATTCAAAGGTTTGCCATACTCTTTTTGCATGTTCATAATCTGCTTTTGATATGTTACAATTATGCAATTTACTAAAAAAACATTTAAGAGGAGGTATTTCTTCCTCATCATAAGAATTCCAAGTAGTGACGTATTCGTAAGGATAAACCCCTTTACGTCTAAGTAAATTAAAATGTTCCTGAGAAGGAAAAAAAAATGTCAGATGTTTGAAATCAATTGTATTTAAATTTGCAACTAGCTTCTCTAGGCTTGTGCCTAAAAATTTAAAAGAATCGACAAAACGAACAGGCATGATAGCTTTGTTATTGATTTGAAAAAATTTGGTAAACGATATGTAATTTTCTTTATTTTTTGCAATCACTTGTATCCTACCGGATAATTCTCCTAACTGTCGTATGAAAAGATGACTGTCGTAACCAGCTAAATTATGAAAAAATATGGGAACGAACTTAGGCAAACAATATTTAATATTACAATAAGAATGAGCTGCACCACGATATCGCCCAGTAAGATGGCAGTGATCTTTTACTTTGTCGTCAAATAATATTTTGTTACAAAGATAGCAATTTTTAGCTTGAACAAAATTGGTTCTATCTTCATCTGTTAAGAACATAGGGATCGATGAATGTAAAATATTATAAATTACAGTAATATCAGATAGAAGGTTATCAAAAAAATGTTTCACACAGTCAGGTCCTCGATAAGACACATATTTATTAAGGGAGCTGTCGTAGGAGCATACAACATAGTAAGCAAATGCAGCTGGTACATGCTTTTGCGTAATCGTTGTGCAACTTGTTCCAGAATTTGATTCAACTGGCTCTAACAAAGATTCAAAGTCTGCGTATAAGACGAAGGGCATGTCTTGCATACGTTCATAATGTTCAAATTGTATTAGAGTTCCCTGATTAGGTAACGTTGTTGCTACACCACTGCAAACGTGAGCTTCGAGTTTAAGATTGTCGTCAAAAAATATCATACAATCCTCACATAAAAATATTTTGGAATGATGTTTAGTTAACTGCTTGCGAAGTAATTTAGATAAATCTTTAATTAAACAGTAATGTGTGCGTTTTCCATTTTCAAGAAAAAGCATGTTGACGTGATGTCCTTTTCGAAATTCACATTTGTACAGAGGTCCAACAACCTTAGTGTTATTTTTAAGGCCATAAACATTAATACTTATGTCGGGATTATTCTTTTCAAAAATTCTTATATCCGCGAACCCTACTGGAAATGTCATATTTTTGACATTAAGTACACTTTCAAAGTGCGGATATGCTGTCGTTCGGTGTGCGTTATTTTTTGCAGGAAAAAGTGCTGCCATAACACACCACAAAAAGCAGTAATCATCTGAATTTTTAATGTTGATACATGCACGTTTGTTTTTTATGACGCTAGGTAAATGTAAGTAACCCGAGGCTCTCAACGGGTTATATTTGTTTATATTTACTTCTAGATACAAGCTTCGTAAATAAGCCCAACCACTATCTTTTTCCTCAAATTCTTCAACTTTTTTACAAATTTTATGGCTAATGTTTGTGTACATTTCATCAAAATTATAACTTTGATGTAAGATAGTGTTTTCAGTAGCAAAAGATTTAATTGAAAGTGAATCATCCTTATGCAGAAAAAATTCACAAAACAATTCAAAATTTACTTTAAGGTTTGCATAAGCCTCAATTCGGGCTAAGAGTAAAAGTTTTACGCGGGAGCGTAATTGCGTTAAAAACTCAGCAGGAGTAAACACACGCATACGTTCTTCATCGTCACCGATGACGTCCTCGCATCGAATCCGGTACGACGCTATGCGACCGCGAAAAGCGCTATGAACTTTTTCGATACCTTCGCTCTCAACGACAGAACTATTATTCTTGTGTAAAATACTTTTTAAATGAGCAGAGAAAGAATTATTTTTAACGGATAAGTTGCAAGTTGAACAAAATATAGTTTTAACCATTATGATTTTTTCACTGTGTTAAAAAATTTACAAGAGGTTAAAGTCGTTTTTAAGTAAAATGTAATATTACATATAAAATGATCTAAAACCTAACACACAATATAAAAGTAAAACCATTTAAGTCAAAATTTTCCGAAGAGAGTGTAACTAATTATAATGGACCCAGCTGACTGTAACTATTTTTTGTTTTTATCACTAAAGAATACCCCCTCTTCAGTAAATTTTGATTTGGCTAATTTAACAAATTTTTTTATAGTCAATAATTCAGGAGACTCGGCTTCGCCTTGTAGTCGAACCCAAACTATTGCCTTTTCACACCTTTCAAAGCCGGTGAGACTGTGCACCTCCTCAGCGTTGTAGAGACGCAGCTCCGCCACCAGTTCACCGCTGAGCTTCGCAGTCCGACGCGTTACCCCGCCTGGTACACGTCGCGTTAGTACGCTGTCGTTGACCTGGTTTGTCTCGCGTGGTGGCGGCAAAACTTCGTCATCTGACTCCGAATCATTTAGCCAGTTTGAAGCGGAGCTGGACGCTTCTTGTTTTTTCGCAATCGTCGTTGAGGTCTTAGGCACCGACGACGACGAGTACAGGCATTTTTTCTTAGTGCTAGAAAGATAAGAAATGTAATTAAAAAACATACATTACTTTACTTATTAATATCGCCGATATACAAATAAGAAAACATACAATATGTTGACACATTTTTAATACTTAAGTTTTAAAAGTAGTCAACGCAAATTACCTTATGCTTTCGTTGTCCGAGTCAAACAAATTGGTTGACACACAGCTTTTCTTGGCAGAGCGTTTAATTTGCTTGGTTTCAGACCTGAAATAACAATAAATATTAGAGATTCGATATTAACATTTGACATGACTCGACATGACCCAACATGATAGTAAATGCTAGGATGATTTAATAATAACATTTGCTGATCTAGGTCAATGCTCCTCTACAGACCTTCTATAATGACTTCTCTACACATAGAGAGAACGGACCACAGCCCACCACGCAGACCCAGTGCGGTTTGGTGGTGATAACGGTTGCAGATGCAGCTGGGATCACCCGCTTGATATACCTTCCGAAGCATATAGGTACTCGAGATGGTAATGGTCGACCACCCATCAGATGACTGACCATGCATGACACAACATATTAATAAAAAAATAATAATAATATTCAAAACTTACGAACATTATTTCGGTGTATATCTTCTGGATGATTCTCGGGGCGAGCGACGTCGGAGTACTGAAGCACTGACTAGTGGTCGAACTACTGGGCTTGGCGTGTCTACTAGTGGTCAATCTGACTTAGGAAGCACTGATACGACGACTACCATTTTTCGGGTATTTATTGGAGAAAAGTGTTTAACAAGCTATTTTACTAGGCAGGAGTGATCAACTTTTTTTTAATTTATTTTTAATTTATTTTTTTCATTTGTTTGTATACAACTAAACTACCAGTGCTAGTTTTTAATTTCAAGATTACATACACCGTATGTAAAAACTGTTAATTCCAAATACTTTTTTTTTTATTTTTACCTTTAATACATAGGTACTTAATACTTATTGGTCTCATAAAACACATCAATTCTAAGTAAGACAGGTTTAGCCGATAGTTTGACCTTCTGTACTACAATCAGTTACGTATACGATATACACATAAATGCTTGCATTCATCAAACAAAATGCTGCTACTAGCATTCAACTTGAACTGAGCCTTTTTCGCGTTATAGTCAAGTATCTAACCACTACATTAACTACCAGTTATATTTTACGAGTTATATTTTAACGAGTTTACGTTTAAGCAAAAGTATTTAATCAAGTATTGCAATATAAATAAATATGTAGGTTTTATTAGTAGCAATGAAGTATTTACAAAATTGAAGCAATGTTGAAAACCTCTGGTTTTTTTAATATTCAGCAAATTATATAGTTTATCGATTAGTGTGAAAAGTTGCAGCGTAAGTAAAGTATAACATACATATTTTAACATTTGCTGTGTAAAAAAGGTCAGCAACCTTTCGATAAAGCGCTGACAGCGATTGTCCGGATGTGCAACATTAGGACTGTTTTCACTAAGCATGAAATTTATTAATACATTCCATCTCATGATCGGTCTTTACGAGAGTTGCTTAACCACCACAATCGCTGATCGAGTTCACCACTGCGCCATCGAACTCCTCACACTCTAAAATTATTTTCGATGTACTAAACTAGACAAATGTCTCGGTAACTTTAAAGTTAACCGCTCGGATATCGAGAGACGCAGGTTCGATTACCGTGAGGCAGTCTATTTTTATAACTTCTGTGTTTATGTATATGAATACATAAGATGACTTATTCCCACAATAAATAAATCTAACCATATTTAATGGGTACGTATTAAAATAGACATTTGCATTAATAAGTTAAACCATGAAAAGGTACTGTTATGGAAATCCTATCTGATGACTTGTTGCTAAACGTGGCTTCAGCATGACATAATTGTTACCTGTTGCTCTGTCTATCCCACTTGTGGGAATATGGCGTGATGTTTATGTTATTATGAAAATTTATGTTTAATGCGTTTGTCAATTAAACAGTATAAACTTAGCTTTATCTTTTTAATTTTGTTTATATTAAAGGGTTATTCCCATTCTCCTCCAAGAAATTGTCCCAAAGTCCTCCACAGAAAAAATACGAATATAATAATTTGTTAATCGATTTTCATTCTCCTCCGTAATTAAAAAAATGGTAACCGGGTTAATCTCAAACTCCGCAGACAACTTCAGAAAATACTAATTTTAGCTACTCTGAGGACAATAGAACTAAAAAATTATACTAATATTTCATCAACATCAGCCTATAAACGATCCACTGCTGAGCACAGACCTCCCACGTGGACAATAGCACGTGAGGATAATGGGTCATAACCCACCACGCTGGCCCAATGCGGTTGATGGGTTTTAGCGACTATCACCTTACGACAACAACCGAGACCAACGGCTTAACGCGCCTTAGCACGGAGGAGCTCGAGATGTTTTAAATTTGATCACCCATCCAGCGACTCAGCATTGCGAAAGTTGCTTAGCGGACAAGATCGCAAGCCGAACGCGCTAGCCGCTGCGCTATCGTGCTACTATACTAATATTTAAATAATATTTTTTATAATAATCTTTGGAGGAGTCTAGGAATCAATGTTTGAACTTCTTATATTTTCCAAACAAAAGATTGGAGGCGTTTGGGAATAACCCGTATTAAAATTGTTTTTGTCAGCATTGAAATGGGAAGTAGTCGAACTCGTAGGTAACGTGTGTGAGTGTGTGTGTGTAGTGATTGCATACGTCGTTGTTGGTGGGATTGATATAAATAAGGTAACTAATAATTCCCTGCACAGTTGTCTGCATTGACTTAGATCAAAAAACACAAGTGTTTATCTATTATGAAAACCTTGAAAATGTGTTGAGTAGATCGGAGTCGATAAAGACAATTGGCAACTGATTCTAATCAAAATACACAAGTGTTTTCCTATGGGTCGAGGTACTACTTTGACAAATGTTATTCATAGTACTAACTTATTCGGGGATCCAGTCCTGGGAGACCAGGAGCCCCATCCAGTTTAAGTTGTGCTGTAATTCCATGTTGTTAAAAACCTTTGCATCCAATAGACGAAGACCTTGAAAATGTGTAAAGTAGATCCTAGAACCTATATTTAAAAAATCTTAATACGGTGGTACGACCAAACTGGCTGGAAAGAATCTTGAGCAATCAGCCACATGTTTTAAAAATCATTTTAAAAGCATGTGAAGATTTCGTTTCCAGGTACCTATATTTAGAAAATCTTAATACGATGGTACGACCAAACTGGCTGGAAAGAATCTTGAGCAATCAGCCACATGTTTTAAAAATCATTTTAAAACCTTGTGAAGATTTCGTTTCCAGGTACCTATATTTAAAAAATCTTAATACGTGGTACGACCAAACTGGCTGGAAAGAGTCTTGAGCAATCAGCCACATGTTTTAAAAATCATTTTAAAAGCATGTGAAGATTTCGTTTCCAGGTACCTATATTTAGAAAATCTTAATACGATGGTACGACCAAACTGGCTGGAAAGAATCTTGAGCAATCAGCCACATGTTTTAAAAATCATTTTAAAACCTTGTGAAGATTTCGTTTCCAGGTACCTATATTTAAAAAATCTTAATACGTGGTACGACCAAACTGGCTGGAAAGAGTCTTGAGCAATCAGCCACATGTTTTAAAAATCATTTTAAAACCATGTGAAGATTTCGTTTCCAGGTACCTATATTTAAAAAATCTTAATACGATGGTACGACCAAACTGGCTGGAAAGAATCTTGAGCAATCAGCCACATGTTTTAAAAATCATTTTAAAACCATGTGAAGATTTCATTTCCAGGTACCTATATTTAAAAAAATCTTAATACGTGGTACGACCAAACTGGCTGGAAAGAGTCTTGAGCAATCAGCCACATGTTTTAAAAATCATTTTAAAACCATGTGAAGATTTCGTTTCCAGGTACCTATATTTAAAAAATCTTAATACGTGGTACGACCAAACTGGCTGGAAAGAGTCTTGAGCAATCAGCCACATGTTTTAAAAATAATTTTAAAACCATGTGAAGATTTCATTTCCCGGTACCTAAAATAACTTATGACTTATGACGATGGTACGACCAATCTGGCTGGAAATAATCTTGAGCAATCTACCACATAACATAAAAATTATTTTAATATGTTTTAAGTATAGCTCAATGGTTTTAAGTACCTTTAAACATATAAAATAATTTATTGTATCTGGTTAATCTGTAATCTGCATTGTGAAGGTTTCATTTCTGAATGACTATTGATTTTTGTTCAACAGCACATACCTCATCAGATACGCACCTTAAAGTAAAAGACATTTCTTATTATAATATTTTGGTGTTACCTAATGCGTAATGTGAAGTCAAGTGAACGTCCTGATTCTAATCAGTGAGTAGCATTTTTAGTAAACTAATTTTTAATTTTTCTCAACGATTATTGTCCAAAACACGAGTGGCGTTGATTTTTCAATCGCGCGATTATTGGACATTCTACTTCGCTTTTTCCAGTGAGCGAACGGAGTGAGCGAACGATTAAGAAAAAGTGAAGTAGAATGCCCAATAATCACCTACTACCCACAACATCCTTATCATCATCAAAGCAAATTACACATTTAGCGGAAATTACGAACGTATAGGATATAGGTCAGTCTGTCAGTATGATCAATGCTCGAAATGTGCGCTAGTTGAGTAGTACAGATGGTTGCTACGAATCAGTTATTTTTGAAATCCTTATTAATGAGCCACATTAATGAATGAAATAACTACGAAGTAAAACTCGAGTTCCGCTACAGATTAGTTAGTATAAGTTATATCAGATTTAAAAGCCTATATAGACTTTTAAATATGATTCTCTGTGAATTACTTTATGCGACCAAGTTACGAGCTGAAAACGAATTTCTCTTAATCATTACTCTTAATATAAATTCTACTTAATAATTAAAATTAAAATTGAATTGAATAGCTGAAACGCGATATTTTATTTAATATAATTGCTATGTCATTTCATTAAATACATTAATTAGAGATTTACAAATGATTCATTGCCAAATCTAAATAAAATGGCTGAAATAAATGCGCTTGAAAGAAAAGAAGAAAATACTACGAAAACAATTATAATTCCTTTAAAGTGCGCTTTACCATAATTTCCCCATTGTTGAAGCACAAAGCATCCAATATAGTTTGGCTACGAAATATCATGGAGCTATAATATAATAAACCCGTAGTATAGGATTGTGGCCATAAAACGAACGATTGTGAAGTATTCTTAAAACTAGAAATAAAACTTAAATTGGTTTCATTCGTGTGATACAAGCATTCATTATTATTGTATTGTTTGAAATAAGTGTGTTGTTGTTGATGATTGTTTAGATTGTTTTCGGTCATGGCAACCGCTTCGACTCCTAATCGGTACGGTGCTGGAAATTATTTTTATTTATATTATTAATATTTCACAAAAACGCATTGTTGACATAAGGTGTCGTTGAATCAGGATCATATAGATTTAGGTTTAGCTTTATTAAATAACATAAAATAGTTAGTTTAGTTAATTAATCATCGAAGTGGACAAAGTCGCAAGCGCGCTAGTACTTTATAATAATACAGAGATAACAACGCACGAGAAAAGAATAGCAAGCAAATCCAAAAAATTGGTTGTCTGTAAAGTCGGTTTACTGACGATAGTTGAACGTGACAACGTCTTAAGAAGGTGTCGGGAGGTGTTGGGGGTGTCGGGGGGTGTTGGGGGTACGTACCGCGGTGGCGATGCCGGCCACGGGCTTGCACAGCAGCCTGCAGCAGCCCGTCGAACAGGTAGGCGGGAGGAGTTGGGGGTGTCGGGAGGTGTTGGGGGTGTCGGGGGGTGTTGGGGGTACGTACCGCGGTGGTAATGCCGGCCACGGGCTTGCACAGCAGCAGCAGCCCGTCGAACAGGTAGGCGGGAGGAGTTGGTGATGTCGGGAGGTGTTGGGGGTGTTGGGGGGTGTTGGGGGTAAGTACAGCGGTGGCGATGCCGGACACGGGCTTGCACAGCAGCACGGCTAAATTCCTACTCAGCCGATTGTGCTTCTTTGTCGCTCGTTCCGCGCTCTCGCTTGCACTTCAAGCCTTACATGGAACGCCTCAGAGCGAGGTAACGCCGAACTTTTTCGTGCGTGCAGCCGGCTCAATCGAATTATAAGACGTTGTCACGTCAAAAAAATTAGAGGAAATAGTTAATCCGTGAAATCCGCTCTTCTTCGAGCCGAACCCTAGAATGCAGGGCTCTATTCAAGGTGCCAATCTCGCTGGCTGAATACACCCGCGTCCAACACTCTACCCTCGACATACATGACACCCCATTCATGCCGCCTCTATAGTATGTCTATGAATAAATGCGACAACCACTCAGGTGAACGCGCTATTATAATTACTACTCCTCAATTCGTGTTTCTAAATTCAAATCCCATCAAAAACATAAATGTGAAAAGAGAGCCAAGTTCAATATTATGATATATGCCTTGGTTGTTGACTTCAACGACAAAAGAAGTTATAAATGGGTGCCAATTTCAATAGGCAGTCCTGAAATTTATTTATAACAACATAAAATATTTTATAACAACTTAAAATATCATTTCTTCTTATAAGTTAGGATAATATATTGAAGCCTAAGGTCTGACTTGGCTAGTTCTCATATACGAATTATTATTAAATACCTACTAAAACAGTCATGGAGGCACCCTATGTTCGATGGCTAGTTTCTACCAGCCAGCCAAATTTCGGGAAGAATAAAATAAGAACTTACAGCTTTAGAACTTGCGAAGGCAATTGTGATTATAATATTGTGAAGTGCTCAGAGCACAGCAGAATAAATCAACCTCTTTAGTCATTGGTTGAGAGTGCGGAGCGCGCACGTCAGCGGCGCTGGCGCCTCGTTTAGCAAGTTGGTGCGGCCGCGCGGCATCTCCAGCACCACTTGTACCACCCGCCCTTGATTCCCATAACAAAAACAAGAAAAATAATAAGGTGTTACGTTGTAAATTTGAAACCCAGCCTGCCTCTGTTATATTACAGATAGGTTGGCACTAGTTAGATAATATAAGAATTACCTGTAAACATTGGTTTTCCTAGATCAATGGATCAATGTAATTTGTTGAATGCAATTCGTTATATCTCCATAATTTGGACTCTTAGCTTCGACTGACATATAATGCACATCACTCCACCATTTGTTTAGCACTTACAATTAATAAAACGGCTTTTAATACACTCTTGAGCTAAATAATCAATTAAATAGAAAAGGAAAATAGCTGAGAGGTTGTTTGTTTACATGTAAACTTTGACAGTTGCCAAAGACAATTTTACGCAGCCTACCGTGGCGGCCCCACGTTGGGCGCCACTGTTACACTTGCGATTTTGTTCCGCTTTGGGAAACGGAAGAAAATCCCAAATGCAAACTCCAGTGGGTGTTGTAAAATAAAACTATAGAATGTTTCACGGCTAGGTAATATATTTTATAAGATCACTTAAATTTCTTCAATACCATAAATAAGACTTTGGTTACAGGTTAATTTTCACAAAACTTGACAGGTTAATTTTTACAATACTTTTAAATAAATTGGGTTTCACCAACTTTCACCCCTAGTGTATGAATTAGAAGGCTGTAGTTCCGGTAAAAACCTTGGTCAATGGCACATCAAGGACTTTAAATCTTCATGGGAGGATTAACCTACTATAGTTAAAAGTATTTAGTGGAAAATTGTATTTTGTTATATTGTTTTAATAATATCGGGTTAAAGCATCCATAGTGGTGTTTTGTTTGTTTGAAGGTTAAAAAGTGACGAAGGAGGGCTGTATATGCCTTGAAGTCGCTGATATTTTTAGCACTTGTGACTGTATATGCCACGGTGCTGAAAGCTCTTTAAAATTGAGCTGAATTTGTGAAGTTTTGTTGGTTTTTAATTGACATTGGAAGGTCTCGACTTTTCGGCGTGGAGACACTATTTTTTTGTTTGGTTTAGTTGTGTTGCAGGTTAGACACCATGCTAGAGGTGTCAAACCTCCGGACCGCTGGTAAGGCAGCGTGATGATAGTCCTGAGGCTGGAGGCCATTTATTGGCGGGCGTGTAGGCTGCATTGTTGGAACATGTTTATTGGCTGGATTAATTTTGGGGCGAATAACCGCCACTCATGTAAGGGGGAGGCGGTTAGCCAACATTTAATGTTAAGTTTTAGGGGTGGTTGTTAGTGTTTTTTTTGTTCACGGCTGGGCATTACATTAAATATTTAACCGATTATAAGGTAGGAGCACATAGATGTTTAGGTATAGTGTAGGTATCGTTTGTTTATATATTTTTTTTATATAAATTTTAGGGCTTCGTCTTTTCCATGTTGGTAAATGGATCAGACTTACCCTGTAGAACAACGGTGTGCTTATTTCAGTAACAGATATAAAAAAAAAATAAGCCATTCACCCCAGCGGTTTAGCGACTGGTACCAAAAGCCTTAACGCGAGGCATCAGTGCGGTTGGTGACACTGTAATAATCTGTTAACTGTATAGCCACCAGTTTATTAGGTTTATGTATTAGTATATTATAACACACATTTCGGTGTGCCTATTTCAGTAACAGACATTAAAAAAAAAAAATAAGCCATTCACCCCAGCGGTTTAGCGACTGGTACAAAAAGCCTTAACGCAAGGCATCAGTGCGGTTGGTGACACTGTAATAATCTGTTAACTGTATAGCCACCAATTTATTATGTTTATGTATTGGTATATTATAATAACACACATTACACTGCGGAGTTTTTTTTTTAGATATTATTATTTATTTATTTTTATTATTATTACTGACATACTAACATGTTACTAACATCGGCTTAAGGTTTTTGTGTGTACTAATACTTTTTTACTAACATTATTTATTTATTAGTAAGTATATTTAATGTTTATTAGTATATTATTTATAGAGAAGTATGTGTTAGGATATTCGTATTGATGGGATTATAAATATGAAGGATTGTCGTACACTAGTCTTAGCCTAGTTTGTTTTTACTGTCATAGCATATATTATAGCTATTTACAGGGACGTTTAAGATATTGTGTAGTGCAGCTACATGGGTAGGGTTTTCTTTTGGTTGTTTTTTTTCGTGTTTGGTTGTTTGTAGTCTGGTGTAACGCTGGAGGGCCAGCGTCGAGATTTGCCCTAGTCGGTCAAATCTCTGGTGGTTGGGGAGGTACTGTTACGTTGTAAATTTGAAACCCAGCCTGCCTCTGTTATATTACAGATAGGTTGGCACTAGTTAGATAATATAAGAATTACCTGTAAACATTGGTTTTCCTAGATCAATGGATCAATGTAATTTGTTGAATGCAATTCGTTATATCTCCATAATTTGGACTCTTAGCTTCGACTGACATATAATGCACATCACTCCACCATTTGTTTAGCACTTACAATTAATAAAACGGCTTTTAATACACTCTTGAGCTAAATAATCAATTAAATAGAAAAGGAAAATAGCTGAGAGGTTGTTTGTTTACATGTAAACTTTGACAGTTGCCAAAGACAATTTTACGCAGCCTACCGTGGCGGCCCCTGGTGGTGGCAACACGAAGAATGTAACGAACTATAAAATAATTTGATGATAAAACTTTATTCTTTTTAGTTACAAAAGCAATTTGAACTACAAACTACTTGATGAGTTAACATTTAATATTTTTACCTTACTAATTTAATGAAATTCAGTAGAAACCGGAAACGGAAGTGTATGTATTGTTCGAGAAGCTTCGATATTGATCTATCGATCGATATGGTGAACATTCTCTGCGGGAGTGGTGTGGCAATCGAAGAAAAGAATTCCGCCTAAATAAATAATGGGGTAATTAACCACTGGAATTGAATTGGAGTAATATTGGGATTGTCTAGCGTTCATACAGATAATTATGATTGGTTACTATAAATTCGTTGTTGAGTTTGCCAGCATCTATGTTGTTGTAGGTACTTGAAAGTTGCCGTTTTTCAGTGGCTGAACGTTGGGTTCAGGCGGTTATTGTCGTTGGATTAGTCGCCTTTTATTTCAGCTTCGGACCGAGTTGTGAAAACGTCATATTTGACATAAGGTTGTAGTGTGATCGCTGAAAGGTCAATGGTCGCGAGGTTATTGTTATTCATAATTCTTCCAATATAATGGGTAAATTTCTAGCCTGATACAGAAAACGGCACCAGGCGAGTTGTAAGGTTTGGCGATCATTCTTATACGGGATCACGCTCCAGGCAGTTGGAAACTTTTTACTTCGGTAAGAACTTGTGATGAATTGGTGGTGATTTAGAAGGCCTCGTCGGCAGGGAGGTTTCGTGAATGTGATAAACAGTGGTCGTTTCGTTGCAGGATTTCGTGAACGCATTTGTAACAGGCGTTCCCGGTCGTCGCTGTCTGCCGCTGCTTGTCGACACGTGCTGGCCCCCTTACCACACCACGTAAGTTCCTACTTGATAATAGATTACCTTCGGGACGTTGTCATCCATTCGTCACAGTTATCTTTTTACTATGAATGACCTATGAGTTACATTGATTTTGAGGTTGCTACTTGCGACGGCGGCGCCCACGCCTAGTTTTGGTAAACCGCATGGTTATTAAAAACACCACTGGATCATGGGCCAGTTAATGCTGTTCGTGGTACGACCCCAGTAACAAAACTCATTGTTGGGTGAGGATCTAGTGGCATTGTTGAGCCTTTTATTATAGTTAATGTGGTTAGCGATAGATTGTAAAATGTTGATTAATATTGCTGGACCCGTGTGAGTGTATAAGTGAATCGCAGCGCTAGGATGCGTTTGTCAACCACGTTGAATAGCCGACTCCTAATTCTGACTGGTTGCCGCTCGGGATTTGAGACAGAGTAGACTGCGGGACCGGTTCCAATGATTGTTACTGAGTGTATAGTGCTAAGGCCCCGTAATGTCAATTACAGGAGAGGTACGAGCTGATTCGTCTCGCCGCCAGGATCCAGAACTGGTTTCGAGCCTGTAGCCTGTAGCCTGGACGCGAGACCCGTCTCCTCGGCCGGCCCCGGCAAGCTCCTCCTGTGTGGGTCGACGGCAGTGACACGGCTGACTCCGCTTAGCGGACGGGCAGGCGTGGACGGTTTTTTTTTATTCCCCATTTTAAAGTTTGTTTAAAACCTTTTTAAGTTTTTTTATCTTTGAACTTACAACCCAACCCCCGTCGGGTGAGTTGGATTGCACTACTTTGAGGATCTTCGAGTTCGACCAATAACGGCTTACATCGTCATCGTCGTCTCCAGATTCGGGTCGGTTCTACGACCCTGGCGCCCATTAATATTTAATTTAATTACCTAAAACCTCCCACGGTTTCTCGGATTTAATAATTACTCAAAATCATTTATTTACCTCCTCGGTAAAGGTTAGTTAGGTCATTAGTGGAATCATCCGGACGGTACTGGCTTTATCCCTACCCCCCACGACCATAGCTCACACCGCTGAAATATTAGCTGGCTGGTTAGGTTGTTTGTAGAACTTATTAAATAAAATGTTAGTCTCATTAACCTGCTGGATCACTTTGACCCCTAGGGTGTTTTATTGTTAAAACGGTTTAGATTAGTTATAAATTAATTGTGTAAGAACTTAATATTAAAACCCAATTTATTTAAAAGTATTGTAAAAATTAACCTGTCAAGTTTTGTGAAAATTAACCTGTAACCAAAGTCTTATTTATGGTATTGAAGAAATTTAAGTGATCTTATAAAATATATTACCTAGCCGTGAAACATTCTATAGTTTTATTTTACAACACCCACTGGAGTTTGCATTTGGGATTTTCTTCCGTTTCCCAAAGCGGAACAAAATCGCAAGTGTAACAAAGGGGTAAAATAATAATAATATAGACGACCTTGACTCCCATCTAAAAGATTGGTCACTTGTTGCTCAAGATAGAACACGATTGAAAAAAGAGTAGGGAGGCCTTTGCACTGCAGTGGGATACTACAGGCTTCTGACATAAAGGCTTCTGAAAACTAACATCCGATTATAAAACGAAGTTTCAACTAACCGTATAAGGCAGATCTGAGTATGGTTGGTTGGAACTTCGTTCGAACGAGTTTAAAATCATCTTGATTGACGGATGGGAATACAAAAATGGTTTCAAAGACCTTAGTCTTCGCTAGGATATCGTTACGGTTTTTGTTACGAGAATCAGGGCACCGCACCGGTCCGGCACACATCATCATCATCATCATCAGCTCATTTATGTTCCCACTGCTGGGGCACGAGCCTTCCCTATGAATGGATAGGGAGACCGGGCCATGAACCACCACGCGGGCCCAGTGCGGATTGGTGGATGTTAACGACTGCTAATACAGCCGGGACCAACGGCTTAACGTCCCTTCCGAAGCACGGAGAAGCTCGAGATGATAAAGTTTTGGTCACCCCTCCGATGACCGGCCTCTGCGAAAGTTGCTTAACCTCAGCACTCGCAGACCGGGCGCGTTAACCACTGCGCCATCGAGATTAATAATGTCTTGTTGGAAGTTTTGAATACATTTTTTGTGTTCCAATTGAAAATATCATGTGAATTGTGATCCATAGCAAGTTTGTTAAATTATCTGCACATACGAGCAATGGGACAATAATTACTACTTAATATCGTATTTTTCGTAGTTAGCTTTTTGAAATGCTACTTTCTTTTACAAAAAGAATTTATGAACTTATTTATTTTATTTTCTTAATTCAGGAAACAACAGTTTTCTTAATAACATAATCACAATAATATAATATGTGATAGCACAAATAATGACCATTATTAGCCAATGACAATTTGAGTACATCACAAAAGACTTTTTTAACAATTTGTACTTCCAAATAATGCGTTTGTTTGAACACTGCTTTCAGCAAGCACCTTGAATAGGTGCCTCGTAAATAAAGGCTCAATATTCCACAATGGTGTTCAGTCACATCACAACAATAGAGCATGGATTATAAAACAGACGTACGAGCACTTCTACGACCATTGTGAAAGATACAATCTCTTTATGTGAAGCTTTAAGCCCGGACCATAGACTTTAATATTTATGGTAACATCAAAAATAGGGCATCGCCGACTTACATAACTGAATACTAGAGTAAGAAAAGTGGAGTACCTAAAATGTGCTTTTATTGAAGTAAGCTCACTCTCAGTAGCATTTTCAGATATTTTTATTACCTGTCTATACATATACTACTATATAAATCTGTAGGTTCTGTCTGTACATGAAATTTTTTTGACAAATTTTGGGACAAATATTCGTTTTATAACTCACTGACACCAATTCTACGATTTTTGAAATTTTTGTCTGTCTGTTTGTCCTCTTATAACTCAAGAACGGTTTGACCGATCTTAATGAAAATGTGTATGTAGTAAGAACATGAGTAGGTATGTGCAAATGATAGGCTATATATGATGATGGTAAACCTAATAATTGTTTTATTTAGCATTCATTGAACCATTATTTTTAGATCAGTAAAATTATTTGAACATTTTATAAATAGCTTGCCTACTTCTTTACTGATCTTTAATATTTGTAAAAATATTTTGATCGGATGTTAGTGACGGTAGTTGTTGACATTGAATGGGCGCCTTTGGCTTTCAAAGTAAAAAGTGTTGAATAATTTCGGCGGGCTAGTTAGAACCACGATAGCTCAATTGGAAGAGCACCTGACCCGGTATGTCAGAAGGGTGCAGGTTCAAATCCTGTTCGTGGAATTTTTTTCAACATTTGTGTTTTTCTATTCACATAGTTTGCAAGAACATCCCACTGTACTACACTAGAAGGCCGATCAGCCACTTACAGCCTTCTATGTAGGACCCATTGCATAGTCTATACTAATATTATAAAGAGGAAACCTTTGTATTTTTTTATGTATGTATGTGTGTACATATGTTTGCAATGAATAAACTTAAAAACTACTGGACCGATTTAAAAAATTCTTTCACCATTAGAATGCTACATTAGCGCTGAGTAACATAGGCTATATTAAAAAAAAAGAAATGCGGTACGAAGTCCGTCGGGTCAGCTAGTTTTCTATAAAGAAACATTTCGCTCTTCACTTATAAGTATTTTCTTCGGAGAATTCAGTGCGACGCGTCGCCCGATTATTTCAAGTTATTTCACCCTTGACTGAACGCAATATGAGCAACATAAAGTATAATTTAACTAAAAAGCTCTTTCATCGCGACTTTTCTCAGCATCTCAAACGATACATTAAATTTTCTAATAGAATTTTTGCAATACCTACTTCTTAGCAAATTAAGCCAATTGAATTCTTATGGCTTTGTGGTAGAGAGAGAGATTGTACTGAGAAAAGTTTCGTAAATATGTATTATGTTTATGATGAAAATGAGAGTTTATTCGCTAAAATATTAAGTTTTAATACTATAATATAAATGTTTTTGTATTGACCCAAACGTTATTAGTAATAATTTAAATACAAATATTAAAGTAGTAATGTAGTTTAAATAGTAATTACACAATTTTATAGTAAAGTATAGTATTAAGAAATAAGAAATAATTATAATTCTACCATAAAAAAATTGTGTGGGATGTAAGCGTTGATATTGATAAAGCATAATTTCTTCTACCAATCAATGCAACAATAAGAGCAATACAGGGTAATAAACCACGTAGTTAATTCATTTAAGCTTTAATTTTAAAATAGCAGAATTCTCTTTAAAACGATATTATCAATAAGCCGTAGAAACTTACTGCTGGTTGTAAGTCTCTCCTTATAAGAGTGTACACTACATAAGCTAGTTGCTCACGACTTTTATATGACGACTTTACCGCGCTACCACACGCCCAATGAATCCCTGCTCGACACATATACATATTTACATGATACACTAAACATAAACACTTGCTTGGGCCCAAGACACCGTGCTTGTAGAATAAGGGTACGACGACATGGTTCACACGCGATCTATACAGTGCGATTCAAATAGGATGGCGGCTATGAAGTTAGTCACAAGTTGCGTCGCAGTAGCGAATTTAAGGTTGACACTCTTACTCCAGAACGTTACAGGGCAGGTAGTTTTGACTGTACCTGCGCGCACCAGCGCTCGCAGCACACTTCACAGCTGCCATCTTATTTGATTCGCACTGTACTAGGCACAGATATTTACCTAGGCGCTTCTCCCCACCTCCACGACCCAGTCAACCCAAGCCGAGAGCTTTTAGATGCACCTTCGGGTTGTTCCGCTCCAAATCCA
This sequence comes from Eudonia mercurella, assembly GCA_963082485.1. Taxonomy (NCBI): domain Eukaryota; kingdom Metazoa; phylum Arthropoda; class Insecta; order Lepidoptera; family Crambidae; genus Eudonia; species Eudonia mercurella. The sequence continues at coordinate 16,852,250 of OY720037.1, forward strand.
AACCCCTCTGAGACACGCTTGTGATATCATTCCCCCTGAAAAACCTCTGAGGATGTTTCGATGATCTTGGAATTGAGGACTTGAGAATCTCTTTAAGTTTCTCGCCGCTCCCAGAAAAAGTCAAGTGACGCTGCACAGGCCATCTGAGGCCATCAACAAACTCTCTCCAATAAAAACGACCATGAATTTGGCACAAACTAACGAAGAATCAAAATGTTACGATTACAGACTCGTTTTAAAGCTAGTTAACATTACAATCATTATTATTATCTAACAAAGCCTAGTTGTCGCTAAATACAACGCGAGCTTAATACGAAATGAAAATAAGTTGCGCGCGTAATCTGGCCAACAAAAATTGTCTGTTTGCGCAAACATACGAGTACACCTCCCATATGCCAGTGTTGACGTTACAGATTACGTCACACCTTTGTCTGAGCTACTATTGTTCCAGTTATTCTAATACCCTACTTAATTATTGTGGTATAAGAATTTATTGCCGTCATCTTTCTAATAGAAGTTGCGCAACCACTGTACGATCTTAAGTACTATAAAGGCATCAGTTTTAGACCAACAGCTGCCTATGACACAACTTTAAAACTAGAAATAATAACAGAAAGCCAATTATAGGTCCTCACTATAAAAACAGAATTAATAATGTAATGCACTTTAAAAGAAACACACACAATTGAATTTGCTCAACAAACTAACACTCAAAAAATTACTACCCATGAGTCAAATGATTCTCTCTCTCTATCTCTCTCTCTCTCTCCATTTCGCCGATGCATCGCTAGTGTTAAAAAGGTCAAAAACTGTTTTTTTAGATTAGGTATTGAAGTGTTACTCGCGCGCCAAATATACGTGTTCTACCTATAGTCAGACAATGCAGAAGCGAAATTTCACGTGAAGGTATATGTATAACCAACTCATAATAATATCCAATTCATTTCATAAGACAAAGCCTAAAGAATGAAAACAAATTGCCAACAAAAATTATTTGCGCAAACAACCGAGTTCACCTGCTGACAGCGTTGACGTTATAGATTACGTAAGATATTACTTACCGAACCCAGTATAAAAAAACCTATGTTAGTACATAATTAATTAATTGCCACAATACCACTGATAAACAGATTTTTGAGAATCGCACCCACGGCATTTAATTTTGAGACCGGTGGTCTACTGTAACAGTAGACTACAGAGCCAGTTACAATGAAAATTTAATTGACGAATGTGCTTTAACACAGAAGGTCGTATAAGAATCACCATCTACACCGATGCCTATAAATAACTCAATTTTATAACCCTAATTTTATGTGACCCAACACTGAAGACACGTTAGTCGAATATAAATGGTAAGGGTACAAGCCGAAATCCCAACAGTCAATAGTAATACGACGCGTGATCTTCTTACTAAGGTACCTGCGTTAGACGCAAACTCCATCTCAACAGAACACGTATAACAGGAGATATAGAAAATTTTAAGATAATAAATTGATTATATTATGTAAATTTATTATAATATATGAATATTATATTATCTAAATGTTAATGCGATCTAGCGAGTGAGTGACTCACGTTACCGCAGATAAACCCTCCCGGTTTTTGTCGGTAATTATCTATGTAACCAAATTATATACTATTTGTAAAGCATGAATAAAGAATTGTAAAAATTTATTTATTTGTTTCAATAAAAAAAACAAATAAGTTCCAAATTTTTCAATTTAATTGGAAATTTTGATTATAATAATATTATAAGCTGATAATGATGATAATTATATGGTATAGTATAACACTTTGCCCAACCTGGGAATTGAACCCGGACCTTCGGGTATCAGATCGAGCGCTTTACCACTCGGCCACTGAGGCGTTATATAGCATAATTATATTAAAGTTAAATAAATTATTCGATATGATATGATATATGATATTATTATATATACTACTAGCTGACCCGGCGGACTTCGTACCGCTTTGACAGTTTGCATCATTGAGTTAAATGTTGTCATGGAAACCAATGATATCAATGGTTTCCATGACAACAAAACAAACAAATCATTTTGTAATGGAAAAATTAAATTGTCGTTTTTAGTATTTTATTTAATATTATTTTTTAAATATTTTAAATATATTTTATTATATGTTACTCAGCGCTAATGTAGCATTCTAATGGTGAAAGAATTTTTTATATCGGTCCAGTAGTTTTTGAGTTTATTCGTTGCAAACACCCACATACATAAAATACAAAGCTTTCCTCTTTATAATATTAATAATTAGTATAGATAGAATGAAGATGATATCAATATTTTTTATAATGTGAAAGGATCGAAAAATATATCGCTATCCCAATAGAGGGATGACAAAAAGTTGATGTACCTATCTCACTTTGTGAATGGCCATGACGATTTTTTAGGCATTTTTTTCTAACTCTCGCCTTTGTATCAGAAATCGTTGAAACTGATATTCAGATTTATACTATTACTTTTAGATTGACTTGATATAACCATCTTAATAAAATCGTACTCTGTGGTTTCTCTTCAGTTCAGTCTGGTAAAGATATAGTGAATGAATATATCAGTAATTCATAATTTTATACTTATGCCATGAACTTATAAATATATATATTAGTCCATGCTAATGTTCTTAGTATAAACCAACAGGTTTTTACCAAAAACTGTTTTATTTATTATTTTAGTTTAATTAAATATAAAAATACATTTTTTTTTTGTTTGAAATTAATTTTTATTTTATTGTATCTGTTTACAAGTTGTATATCTATGATGTATATAAATATGGGATTATCTTTGTCACACCACCTACTAATTATTTATTCTAGTCAATACTGCTCTTGTACAGACTGTAGCGTTGACTACGCTTTTTATACAGCTCTTGTATATTGTAAAAAAATATTGATATAAATAAAATAAAATGATTATTGTATGGAATGGAATAGGTATAAATACTAATGAAATCATAGTTGAATTATTAACTTATGAGGCTCTCGTTAGGCGGCTGGATTAACAAATGTTTAAAATTTTGGCGTGATCGGTTATTAGTAGTTATTACTAATACTAATACACAAATAAGCTCCTTAATTGTAAATTGTGACTAGCGTTCTTGGGTTTACAATAAATAATATATTATAAGTATAAGTCATATTATTATATAAATTAAACATTGTAAACCTGTTTGTTGTCCAAAAAAAAAAAAACACTGATCATCGACTCGCACTTGCGTTTGGTAAAGCGTTGGTAAGGCGATCATCGAATCTGTACTGCTACCATCTCACCTGTGGCACCAGCCCATACACCATTTATTTCGTCTGATAAACGAGGCCTCGTCAAACGACTTTAGCGTCTATCAAAGTAATCGTTCGGCCATTACTCGAACAATTCGGGAGTTGCTATCATCGCTCCCGTTTCAATTGGACTCTGCATTTCGAGGAAGATAAATGACAACCTTTATGAGTAAATGAAGTATGAAGGTGAAATATCGGAGGCTGGCTGCATTTGAATAAATGGTAATAAACAAACGACTGAGTGGAAAACAATGAAGGACTTGAGGCGAGATTACGATAGGCACTTGTTTTTATAGGAAAAAAATGCATTAGGCATTCCACTGCGCGCCGTTTAGGCGTTTAGACGTACATACTCGTAATACCACCCTCTCTCATGAGTGGTAGAGCCACGCTCCGTTGCAGCACGAAATGGGCCAGCTCGCCCGGCGTAATACCACCCTCTCACAGAATATCGGCGTGAAACAGATGGCACTCGGTGCTGTTGTGTTTTGTGCGGTGAGTGGAAGTACCGGAGGCCCATCTCTCCCACTCCCAATTCTTACTCCCTCCTCAAGATCTAACTCCTAACGGCCGGCATCGCATCTGCGATTACTTTGGTTTTGCGGGTTGTCCATGGGCGGCGGTGATTACTTTCCATCAGGTGACCCGACTGCTCGTTTGTTCGTACAAGGAGGCCCTTTTACTTATAAAACATGTTTAGTGAGACTCTCTCTTCGACCTCCCAGTAAGTAAAGAGGACACACGCGTGCACTTCACACTACCTACCACAAGCTGTGTAATTTCCTCTATAGACTTTGAACTTTGGGTATATGGCATATGGTTCAACATTTATTGAAGAAATTTGACAGTTTTGAATAGGCTGATGTGCTGGCGTCTGAACATAAATAAATAAATATTAGACAATATCGCATAAATTGTTCTGATCCCAAGGTAGGTAGCTAGAGCACTCGTTTCCAAGACACCGTACTCGTAGAACAAGGTTACGAAGAACCGGTTCACACGCGCTATATACCAGGTACAGACATGTACCTGGGCGCTTCTCTCCTCCTCCTCAATAGTTTTTCATCTCTATTCCTAGATTAGTATATGTTTATAATATTAAGCTAAGGCGAAGGGTAAGGCACACTAGCACCACCAATTGATAATTTGACAATTACTAACGGAACGGATCTTTTTTAAACATTGCGTACCGTCCGACAACAGGAAAGCATCCATAGTATTTATTTAATAATTGTGTACTACTTTTTGTTGCGTGGTTTATTCACAAACATTGGCCACTTTTGGTGTTAGCGAATGAATACAAAAACAAACCTAAAAGTAGTGCACAATTATTATATTATAGATGTTTGCCTAGTTTTAGAAGCTCCGCAATATTTGAAAAAAAAAATCTAGTTTAGCAGTTATCAAATTAAATCCATTCGCGGCGCAAGTGTGCATTACCCTTCGCCTTAAAGCCACACAACAGTAACAGGCTACGGAGCTTGAAAGATAGGAACCATGTTACGTTCATTTATTAAATCTTTCGTTATTTTGATTGTGAATAATGGTGAGTTGTGGAATGCAGCTTGCAACAACTTTAAAACTGACCTGTGATAAGACGAATTTGTAGAATTCTCCTTGAGGTTACGGAAGACGAATTACGTGTAGTCGCTAATACTGAATAAATTCAGAGTGTCACGGATTTACCACCCATTAAAAACTGCTGCTTCCGTTCAATCCATTAAACCCTTGCTTTGGGGAAGCGCGTAAAGCAGTTGGTCCTTCATTAGCAGTCGTTAGCAATCACCGCATCCGCACTGGGTGGTTTAATAGTGGTTTATGATTCGTTCTCCCTTTGATGTTTCCATCCATAGGAAATGCTCGTAACCCAGGAGTGGGATCAAAATGAGCTGGGGACGATGATGATGATGATGAAAACTGATGCAGCACGCACATCTACCTATGACTTTTTACGAAATAGGAAAATTTTATCTATGGTGCATATTGGTTAGATATTATAATTTTGGAAATATAAGGTTCGGTGTATCGTGTAAAGTTCCTACTTAAATTCGGTCACCCTTCCGGTGGCAAGGCATTGCGAAAGTCGCTCAAACCACACTATCTCGATCACGCCGCTGCACCAACTATATATTAATACCTACGTTATTACTTCAACCTAAAAAACTTGCATACTTCGGGTCAGTGAAAATTTTCGCCAAACAGTGTATCAACAACTTGGCTGAGACTCAATAAAAATGAGTATGTGAATAAAAAATAGCCTCAAAATATGCTGCGAAATTAAATTAGCCCGCCATAGCTTATAAAGGCGGGGAATATTGAAATATGGGCGGGCTTGGAGCTCTCAGCGGCCGTTTAACGTTGTTCGTTACTCGCGAATGAGAGATGAGAGAGAGTGCGTGTTGCAAGAGGCTCTTTATATTCTCACAAAATTTGTACTGTGTGGTAAATTATGATGGATATCGATTACAGGAGCGCTTTTGTTTGGGTGTTGTATTTTTTGTTATTCAAGACAATAAGATACGTGGTTTAAAAATTCATTATTACATAATTATAATCATTCATCATCAGTGCCAATATATGGCGCCTGGCACTAAACGGAAGAATTCATTTTGGATATTGCAGATAATGTTATTTACGATTTAGTGGGCAAGTTATGCCAAATTTTGAAATATGCGTAAACGATGGCAAACGTATAAAAAAACAAAAAAAACTCAGTGCCAATTTTCTTATGAAAATTAAAACTTATTTAACGTAAAAATAATATTCAAATAACGTATATTACATAACTTCGAACTCATCACCACTTAACATGAAGACCAAGAAGACTCATTATGGAATTAAAAAGGAACTCATTATACTATATCTGGTTCTGAATTACTTGCTTTTTTGTATTTAATTTATTTTAAAATTTAAAATTATTGATACAAAATTGTAATTCTTAATTTTTTTTTGATTTATCTTCATAAAATTAGAACTAACAGATTAATACTCGTAATTGTAGGCATTTTAATCAGAGTTACCCAAACTTTCTTTGACGTTAAAGTCATAAGCAGAGCTCACTATGATAGATCTCACTTGTAATTTGCCCACTTATATATAAGGGCTTTGACTAATGATCCTGTCAAAACAATGTTTCGTTTAGAAAACTTGTCCTTTGCAGATATTATATGCCTTTTCCAAATGTTGAATGTGTAATTGTGTATATTTTATTGTAATATAGTTTTATGTTCAAGTACGTAATATAAATTATACAAGCGGACTTATTTTATACAAAGTATACAACGTGTAACAAAAACGTGTAAATCTAAAAAATAAACTTCCGGAATAGGTAGTAAATAAAAAAAAATTTGGCCGTTTCAAAAGCACGTTTCTTAAGTTTATTTGAATAAAAAAAATACTTGGACTTTTTGACTGAAAAGTCATGTGCGTAAAATTATACAGTTAAGACGCTAAGACCGTAATTAGGTAGTTGACTAACCAGTCCATAGAGAAACTTTTTACCAACTGTCCAAACTTTTTTTTCATACCGTGTAGGAGGACATATCATTATTATGTTCTGTGGGCAATGTGACTCGCCCACCAATGATTAATGTATTATTAGTAATTGTCCCACATTAGTTAGAGTTTTACACAAAGTTTATATCCACTATCGGGATATACAACGTGTAACATAAAGGTTGAAAAAAAAATTAAGATTGAAAGGTTGAAATTAAAGTCTTGAAAAATCTGTTGAAGAAATTGACAGTTTTGGATAGGTCAATGTGCACGCGTCTGTACTGTCAACAAAATTTTTATTAGATACGTTTCGTTTTCCGCTAAATAAGGACGCCACAAAGAATGTCGCCAAGCGTAAAGACCAAGTAATATGTAAAATAAATGAAATTGGATCCCTAGAATGTCTCATTACAATTCAAACTAAACTCATAAGAATACTGACATCCAATTTTGCCAACAAAGTAGCCTGACTGGTAAACAATGTAAATGCATTCGATGGCCGTTTGATTGGCAAAGTTCTGATTACTTCTGACTTCGACTCGGACTTGGCTGGCCGGCTTTCATTATAGCAGGTAATTTGCTTTCAGATTACGTAGGTAAATCTAATCTAAAATTAAGGTTGTTTGGAACTGTTGTATACGTTGTGGCTCTCGTTAGTCTATTTAAGATAATTATCTATGTAAATGGAAAAACGATCATCGCACAGCCCACGAGCTAGAACCACAGTCTATCTAACCTCTTGTGCATTCTACGCTGTAAGTTTGCAGCCAAGTCCTTTTTGTAGTATAAGCAAGAGGTAACTCGAAATCAACAACGGGTGCTTACGTTGACCAAGTGGCGGGCGATTGCTAGTTTAGTAGTTAAAATAATAATAAATATAGATTTCCCCTTTATTAAATAATTAAACAGCAAGATATACTACTACTTTTGACATACACTATATAGAACGCACAACACTCTAATGTCAAGGTTTTCTTTCAAAAGATTGTAAGCCCATTTTGCATGTAAGAATGAGTAAAGGCTGAAGAATTTGTTAAATAAAGGTGCGCACAAACTCATATAGAAGTTTCCGAACGTAAACCGGTTTTTTTTTAATATTTAGCATTCGTATGCGTCCACCGTGCCAAACATTAGGTTACGTGGAGCCAAGAAAATAGCTGATTCAAATGAAACTTTGTTTTTATTTTTTATATTTTTTAGAAAAAGAACGTAGGCCTTTCGTCTTGCTGTCGAAGAATAGTAAAAGTATTTTAATAATCAAGAACACTACAATTCTTTTTCCTTTGCCTATACTGTCCTAGTATTGGGCAAAGGCCTTCTCCGAGTCCTTCTGCATGCGTCAGCTGTGCATCAAAGACAAGATCAAGCAACTGATAATGTTGAGAGGATGAGTCGTGGTTGTAGAAGAAGGTCATAATTATAATTCGTACAGAAGTGAAGAAATGCCGTCGCCACTCAACTTTTACCAGTACTGTATGTCATTAAAGAAATTGAAATTGGTACCTGATGTAAATTTGCTAACTTTGATATTACTAAAACACAAAGTTGAAAAAATTTCCACGAGCAGGATTTGAACCTGCACCCTTCTGACATACCGGGTCAGGTGCTCTTCCAATTGAGCTGTCGTGGTTCTAACCAGCCCGCCGAAATTATTCAACACTTTTTACTTTTGAAAGCCAAAGGCGCCCATTCAATGTTAACAACTACCGTCACTAACATCCGATCATAATATTTTTACAAATATTAAAGATCAGTTAAGAAGTAGGCAAGCTATTTATAAATTGTTTAAATAATTTTTAACGCAAATTTGGTTGCGAACAAATTACAAAAACACAATTTTAATTGGAAGAGCACCTGACCCGGTATGTCAGAAGGGTGCAGGTTCAAATCCTGCTCGTGGAAATTTTTTCAACATTGTGTTTTTGTAATTTGTTCGCAACAAAATTTGCGTTAAAAATTATTTAAACAATTAACTTTGATATTGTTATTAAATATTTTATTTTGTTTTTTATATGTTGTTTTTGTCTTATATTTTAAGTGTGTATTTGAAATGGAAAGTGTTACTTTATTCTTCTCGGTACAAGGTCTCCCGCCCTGTGTAGACTTACAACCCGATGGCATAGTTCATTAGAGCTACAGCCTAAACTGATTTTGAAGTTTGAATTTTAATTTCAATTCGTTCTTTTTCACCTTCCAAAGACACTAGGAAATAAGTATAAGCATAATATATAGCATACAGAGAGCATACAGAAAGTCAAAGTTTAATAGTCGGAGAGGCACCCTTAGAAAAGAAGACCACCCATCAAACTGGATTTGATCATTATGGTAGGTTTCCAAATCTACCTATTAGCTGTTGTTTACTTGAAAAAATCCAACTTTTGCAGCGCAACTCTTATAGACTGAAGTTGTCAATTTAATTTCATAAGCTGTCAGGCTTGCTCGTCTCGTGGCCCCGAAGCCAACCGCTTTCACCTTTCCTCCGTCCCCGAAAGGATAATCGCTGATTTATGTGTGATATCGCACACGATTTAGCAGTTTTTACCTTTGAATTTTTTTTTGTTTTATCACCCTTTTTGTGAACGCGTCAATTGAATTTTATTCGAAGCGTTTATGGGTACTAAAGAGGTTACTGATTGAGTCTCGCGTTGGCGCTGTTAACGGGGCCCGAAGACACTTTTTTCGGTTTGTAATGTGTTTTTAAGGGTTGTGTCAGTCATTACTGTTTGCCTCCGATCGTTTTGAAGCGTTTTATTTGGGAAAGAAGTTACTTCTTTTGCGAGAAAGTCGTAACCCACGGTTTACCCGCCTTGTGGAAAATGGTAAGGGGTAAAGATACAGGTCTATTGACGTTTGCTAGATCATACTCGTATGTTATGACTTCCGATATTGAGTACGTACTAATACTGAGGTTCTGGTTTGTCTGACTCTCTCGGTTATTACAAGCGTATCATAAGCAGCGGTGCCCGCTTTCCATCTAGCGGCCTGGGTGCCTGCTGCCTAGTGTGAGTTTCATTCGCCATCGTCAACGAAAATAAAAATTCGTATGGCGTTGAAGCAGCGCCTCCTGGTGAAATACGAGGAGAGTTAAAATTAAGCCATACAAGTTCTTTACTTCTGTTAACGTGACCGAATGGCGAATGAAACCCACACTAGGCACTCGTTAGCCGACTCAGTAATAGAGAGAAAAGAAAAGTATATCAGTTGATTGATCTTCTAGGGAATCAGTTATTTTTAGACGTACATAATCTCTACATACTCTTTAATCAGACCACGTAGCGCCTTGAATTTCGTAAACAGCAATTTGCTTGAGTTTCGCAACGTGTACACTAAGGAGCACAGTGAACAAAGGGTGCGGTAGGACGTAGCTAAGTCAGTACTGTTATTACTGAAACAAACATATTGAATAGACTTGTGCGCTATAAAAATATTGACGTTAGAAATAGCAAGGAAGATTTAAACAAAGTAGACGTTACTCATAGACTTATATATTTACAGACTTATGACAGAATGTTAGCTAGAAGGACTTAAAGTAAGCTGTAAGTTTAATTTAATATATTTTTTTAGTTTTAATCTTTAGATTTAGATTTGGAATACATTAGGACATTCACTTTTCTTGGACGTGTCCTACAGGACTTGTTCACAGGCACAGGACCCAGATATTGCCTCGTTTTAATCGCTTACAAGTAAGTATAAAATATATACATCTGTTAAAAATCAATACAGGAATCTCTGCATGTAGACACTGGTGGTGTTACTACAGAGGCAGTTGTGTCTAGTACCTAATTTATGACCTACTTTTGTTAATCAACTGTAGTGATGACTTGATTTCGACGACAGGCTTTTGTCCAACAGTGAGACATGCCCATCAACTTTCTGACTTAATTATATTTTATAATTATGTAACGCAAGTTCACTTACTGGACGTACACGTATACTATGACTTAGGTACTCCATCCTCGTCTCAGATTAGCCTAAATTACAGGAGTAGGAGTTACAGAACGATTAGGATTGCTTACATTAAAATTTCAGTGCGCTTACGTTTATATGACGTATAGGTACTTGACCAGCCCCCGTAGACAAGTGACAAAACGCTAATAGAATAGAAATGAAATACAATGATTATTGTACGGGATTGACATACGCCAACGAGACATCGGTTACACCTCAGAACAATAAGTTATTGTTCTGAGGGTTACACGCTAATTCTGGCATCAGTTCAGTCTTCAGTCTGCTTAGAGTTTTAACTAATGCCAGAATGGTGGAAAATGGACACGGTTACATCATCAGTCCAGACTGACAACAGACTGATAAAAAGTACGACAGTCGACGTTTGGAGACAGAACGCAACAGTCTTCTCTAGTATGGACATCATAAAGAAAAAAAGGCCTGTGCTGTGATAATTATCGCTTTACTGTTAAAAAAAAACGTATACAAAGAAAACGGTGGATGAGAAGCTGGCTACAGAAAAGAGAACAATGCACGAATCTATGTATTAATTACGAGTATAGAAAGAAGAAGAAGACTGAAAATTACTATCGGATGAAAGAAGCCTGCTACGATCAATAATTATTAAAATTGGTGCATGGAATACTGCAGTCACCTTTGGGATGGATCTGCCAAATACCAGTTGGCCGCACTCAACTCGGTGGATTGCAGAGCTATAAGGCTCATCGGTGATGACGCGCTTGTCGATGCCAAGCTCACCAGCCCCGCACACCGGCGTCGTGTCGCCTGCCTGTGTGTCTTTTACCGACTTTACTACGGAGAGTGTGCCGGGGAGCTTTTCGAGCTCATACTACCGGGTCTCTATCGGATCGCCTAATTTTTGTACGCCTAATTTGCAATGGCACCCAAACGAAAAGCCTAAAATTTTTTCGCCTAATTTCACTCTTCAGAATCGTGTTTGCCCTAATTTCACTTCGCCTAACTTTTTATCGCCACATTGTCATTTACCAAATGCGTCATTTGGCAGAACAATTCGTAATTCCTAAAGTTTACAATTCCTAAATATTAATTCGCACAGAATTAAAAATAAAACATGCAACATGCATGCAGACATGCAGCATAACATGCAGCATGCATGCAGACATGCAGCATGCAAGCAGAAACACAGCATGCGTGCAGCATGCATGCAGATATGCAGCATGCGTGCAGGCATGCAGCATGTAAGCATGCAAGCACGCATGCAGCATGCGTGCAGGCATGCAGCATGTAAGCGTGCAAGCAGGCATGCATCATGCAAGCAGGCATGCAGCATGCAAGCAGGCATGCAGCATGCATGCAGGCATGCAGCATGCATAGTTTCCGTCACGGCTTCGGCGCTGCGGGGCTCCGGCGGTCCCACGCGAGCTTTTCGTCGCAGATGGTTTTCGCTCACCACCGAGGCTTCGGCTTGCTGGCCGGCTTCGCCGGCCAGCCTCAGCCCCGGCGGGGAGCTCAACCCACCTGCTCCTTAGCTCGCGGGCCGCCTCGCTCCTCCGCGCCTACGCGCTTTTATATTGCACTCTAGCGTAGGGCAGACAAGACTACGTGGAGTCGGGTTTGCAGCGATTCGCTTCTGTCAATTTATTTTCTCAATAAAATTCTATGCTTTTATTCCAATACATTATTGGCACATTTCATTTTAGATATGCTAAAATTAGAGCTTTTATAAATTTTGCGAAATAATCGTTATGCCAAAATAAAGTTATGCCAATATAAAGTTATGCCAATATAGTTTAGGCTATTTTACATTAGACATTCTAAAATTAGGCCTTTCAATTCTTAGGCCAAACTATAATGGTGGCAAAACAATTTTTAGGCGAAACAATAATTGTACGTTTTAAGTTTAGGCCAAAACGGTTTGGCCAAACCATATTAGGACAAACAATTTTAGGCGAACCGAAGGGCACCCCATACTACCATCGTCCTTTTACCACCGAACCTCCAGACGTACTGCAGGATATCATCCCCTCCTAGTAGAAATTCCACTATTTCGCACTAAGCGCTTCATATCATCACAGGGAGTGGAATTCTCTGCCATCGTCTGTGTTCCCAAAAACTTATAACCTTCAAAGCGAGAGTTAATAGGCATCTTCTGAGGCAGCTCGATCCATCATAGACCTCATCTACACTCACTATCAGTCGAGATCGAGGTCAAGAGCTGTCTTATAAGGCATTTAAAAAAATCCATATTTGACAAGACAAGATACCTGTATGAGGAAAGCGATAACTGCCGAAGAAAGATTAACTGTCACTTTACGATACCTTGCAACAGGAAGAAATATTCAAGACCTAAAGTACTCTGCAATAATGTCACCTGCTGCTATCAGAAAATCTATTATTGAAACATGCGAAGTATTAATTTGTGTCCTACAATCTTATACTAAGGTAATATATTTTAAATAATGTTTTTACATTTAAGTATTTATTTTCATTAATTTTACTGACAAACAGTAAGCAAAAAAAATTCTTAACTTATGGTTTAAACAGAGCGAACAAAGAGCCAGCAGTATATTCGCTATCATGGAACAAAGAAGATGGGGATGGAATTCTAAGAATGTATTCTTGTAGTGCGGAAGGAGTAATTTGCGTGTAGTTAGAAAGTTGTGCGGAATGAGTAGGTTGCGTGAAGTTAAAAGACAAATAAAATAAGCACAAACACGGCGAGGTTATCTTGAGTTATCAGAGTTCTTAGTTAGCTCAATAAGTTAAATGTGAATTTCTTATGAGTTAAATAAAATTCTATAACCTACTGAGGTTATAGAATTGAGGTTATAGAATAGAGGTGAGGTGAGGTCTGATGATGCCATATTATTGAATTGCTATCGAAGTTACGTAGATATATCAAGTTTCATCTCGATCGGTCCTCGGGAAGTGATACAAATCTTCCTTGCAAGATTTGTAGATGTACGGGACATACGGCCGCACGAGTCCGCACGACTTGTGTACTGTGACGTCATGCATCGTGAGTAGGCAAGCAGGCGCGCGCGTTTCAAAATAGCCGATTAAAAAAACATTAATCACGTCATCATTTCTTGACGGATTTTAATAATTTAAAGAATAAAACTACTGCGCCATCGAGAGTTGTGAGTACCTCGATGGCGCAGTGGTTAACACGCCAGGTCTGCGAGTGCTGATGTTAAGCAACTTTCGCAAAGGCTGATGAATGATGAATTGTATATTAATTTAATTAATTATCGACCAAACTATTACTTCCGGTGACGTCATATAACAAAATTAAAACATGGCGGTATTTCCGGACCGTTTCGACCTTGGGATCTTCAAGAAACGAGCCTATTCCTTCCTTAAAGGCCGGCAACGCGTCTGCGATTCTTCTGGTTTTGCAGGTGTCCATGGGCGGCGGTGATTACTCTCGATTAGATGACCCACCTGCTCGTTTGCCTCCTTCTTTTATAAAAAAAAAATATAAAAAGTGAATACAATATATCAAAATTGAGTCTTCAATAGGTTTTAATTTACAAAATTAGTTTGTATTGTTCCAGCTTAAGTATTAACAATTGAATTATTCTGTGTCACTAATATCACTTATATTGCAAATATCTATATATTCAGGCTCAAAAATATCTTGAGTAGTAAGCATCAAAAGATTCCAGGCTTCAGGAGAAAGAGTCATCCTCTTGAGTTTGGCCATTCTTGGTCGTAATATTGTAAGCTTAGGATCGGACGACAAATGAAGATTATGCAATATGTCCTCATTTGACGCATACCTGTTTTTTTTCTGGAATGGTGTTCCATAGTTTCTAAACTTCTTTTTTCTCGTTTCTGAAGCTTCTTCAGAAAATTTTCCGATAGTAATCAACCCAAAATAGTCAATTATGTCTGCTCTATGTATAAGTATTTTATATACGATTAAACGAACTTGTTAACTGAAGTTCGATCAATATTATATGTGTCGCTTCATTCGAAGATATAACATTTACAACGTAGTTCCTTTTCCTACCAGGCAACACTCGCACGCTTTAGAGGGTATACTTTTTTTTTGTTACTTCCTACACGGTCCCCGCCATTCGAAGTCTAATTCTTTTTAGAGATAGAAAATTTCAAAGCAAAACTTTTTCAGTTTATCATATTATCGGCAGGGCGGGAAAAAATGATGCCGTACATTTTAATCCAGAATGGTTTCATACTTACATTACTTTCTATTGATTTTTCCTTGAGTTTTTTTCCCCCTACAAACCTTTGGACCAACGAAAATGTACGGCATGTAAAAAAATATTATCTATGCATAAAATACTTTCAAAATAAATTAATTTTATGTTGTTTTAAATCACCCCCCGGAGCACGGAAAGAGAAGGGGTTGCAACCCTTGATTTTTTCCTTTGTCGCACGATTTTTGTACGGCGTTGTGGAATAATAGATTAAAAGCTGTATTGAAACAGCATGAAACTGATGCCGTACAGAATAAAGTGACCAAATGTACCCTGGAAAATGTCAGAAAATCAAAAAAAAAATCCCTACTTTGCGGCGCACCATTTTTTTTACGGCACTGCGCGTTTTCTTATTATTTTTCATAGATCTAACGATGGTAAAAATGCCGTACAAAAATATGTGAACAAAATCTACTCACTACTACCTGCACTTTTGAATTTTCACCAGCACTCAGTTGGACACCTTACAAGTGACGGCATAGTGCTGAATCTTATTATTGCATGGTCTTATATCGTACTATATACGTCACCTGGTGGTTCATATGACCCATCCATTTTGGACATGGGCCTGTAGTCTATTATAGGCGGAATGGAGGTGCTAAACCTTTCAACGTTATTATTTTTGCAAAATGACCACCAAAGTTTTAATGTTACATCATACTGCTTGATGGTATTTTGTGCTAGTGAAGCTAACATTAGGTCGAAGGCGCTGGAAGGTATACCACGTTGGCTGAACGCGAGCCGGAGAGCACCGCGGCACCCAGGGTAAGTTTCTTGTGAAGAGGGTGAAACACTCTGAAATAGGAGCGCAAGAGATATATGTTAGGATTTAGAATTAATATTTCTGATGTTATCATGCTTTGTAATTCTGGGTACCAGGGCTGTGAACGCCAGACGGGAAAAACTACAATTCCTACAGCTTTGTCATTTCTAATCTTTAGTAAGCATTTTAAAATTAATGAAAATGGGGGAAATGCGTAAAAAAGACATCCCAGACCACTCCATAGTAAATGCGTCTATCGTCATGGCATCACGATCTCGTTGCCATGATACATACCGTACACATTTGGCGTTAGTTCGAGAAGCGAAAAGATCGATCTCTGGATGTTCAAATTTATGAGTTATCAATTTGAAGGCGTAATCACTTAATTCCCATTCTATGTCAGGATTTATTTTCCTTGACTCTTGATCCGCCTCAACATTCTCCTTTGTATTAATATAGGATGCAAAAAGCCAGATCTTTCGCTTCTCACACCACTGCCAAATGTGCCTTGACAAAGTATTTAGGTGTGGAAATTGGATTCCACCCATCCTATTAATGTAACTTATTGCGGTTGTATTATCGACACGCAATAATATTGCACAGTTGTAAAAGTCGCGAGCAAAGCATTTTAGTGCGAAGAATACTGCTAGCAGTTCTAGATAATTGATGTGATAATCTAGTTCAACTTTTGTCCAATATCCACTTGCTCTTGTTTCATTACAATAAGTGCCCCAACCGGTTCTTGAGGCGTCGGTAAAAATTTCTAAAGAAAATTCTGGAATTGTTAAGCAAGTAAATGTTGTGTCTATGTTTTGGCTCCACCAATGAAGGTCGCTTAAAATTACTTCAGGTAATTAAATGTTTTGTCCATAATTGTTATGCTCTCTAAGGCCTAAGAATTTTTGCCTTTCCAAGATCTTTGTATATAGCCATCCGTATTTTACGGCAGGGCATGCGGTGGTGAGAACCCCAATCAATTGGGCAAAATATCTGATTGAGCATGAGGGAAGCGAAGAGTATTTTTGAACCAATTGTGCAATATTATTACGTTTTTCAGATGGTAATGATAACGTAAGGTTTACTGAGTCATATATAAATTCTAAAAATTTACATGTTTGTCTTGGTTCTAATTAGCTTTTTTCGTAGTTTCAACAAAACCTACACATTTAAGAGTTTTTACGGTTTCCTTCACATTTTCGTTGCACATTTGGTAAGTATCACCGAGACACAAAATGTCATCAAGATATTGATGAAATAACTTCTTTCATAACCTTAGTGAATGTTCTAGGTGCAATTGATAAACCATAAGGAAGGGCGAAAAATTTATAAGTTGTAACTTTCGAATTTTCATTTTCGTATTGAAAACATAAGTATTAAACATAAGCAATGGGAATGACTAAATAGGATTCTTTTAAATCGATTGTGGCCATGTATCCATTAGAAGGAATCAATTTAGACGCCGTTCTAAAGTCTTCCATTTTAAAATGACTTTTTTGTACAAATTTGTTAAGTGGTTTAAGGTTTAGGATAAAGCGATTTCCCCCGTTTGATTTTGGTGTTAAGAAAATACTTGATAAAAATTGACCAGTTTTTGGGGAACAAGGTTTTATTGCCCCCAAGTCTAAGAGATTATTTATGGCTATTGACATATTCCTTTTTTCAACTTGAGACATTATGTTTAAGGGTTGATAATTTTGTCTATGTTTTGTCGTAAATGGTATTGGGAAACCATATTGGATCCAATCAAGAACAGTTTTATTGTTTGTGACTTTAAGCCAACAATCATAAAAATGCTGTAATCGTCCAGCATGAAGTTGTACCTCGTTTACTGTTGCATTGGGGCACGCGGCTTGCTCGGGTTTGTAGCCCTGTATTGAGGTGGTGGTGGAGCTCGGTGAACTGCATAGTTCGGCTTCCTGGACCCCCCGCGCCCCCCCCCTGTTCGACGGGTAGCGTGAGGGGCCTGCCCAGTTTTCCTGGTAGTGGGATCTCGTTACCGTCGATTGAACTGTCGGCGTTACAGTCTTTGGGGCTGTGACAGCCTTTTTTGTCTGAAAGCCTTGTCGTTCAATTACTTTAGAAGCCTTTATTTTTAATCCAATCCGATCAATCCTGTACTGGTAGGCATGTAAATAAGGACTGCACATCAAAGTAACCATAGTTTCATTGTCAGCAAGATGTAGGTCTTTGATATTGTTGACAAATTGGTAGGAATCCTTCACATAAGCTGTTGTGTTACCTCTAAGTGGTGAACGAATCTTAGCTAGATGCCGGGCCAGTCTACCTTTTGTGGAATGACATTTACTACCTGCAAGTAGAGGGTATCACCATGGGTTCCCCTGTTTCGCCCGTCGTCGCCGATATCTTTATGGAAGACTTCGAGGAG
This sequence comes from Eudonia mercurella, assembly GCA_963082485.1. Lineage (NCBI taxonomy): Eukaryota > Metazoa > Arthropoda > Insecta > Lepidoptera > Crambidae > Eudonia > Eudonia mercurella. The sequence continues at coordinate 16,870,339 of OY720037.1, forward strand.
AGGGCCCTGAGCACAGCAACGGTAACCCCTAGGTTCTACAAGCGGTACGTAGATGATACTTTCACTATCCTACCAACTGATAAAGTATCTGCTTTTCTAGGTCATCTTAACTCCATACATCCAAAAATACAATTCACAATGGAGTTAGAGGCAGATAGTAAGCTAGCTTTCTTGGACGCTTCAATCATAAGGAATTCGGACCATAGTTTGAGTCACACTGTGTATCGTAAAGTAACCCATACAGATAGGTACCTCAATGGTGATTCTCACCACCATCCTAAACAGTTGGCTACTGTAGGGAAATCTTTGTTTCAGAGAGCACGCGGCATCTGTGACACTCAACACCTGGCTGCTGAGCTTCAGCATGTCAAGCGCGTACTACAGAATAATAAACTGAAAGTATCACGGCTTCGCCATAGAAAACGCAATAAACCAACCACAGTCGAGCGCCAACCTGCTGTACTTTCATATATGAAAGGTGTCACTGACAAGATTGGACATATCTTAAAGCGAGCTTCAATCAACACTTACTTCAAGCCGGCGAAGAAGATCGACCAATTTTTACGACAGGTCGTAAAAATTGGTCGAGTTCAACATTTGGTCAAGTGCAACATACCCCTTCAAGATGCAGGCGTGTACAAACTGGACTGCGACTGTGGGCTCTCTTACATCGGGCAAACAAAGAGAAGTATAGGAACCCGCGTTAAAGAATACATAGCCGACGTCAAGCATAGCGGGAATTAAACATGACCTAGACAACCTTGACTTAGTGCCCGTCTACAATACGGATGACGTCAATGAGTCAACAGAGTATCTCATTTCATCATTAACAAACATTATTGAAGCCAATACGCGAACTATTGTGTTATCACGCCGTAAAAAAATTATAAAACCGTGGATAACTCCTGGGCTTTTACGCTGCATCAGACATCGTGATAAGCTACATCAAAACGCTACTAAAGCACCCGAAAATGAGATACTCAAGGCCACTTATTTAAGATACCGTAATTTTTGTAATAAATTATTGAAGAAACTTAAACGCCAATATGAAAGTTTAGAAATAAAAAACGCAGGTCAAAACAAGAAAAAACTATGGAAAGTTATCAAAACCATAACTAGCACCACTAATACTAAATTATCCGCACATCATCTCATCGCCAAATCAGCTACTCCAGCGCAATCAGTTGACGCGGCAAATAATTTCTTTATTTCTATTGGAAAAAGTTTAGCTGAGAAAGCAAAACACCAAAACAATAATTCACTCTCCTACACTTTGCCTCCATCACCATTGCCTACATTGCACTCATTTGCTCTATTTAACACTGATGAAAATGAAGTAGAAAAAATTATCATGACTCTTAAAAATGACTGCGCCACTGGCATTGATAACATCCCATGTACATTTATTAAGAAATACAAACAACACCTAATTCCGCCACTTACTTATCTATTCAACCAATGCATCGCAAAAGGTATTTTCCCCCAGGCTTTGAAAAAGACCGTTGTTCATCCGATTCACAAAAATGGAGATAAAAGTTTTATTAATAATTACCGACCCATTGCTTTACTACCTTCTATTTCCAAAATCCTAGAAAGATTAATATATAACCGACTTATTAAATACATAGAAGGAAAACGACTCTTGGCCACGACTCAATACGGTTTTAGGCCTAACAAATCGACTGATGACGCAGTTCACGAATTAACAGACTATATTACAAGACAACTTGATTCCCGGAATAAATGTTTAGTTATATTCCTAGACCTAGCCAAGGCATTTGACTCAGTTTCAATCCCCATCCTCCTTGATAAGTTACACAGGCTAGGTATAAGAGGTATTTCGCATAGTCTTTTAAAAGATTACTTAACAAATAGGACCCAGCGAGTTAAGATAGACGGTATAGTAAGTAAAGAACTAACAGTCGAATACGGTGTTCCCCAGGGAAGTATAATAGGACCTTTGCTATTCCTTATCTATATAAACGATTTGTGCCTTCTCCCCCTTCAAAACAACAGTCAGATAATTTCATACGCTGATGATACAGCATTACTATTTAGTGCCGACAATTGGAATGACACATTCGGTTTAGCCCAAGCTGGCTTTGATTCTGTCACAAGGTGGCTTAGAACAAACATGTTGACTCTCAACACAGACAAAACCAAATTCATGACTTTTTCGTATAATTTACTGACCCAACCATCCCATGACTCACATGCAATAGTGGCACATCACTGTTTCGACTCGACTGATACTGACTGTGTATGTCCTAAACTCAGTAGTACAAACACAATAAAATACCTAGGCATCATCATAGATAGATATCTGAATTTTAAAGCACATATAGAAGCTCTTACTACTAGAGTTCGAAAATTAATTTATGTCTTTAAAAATTTAAGATATGCCGCGAAAGGAAAACTTTTAAAAGAAGTTTATCTAGCCCTTTGCCAATCTTTGCTAACGTACTGCATTTCATCTTGGGGAGGCGCTCATAAAACTACCATGCTAAACTTAGAAATAGCACAGAGAGCCATTTTGAAAGTTAGCACATTTCGTCCTTTCCGTTTCCCTACAACAGAACTCCTAGCTGAATGTGATGTCCTTTCTGTTCGTCAGTTGTTTATACTACTAACTGTAACAAAGAAACATTCACTTACGCCCTACAGTCCTGCACTACAAACCAGCAAAAGGCGAGCAGACATTGTTTGTTCCACTGAGCTATATCGTACAGCTCACTCTCACAGGTTCTTTTGCTTTCTTGGAAGTTTTTTGTATAATAAACTTAATTTAGCACTAGGTATACATCATATGAATAAAATAAATTGTAAGAAAACCATACAAAAGTGGCTTAAAGGGAAAACCTACAATGACACCGAACATCTATTATTAGTTATTACATAAGTTAGAATACAATGGCAGCAACATGCTGCATAAGCAAAATGTTATTAAAAGTATTATAATTTATTGCTATTTAATAAAATGTTATGTAAGCAAGCGCTAACACACACTCACCGATCAGATGCCTGAGATACGGGTAAACTAGTTTACTTAGTTTAGGTATCACTTTTGCACTACTAACCCTAATTTTAAAACTTTACAATATAAGCGGCACTCTAGTAATGCATTATATTATTATGCAGACAAATGTTATTTTATAAGTTTTATGTATTTAGACTTAAGTTTTACACAGCAAATAAATTTATTCTTATTCTTATTCTTATTCTTATTATTCTTATAGGCGCGAAAATAAGTCTGCAGTATGCGAACTTTCCCTAGAGGGGTTGGGCCATTACATCAGATTTGATAAACCGCAAGTGCTCGCTAGAGAACAACGATTCATCCCTAGGATGATACGCGAGGCTATTGAAATTAAAAAACATCCTAATTTTAAAAGAGAAGATGGTTGGAGTCTACCATCAGCCTGGGACCCCATCATACAAAATCTTAAATCCCAGCCCCAACACCATACTGCCAGACCAAAAGATACTGTAAGCTCTTTCTGCGTAAAACGCACCCGATTAAATTCAAACGAGGGTACTAACTAATTATGAGATGACCAACACCTCAGTCTCCTTGTGAGCACGGACCCTGCAAAGGATTCGAAACGTCAGGATAAACATTAAATAATGTATAAAGTAAAATAAACGCGAGTAGATCCGTAAAAGTTGTTTCATTTAATTTTCTTCAGTTCTCGTCTATGTATTAGTTGAAACGTAACACGTTTATCTTTTTTTTACATCTTCTATAGTGGCCCCAGGTTTGATTTTTACAAGGATGTTACGAAGTTTATCCAAAGCATCGTTTCATTTATATTTTAATTATTGTGCGTCTTATCCCACAAATCCGGCAGTGACTCTAAATTTGTAATGAAGTCCTTTTCTGTTTCAATTGGTGGCGTCAGCGGGGGGGCGGGGGAGGCGGTAGTGCGGGCGGCAAATCTTGCGCTTGCGACGACGCGTCTTTCTCCATTTTGGCGTGGACGATGACTGACCCGAGAATGATACAAGCAGGTTACACGATCAGTCTCCTGTCAGTTTTTCTTTCATGGAACCTATAAAAATGGAAAATGTCCGTTACATTGACGAAATGCCAAGCTTCAAACATGTTAAAGATGGTTTGTACAAATTACAAAAGTTGCATCTGGACTCGGATAAATTAAGTTACAAACATTTAAAAGATGTTAAAATTCCGTTGTCTTACTAAAAATTTTTTAGGCGATTTTTTTCTTCGGCTCTTTCAGACGAAGAAAACAATTTAATCTTTTGTTCCACAGTCTCTAGAAATTACATAGATACATTTTACGACGCAGAGTTCTATTTGGGTGACGGAACTTTCAAAACGTGTTCCAAACCGTTCTATCAATTGTACACTGTCCACCTAGACTTGGGTTCACCAAATGAGGACACGAACAACGTCGTTCCGATAGTGTATGGCTTACTGACTAATAAAACACAAGACACTTACATCCGGTTCTTTACTTTATTGAAGGAAAGGTTGGATTTTAACATTTTAAAATTTAAGTGCGACTACGAAGCTGGCCGTCATAAATGCTGTACAGACAGTATTTCCAGAAGCGGGTGCTACTTTCACTTCCCGAAGACCATTCGAAAGAAGGCGGAATACTTAGGATTGTATAATTCACGCGAAGGGTGGGAAATGGACAAGTCATTTACCACTGCTACCCCCAGAAGATATAATGGAAGGATGGAATTCAATACTAAATGTTGTATTATCTAGCAATGAAATGACTGCATTTAAAAAGTTTTTTTAAGCAATGACTGTGAAAATACTCGTTAAATACGTTGAGTTGTTCTACGAATACACATAGCACGACTAACTTAGTCGAAGGATGGCACAGAAGATGGCTGGTATCAAAAATATCCAGGAGGCCTACTCTTTAATTTCATCAAGAAATTAAAGAAATAGTGTAACTCACGACTACGTCTTTAAAAATTGTTTATTCTATTAGATAAATAGGCTAAATTAAGATGTACTGTTTGATCAGTTGTTTAAAAAATATTTGATAAAACTTAACACACAGGAATATACTCCAATGCAGTTGATTAAACAAATGATACGTACGATCGTATTATATTACCACATAATAATAAGATAGCATGTAGAAATATAAGTTATCTTCGCGCCTGGACTCCATTTCCACTTAACATCAGGTGGGAGAGAGTAATTTTCCGAGCTAACTATAATATATATAATAATATATCTATCTATATATAAATATATATATATATATATACTTCAACTAATTTATACTTCAACATTTTTATTAATCCACCTTTTTATTGTTCGACTTTTTACATACTGTCCTTTTTATGTAATGTCATTAGACGTTTTTATATCTCGTCCATTTTTCCTTACCAACATTAGTCGCCTTAGCGTAAGTTTTATCCATTGAATAAAATTGTCATTGTGACATATTTTCTATAGAGAATCTGTCATTATGTCAAAACTGTTCAATAAATAAACTTTAACTGACCATTGAAAAATCAGCCCTCAATCCTCAGTTAAATTTTATCCAACGAATAATATTGTTATTGTGACATATTTTTTAAGGAGAATCTATCATAAGGTCAAAATTATCCAATGAGTAAATTTTAACTGACGATTGAAAAATCAGCCTCAAGGCCTGATTTTTCTCAATCCTCAGATAAATGTTATCCAACGAATAAAATTGGCATTATGACATATTTTCTAAAAAGAATCTGTCATTATGTAAAATTATTCGATGAATAAACATTAACTGACGATTGAAAAATCAGCTCTAAATCAAATAAATAACTATAAATAACAAGAACTGTAGTATTCGTGAATTTGCACGGTATGTAGGTCTTTTAGTTTCCTCATGCCCGGCTATTGAGTATGGCTGGCTTTATACCAAAGGCTTTGAATTTAGAAAATGACATAATTAACTATGACAGACTTATGCATTTACCATATTATTATTACCAGACCTTTTATGGTGGAAAATAATATAAGATTTTCCGTAAATAAAATAAAAGTTGAGGCCTGGAATTTTTTTCAGATGCCTCAACAACGTGTGGGAAGAGACAGCGGTTATAGAGTACAGAGAAAATAATTAATCATATAAATTATCTTGAAATAATGGCAGCACTAACTAAATAGGATTAAACACATTTGCAAAAAAACTAAAAGACTGTGAGATATTGTTACGTATCGATAACACGAATGCCATCTCTTATATCAACCGCATGGGAGGGATACAGTTCCAACATTTAATAGATGTAACTAATAAAAATTACTAAAAGGTTAAACGTTAAAAGTTACATTTTGATGGAACATTAAAGAACATTTAGCATATTATTATTTTATTATTTATTTTATTATTTTTCTTTTGCAATCACAATGTAACACGTTATTTATAAAAAAAATTGGGTCTGATTTAATTATTCTTAACTTTTTATTTCTTTTTTTTAAATAATAAAAGCTTGTTTTTAAAAAAGTTTTCTTTTCTTTTAATTTTATTTTTAATTTTTAGTATTTTTGTAGGGGGATAAGGTAGGGGCTTCAGTACAACAGGGTTCACCCTGGTATCATGAGGCGCAACGTTAGCAATATGACATGTTTATACACCCTCATACCATTTAGCCCTCGGCACGTGCTCACCTTGGCATTGGGTCATCCATCTAATCCATCTAATCAAAGACAGAATCCACATTCGTAGCATACGGAACTTATTTTTCGAGTTCCTATGGCCATCTTCCAGCTCTATCATCAGACCCTGGTTACCATCTAGCACCAAAGTAGTTACTCGTCAAGACGAATCATACGACTCCAAACTCGATAGGGTTGTGTCTTTTAATTACCTAGTTCCTATGGCCATCTTTCAGCTCCATCATCAGACCCTGGTTACCACCTAGCACTAAAGTACTCGTTAAGACGAATCATACGACCCCAAACTCGATGGGGTTGTATCGTTTAATTACCGAGTTCCTATGGCCATCTTCCAGCTCCATCATCAGATCCTTATTATCATCTAGAACTACAAATTCATCAAGACGGATCAAACGAGTCAAAACTCGATGAGGTTGTGTCGTTTAACTACTGAGTTCCTATGGCTTTACCTTCCAGTTCCATCATCAAATCAGCTCCATGTCATAATAATTTTACATTGTCATCTGATTCACACATGCATGCAAAATTTCAGCTCAATCGGTGACCGGAAAGTAGATCAAATTTAATTTGCAAGATTTGATTACAGACAAACGGACAAACAAACATCGGGACAGGTGAAACTAAATAAAAGCTTGTAAAATTGTGGCAATGGTGTGAATGCCGTAGTTTACGTATGTTTGCTTCTTTATTCTCGTTTCTTATTAGATCGGCTGTTAATAAAATGGCAGACTCTGAGTTCAGGCGTATACACCCAGACATAGAATGGGAACTTGCAAATACAGCTTTTAACACCTTTTTGGAAACTTGAAAAAAAATGAAAAAATGTTTATTAACTGCAAAGTGACTTTTAAATTACTTAGAACTAGATTTCAAACCGATATACTACAGTGTCTCAAGACGAAAGTCTTTGACCAGTGTGTGTTGCCATTGATGACATACGGGACTGAGACGTGGTTGCTTACTATGGGCCTTATCAGAAGGTCATTTAAAGAGCAATGGAGAGGGCTATGCTTGGGGTTTCTCTTCGTGATCGAATCAGGAATGAGAAGATCCGCAGAAGAACAAAGGTTACCGACACCGGCACATTGCTTGAAGGACTGATGGCCGCTGGAGCAGAACAGTCCTTGAGTGGCGACCACGTACCGGAAAGCGCGGTGTGGGCAGACCTCAAACAAGGTGGACCGACGATCTGGTGAAGGTCGCGGGAAGACGCTGGATGCGAGCAGCACAAAACCGGTCGTTGTGGAGATCCTTGGGGTAGGCCTTTGTCCAGCAGTGGACGTCTTTTAGCTGAGATGATGAGATTTAAAACTATGGAATAACATCTTTGCATATAACGCTTACCTATTAATAATTAGTGGTGGTCGCCCAATGGTCAAAAATCGACCGTAATTTTATTAAGGCTGCACGGATTGTATTCTAAGCAATGAAAAATTAAAAAAGATAGAATGTGAGTTTTGGATTGGCATTGACAGATGTCGGCCGCATTAAAGACAAACAATACGTGTGCATCTTATACATGGTAGTGTGTGTAATGTTATTTTTGTAAATTTAATATATTTTTTATGCATAATAAAAAAAAAATAACATTCGGATAACCTTCTCTATATATTAATTATATTAATATTCTCTATTATTAATTTTGGTACATACAGAATGCAACCAGAGTTAGCAGTTGGGGCTTCTTCAACGCATTCAAAAACTATAGCTAGACCGCGTAACTGAGTCCTCGCCTGCGGTAGGTACGCGGGGCGGGGGTGGTAAGGTGGTACACACGCTCCGTAGCAGAAGGTCTATCAAGGAAAATGCCGAAGATTCATCTGAAGATATACAATTATAAATATAAGTGCTACAGGGAATATTTAAGACTATTACTACATGATCTGGGCTTTAAATTTAAGAAATGCGGATCTAAAAGGAAACTCCTTATCGAATAGCCAAATATAACATGGTGGAGGTGGAAATACCTAAATACTATTAAAAAATATCGTAGAGAAGGAAGACATATTTTGACGAAACTTATGTTATTGCGTCTCATGACGTTTCAAAATGTTGGCAATCAAACGATGAACACGGCGTGCTTCCTCATATCGGTAAAGGAGACCGTTTGAACATCGTACATTGTGGAGGTCAAACTGGATTTATAGACGGAGCACTTGTGATATTTAAATCCAAATGTAAAACAGGTGATTATTACAATTCTATGAATTTCGTAAATTTCAGTTAATGGATAAATGTAAAACTCATGCCTAAGTATACCACCAAATTCGGTCATAATAATGGATAACGCAGCTTATCATTCGGTTCGAGAAGAGAAAAAGCCGACTATGGCTTCTACCAAGCCAGCTATGCAAGGCTATGACAGCATGAAGCGCCTTTTGATAAAAAACTTAGAAAAGATGACTTCTCTATTGCGCGAATTGTACAATTGTCAGTACTTACCGGTTGGCTTAGCCGGTTGGCATACACTGAACATTATTTCAATAATTTTACCTAAATAAGATTAATGGACAGGAACAGGAACATTAAAATATTATTATTATTTTCTTGTGTTATGGTTTTTGGAGTGTCTTTCCAACACAAATAATTCCGCCAATGTCGAGTGATTAACGAAACACGTTATAATATAAAATGTAAACAAACAGAAACAGTTGACAGATGCGTTTTGACAGTCACTCCGTTCGGGAACGGAACGTTCCACGTTTCGTTCTGCAATATCACCTAGAGAATACTTTAATAAATTCCGAATAAGTAGATTCACAAAGTTATTTATTAATTTAACTAAATAAATAAATAAATAGGGTAGGGAAGGCACATGCAAATTACAAATAGATTTATAATTGAGTGAAACTATAGATTTATTTGCCTTTTTTTATTTCTCTTTGTCCGTTGCTATCATGTTTTCACTAGCGGCGGTCGATCGATCTATGGTCAGTATTAATATTTAACCCACTGAGCAAGTAATCACTACGTTATAATTTAACCTAGAAGACCTGGGTCAGTTCGAGAAGCCGTCCTTGATGCCGGTTAAATAAGGGTGGTAGGGGAGTGAACGCCCTCTTTTGTCTACCATCATTCCAGTCAGACGGTCTGTTCGGCTGTTGATAGTTTACTACCAGTTTAATACTTTGTAACCTTTAATCTAAGTTTGTAACAAATCATAACCCCAAACTCGGGTACACTTACCCTTCTTCGTCAAAAGTGATTTTCGCTTAGCTTTGTTAGACCTAGATATCTCTGTTTTACTGTTAAAGTTATTAATTGTGTTCTACAATATTTGAGTATGTTGTTGTTGAGTATTTGATTTATTAATCATTTGTGTTTATTGTCTTACCAAATGACTCTCTCATTAAATTATGCTCAAAAATTTTAGAACTACCTAAAATATGCCAAATGAAATTAGAGATTTAATTTATTATGCTTAATAATAATATGCCTTTAGACAGTTATGCCATGTAAAAGTTATGCGCAGGAAAAATTATGTGGCATTAGTGTTTACCGATGAGATGTTCAATCTATAAACTCTGCGATTGGTTATTGGTTTATAATAGTCAGGAGAGGAAATGACGGCTCCATCCATAATTAGCGAAGTTTTTAGTACAAACAGCTGACGCACACTGAGTACACCTGCCTCTTCATAAACAAGTGTAGCTGGATATCTGAAGGGCTTACTACGCATAACTTTTAATACTGCCCGTTGTGCTCTCTCAGCCTGAACAATAAATGTTTTTGCAGCACTCCCCCAGCAAGTAATGCAGTACACTATGAGGGATTGGCATAGTGCGTAGTAAACTGTCTTAAGAGTATCGATGTTTTTAGTTGTTAGATTTTGATATCGAATTTCATTTTACCGAAAATTATTCCTCGATTTTTAAAATATTTTTTCAATTCATCAAATAGTTAATAATCGCTGTTTTATATCATCGAAAAACGTTTCCTAAAAAAATTATTTTAAAGTTGTTTTGATTACCAGAAAAACGGTATATCGAACTTACATTTCATAAAAGTATTAAGTTATAGATGAAACTATTCGTAAAAACATATTACAATATGTATCAGAACCCATAATACTTTTTCACTTAACAACTTTTTATCGCAGTAACGTTTTATCGAACGATGCATTCGCCTGTTGACGATAAATTGTGTTGCGGTCAGTTCAGTCAGTCAGCATGCAAGCAAGCATACAGCATGCAGCATGCAGCAGGCATGCAGCATGCAAGCAATCATACAGCATGCAAGCAAACATGCAGCATGCAGCAGGCATTGTTTCTGTCACGGCTTCGGCGCTTTTATATTGCACTCTAGCGTAGGGCAGACAAGACTACGTGGAGTCGGTTTTGCAGCGATTCGTTTCTGTCAATGATTTGACTTTAGTAGCGCAATATTACAGAAATCACAACGTGTTAACTTTTTTAAACAATATTAATAATTTAATATTAATTACTCACATTGATGATGATAAGAATTGTATCCCGTAAAGTAAAGGACAAGGAAAATGAAAAACGTCGGGTTTAAAAGGTATGCCTGAATGAAAGAAATGCCTTTACTAAGTAGTTTTGCATTAAATCCCGTTTAAATATGTGAACTTTGTTAGTATTTTGTATTTTCGATGTACAATGGCTTAAGTGAAGTGAAATTTGATGTAACCAACTATTTTGCGAACTGAAACTTACGTGGAAACAAAATTATAAGAAACGAAACATCGATCAAACAATATATCGATGAAATAAAAAAAAACGAAAAAAAAAATACGATGAAGTGAGTTTAGTGATAAAAACTATTCGAGAAAATAAATATGCGATGTAATGAGATTCGCGGAATTGTTCATTAATGAATGTTTATCGGTGAATAGTGTTATGGGAAATGAAATTCGATCTAATTAATTGCGATAAAGTGACCTTTTCCGTAAAAAAGGATGCAGCAAAGCATGTAGTAACAGAAAAGCTGGATTACAATGCATTATTGTAAGTGGATTCTGGTAGTGGTCAGTTGTGTGAAAATGCGGTAGAGATTCGGATAGATAACGAAGACTGTTATGACCACGAAATTTTATCGTTGAAAACTCAAATTCTTAGAAACACAAACAATGAAACAAAAAATTTCAGCGACGATCAAAAGAATTAAAAAATGATTGTTATACAATTTTTAAACAAAATTTAAATTGATGAATTTTGTAAATATTATTTTTTTCGTCGCTTGTAACTTTTTACCTATAAAACTTACAGAATAAACATCTTGACAAAAATGTAAGAAATGTCTTCTTTATACCTCTCATATACACTTTTGTGATATATTCTATTGAGATCTATTTATCTATACTAATATTATAAAACTAAAAAGTTTGTTTGTTTGTTTGGTTGATCGCGCTAATCTCAGATACTACTAGTTCGAATTGAAAAAATATTTTTGTGTTGAATAGTCCATTTATTGAGCAAGGCTATAGGCTATATTACATCACGCTATGACTTAGACCATTCTAAGCGCTATGACTAATAGGAGTGGAGCAGCAATGAAAAAATGTTGCAAAAATGGGAAAGAACGCGGGTAAAACCGCGGGGCACAGCTAGTTTAAAATATATCTAATTTTGGCACCTTCAATTCAAGATGGCGGTTAGCGCCTGCGTCCTTCATGTTCGAGAACTTGGATTTTTATTAGGCCGCCATACCTTAACAATATTATGTCAAAACAAGGTCAAAACACTTTCAACGCCACCTTTTGTAGAGCAAAATACCTACTGGCTGGATTACAAATGGAATTAAAATATTAATTATGATAATAAAATATTTGCATAATTCTCAATACTATTCATAAAGTAAGTAGGTTGGCCATGGTTAAGACTAAGAAAAAATGTCTAGAAATAAGATACATTGAAGTGAGGGTACAAATAAATACGATTTATGTATACATTTACCTACAATACATAAATGCAAAAATACGCAAAGAAATTTACCCCGCGTCGAACTACTAGGGCTATAGACTCATGGAAGTACTGCATGGAACAATAATTATGCTGTCAAGACTTTTGCTCTCACCCAGAATTTTTTTTTCTGTATTTTACTCATCATCATCATCATCATCATCATCATCAGCCTGTACTAGTCCACTGCTGGACATAGGCTCAACATTAATGCTGAAGCTCCGACCCTGTTCTTCCTCTTACTTGGCGCCACGTAAGTAAGTCTTTTTGTCAACTGTTCTTTACCGATCCACTGTTCGAAACCTGTTAAATTACTTAATTACAGACATACAATAACTGCCAGAGCCTCAATAGCATAGTTGGTAGTGCACCTGAACCAGGGGCCGGGAGCACGCTCGTCATCGTCATCGGATAGGTGACAAAAATGTATCATCTCGAGCTCCTCCGTGCTTCGGAAGACACGTAAAGCCGTTGGTCCCGGCTGCATAAGCAGTCGTTACAACTACCAATCCGCACTGGGCCCGCGTGGTAGTTTATGGCCCGTTCTTCCTATCCATCATTAGGGAAGGCTCGTACTCCAGCAGTGGATACATAAAATGGGCTGATGATAAAATTAGTTAAAGGTATCATATATCGCGACAGCAGTCAGCCTGTGACTACGGCGTTGTAACTTAGTCGATACGTCGGGTATAAAGAAGGTATGATACTTTTACTAATTAGTTTGCGTTTATCCCTGTTTAAATTCTTTGTTTAAGTTAGTATTGTTAGTTTTCTTCCGCGTAGGGACCGCCTATAGCGGTGAAAGCTTCCTCCAAAACTTTCCATTGCGTTCTGTCTCTGTCTATTCTCATTCAAAGCGCTCCTGCAACTGTAACTGAGTGATCTCTCAATCTCTTTTGCGGCCTTCTTCTTTTCCTTTTACTGTCAAAGGGTAAGTTTCTTACTTTTTTGTTCATCTTTCGTCTTCAACTCTTTGTGTATGTGCAGCCAATTTCCAAGTTTCAAGTAAGTCGTGATGTTTGTTTATCAACGTCCTTATAACTTTAGTTCTTTTGGTAGTTACTTCTTTCGGTGCCTCTTTGTCATACTCTTTTTTTAGAGCTATCTTTGTTAAAAGCCACGTTCCACATGCATATGTCAGGCAGGGAAGCAAGCACATCTCCATTGCTTCGGTTTTTAATTTTGTATAAAAGAAATCCTTAGAGCAATAACATTATTTATTACTAAAAACACAAATGTTGAAAAAATTTCCACGAGCAGAATTTGAACCTGCACCCTTGTGACATTCCGGGTCAGGTGCTCTTCCAATTGAGCTATCGTGGTTCTAACCAGCCCGCCGAAATTATTCAACACTTTTTACTTTGAAAGCCAAAGGCGCCCATTCAATGTCAACAACTACCGTCACTAACATCCGATCATAATATTTTTACAAATATTAAAGATCAGGAAAGAAGTAGGCAAGCTATTTATAAATGTTCAAATAATTTTTAACGTAAATTTTGTTGGGAACAAATTACAAAAACACAAATGTTGAAAAAATTTCCACGAAAAAGTGTTGAATAATTTCGGCGGGCCTTTGCGGATTCGTCATGTCTGTCTGTCTGTCTGTCCGTCCGTATGTCACAGTCGCTTTATTCCGAAACTATAAGTATATATATACTGTTGAAACTTGGTAAGTAGATGTATTTTGTGAACCGCATTTAGAAGATTTTCAGTCAAAAATAGAAAAAAAAAACAATAAATTTTGGGGGTTCCTCATACGTAGAAATGAAACTCAACATTTTTTTTTTCATCAAACCCATACGTGTGGGATATGTATAGATAGGTCTTCAAAAATGATATTGAGGTTTCTATTATCATTTTTTTCTAAACTGAATAGTTTACGCGAGAGACATTTCCAAAGTGGTAAAATGTCCAACCCCCCTGTAACTTCTAAAATAAGAGAATGATAAAACTAAAAAAAATATATGATGTACCTACATTACCATGCAAACTTCCACCGAAAATTGGTTTGAACGAGATCTAGTAAGTAGTTTTTTTTAATACGTCATAAAGTACGGAACCCTTCGTGCGCGTGTCCGACTCGCACTTGGCCGGTTTTTGTAGTCTTTGAGTATTCGGTATTTCGCTATGATTGGTTCCGCTCTTATCACTGATACACTAAAGCTAATGGATATTTATGAGCATAGTTTTTGTTTAAGTATGTAATATAACCGTAATTTTAAATTAAATACATTATTAAGTTTTATTCATGATCATGGTTACCCTACATGTATTGAAATCTACACAATAAACTTTAATATTATGTTCTTATTTTTTTTTTTTTATTATATAAGCACGTACTTATCTGGTGCATATCTTAGTTGGTCCAAAGTTTCATATCAGTATGTATTATAATGTTAGTGGTTTCGTGAAAGTAATCATCATGAAACGAACTCTAGCTATTTGTATTTTTATCTTATTGTGTAATGGTGTTGTATCATCTTCTACAAGCAGTATAGTCGAATTTATATTAAACTCGTTAAATGGAAACTTAACTGAAGCCATGCAAAAGGTTGAGAATATGTTAACGACAGATAAATTGACAGAAATCGGTAGGTCAAACTTTTCTGAAATAGCTAAAATTTTTGGACACAAATGCGAAGAACATAAAGTCACCACAAAAGATGGGTACATTCTAAGGTTGTATCGCATTCCTGGAAATATGGAAAAGACTGTGTTATTGGTACATGGAGATACTGAAAGCGCTTACGCCTTTATAAATAGAGGCAAAATCTCAATGTCAATCACTCTAGCTGATAAAGGATACGATGTGTGGGCTATAAACTTAAGAGGCACCACAGAATCGAGGCATCATGAGTACCTTGATCCTGACAAGGACGCTTCCAGATTCTTTAATTATACGTTTTACGAATGGGGGCTTTATGACATGCCTGCAACTATCGACTACATCTTAGATAAAACTGGTCAAACTCAATTAACAGTCGTCACCCATTCTCAAGGATCTTCAGTTATGTACGTATTGGGATCAGAGTGGCCGGATTATAATGACAAAGTTAAGTTGAACGTGAACCTTGCCCCTGTAGCAACTTTTAAGAATTTGAGGGGTTTGAGTAAGGAAATATCTACAACTTTGATTGCTACTGGCTTTTATTCAGTTGCAGAGACTGGTCTGGAATATTTACCGCATTACCGAATGGCTCCTTTGTTACAAGGTTATTGCCTCAATCCAGCCACAATAAATACATGTGCAGATTTTATTTACAAAGCATTTGGTAGAGATGTTCAAGGTTTTGAACCAGAGTTTCTTTATACATTTTTTGGACACTTCCCTGCTGGTTCCTCGACTAAACTTATCAATCATCTTTATCAAATAGCAGTAAGGAAAAACTTTCAAGATATGATTACGGTAAACAAAGAAATCTAGAAGTATACCACAGCGAGGAGCCTCCGGATATCGACCTTAGTAAGGTGACAATGAATACTGCCTTGTTTATTGGGAAAAATGATTACTTTTGTTCAAAACAGAATACGGAAGAAATTAGTGCTGCCCTTCCAAACGTTGTGCATTTTGAAATATTGCCGTATGAATATTTTAACCACTTGGATTATGTAGCCGGCCGTTACATGCCTGAAAAATTCTATCCTTATTTTTTTAATGTATTGGAAAAATATAGCTAAGAAAGAGTTAGGCCCGTTTATTGTATTTACCTATCGCCTAATTTAATCAGTAGAGATAGGATTATGAATAATATTTTGATTACATTCGTGTTTGTAAATAAAAATTATGAGTTGTTTTATTTTATGTTTTTGAGCCAGTGAACGAGCATACTACACGGCTTTATGTACTAGATTCCCGATGAGCGCTTTAAAATCGGAACGCGACTTGGGATCACGGGAGCTACAATGACGTTTTTGGCGATGACAGCAAATATAAATTATTGAAATAAAACAATTTTTACGGATCTACTCGCGTTTATTTTACACATTACTTTTAATCATGTTTATTCTGTCGTTTCAAACCCTTTGCAGGGTCCGTAGTCACAGAGAGACTGTGGTGTTGGTCGTCTGATAATTAGTTAGTAGCTTGTATACCCTCATTTAAATTTAATAAGGTGCGTTCCGTTTTACACAGAAAGTGCATTCAGTATCTTTTGGTCTGGCAGTATGGCGTTGGGGCTGGGATTTAATATTTTGTATGATGGGATCCCTGACTGGGATGAATCGTTGTTCTCTAGCGAGTATTTGTGGTTTATCAAATCTGATGTAATGGTTGGGATCGTCGGTCGCTTTAGTGCTCAGTGATGTCACGTGATTTTTAGGAAAGACTTACCTTCGAACAGAGACGGAAACGCGCGCGCAGTTCGGCGTCTAGGTTAGCCTAGACACGTGCCGTCGACTGCGCCGCGCGCCGGTGAGATATTGATCCCGGGTGGAGGTGGAACCACCGCAGGATACTGCCTCCGGAATGTAGGTAGGTAGAGTGCGTGCTCGTAGTCGTCGCTGCATGGTAGAAGGACCCTGGAACGCACCAAATAAAAAATATGAACAGATGTTCGATAAGTCCTCCCACCACGTGGTCTGAGATTAAGATACAAGTTACTACAATTATTGAACCTGGATCACTAAATAATGATATCTTAAAGGTTAAGCAATTGCAACATAAAAAGATATTTAGATAACATTTAGTTTCGAAAATCAAATGGGAGAAATTTTGTAATGAAATAACATTAATTAATTAACTAACAATTCAAATAGCTATCGAAAACTCTCAAGGAAATAAAAATTTTATAAGAAATGTTTATTTGTCTTAATATGAAGGTAACTATGCCATAGTAACAGCTATTAGGACAAATGAAAATCTTTAAAAAATTATAACCTGTTAGGGATTTCTACATAATAAAATTATAGCTAGACCGCGTAACTGAGTCCTCGCCTGCGGTATGTACGTGGGGCGGGAGGTACGTGCCATGAGTACGAGGCGTTTTGCGACGCGGCGAACGGTTTTAAGTTCATTGCGCGTTATACTACGGCAGTCAAAGTCAGCAGTAATAGAAAAAAAATACGAAAAAAAACCATTTTATTTTTAATAACACGATTCCAACTTGAATGCACTTCTCGCCTGCATCCGCATCTTTTAACACCATTACCATGACGATCGGTCAATAATCAAAGAAGCTACATCATTTTTTATACTTATACGGAAATACCCGTTTTTCTACAATACCAAATCTAAAGGGACCACCCACAGGTCACAATTATTAACGTATTTTCAAAATTTTTTCGCCATTTTGTAGCTAAACTTATACCTTAGAGCCTTTTCTTAATTTTTTCTTAAGTCGGTTTTTTTTTTAATATTTACAATTTAGTATACAAACACGCCCCAAAAATTTTACATTTTTTTTACATTTTTCGAAATTCCAAAAAAAGTTTCCAGCCTATTTTTAAAATTCAAACGTTCACACGTGTCTCGATAAATTCCTCAACTTTTGGTACTATTTTCATCTCAATAAGTTATTTTCCGATGCGTCTATGGTACTTTGATTTTTCCATAGGTTTTTTTTTTACCATAGGCTTATGATGTGGTTTTGATTTTATTGGAGCAGGTCTATATCTTTTTTGTACTATTCAGCAAATGTGTGCGCCGCGTCGAATTGCTGACTTAGGTAGTACCAGCTGATTGTAGTATTTTAGCTCCTCGTAGCCATGGCGTAACTGCAGTACGATTGCGTCGCACCGACCTTGACCCTTCATTGTTTTGCATGTCTTATTGAGCGTTTGAACGTAGGTATCGCGTGCTTTATTTCCTTGCATAAAGGGTTCCATTTCATAGTATACGATGAGCTTCCATTCGTTCTTGATAAGAAACATGTTTGATAGTTTATCAAAATATAAACCTTGATTTTCTCTAAATCTGGTTATGTTGTAGTAGGCTTCAGAACTTGATAAAATTGATAGA
The DNA here is from genome assembly GCA_963082485.1 of Eudonia mercurella. Classification (NCBI taxonomy): domain Eukaryota; kingdom Metazoa; phylum Arthropoda; class Insecta; order Lepidoptera; family Crambidae; genus Eudonia; species Eudonia mercurella. The sequence continues at coordinate 16,888,865 of OY720037.1, forward strand.
AACAGTAAAAATGTTGTTGAATGCAACCTTGCATTTCGTTCGTTTCCATGAAGTATGCAACCTAGATTTATGTTTAATGTCACGGATTATATTATATGTAAACCAGACGGGAAAGCGCCTACTACTTACATTGTTGCGTCGCCTTTTGGGTATACATAAATCAAATATGTCATAGATAACTCTGTAAAGATTTTCAGTGGCTGAGCTAACTTCCTTAGGAACACAGCATCCCATGGACTTTTGAATAATAAAGAAAATAATTGATTGAAATCACATTGCGTTAGAAGCAATCAGCAAAAAGTCCTCATCACTTTCGACACGGGTAGGGGCCGACCCCTCAGCCTGCTTCACAAGTACTCTGCCATGGGATGTCCAGGTTGCGTACAGTCTTCTGTTTTTTACATGTCCCCTTGCTAAGAAGAATAGTTTTCTCTCTCTTTTAGTTAAAGACTCTCCAACGTAGATCGGCCGGGGGGCGCCAGGGGTTGACACAAGACGAGTCCAGGGCCGGCTGCTTCCTCTCCCTTTAGCGCTTATTGTATAATTTAAACTTGGAGACGTATTCATCCTTACGTAGTATTGTTGTGAAGTCCGCTACAACTATATTATTATTTTTTGTACGGAAAATATTTTTGTGTTCTGAGGGTTGAAGGGGGGGCTCTAGCCCCAGAGTAGTGCCTAGACTTTGCATTAAATTGATCAGGGTAGATTTGTTTTCTTTTTCTTGCTTAGGAAGGTTGCGAAGCTCAAGAGACGTGCTGCATGCATTTCTCTCTTGTTGTTCGAGCTTGTTTTCTAGTACAGAAATGCGCTGTTTCATTGCCGAGTTTTCTAGCTCTAAGTTGGATACCTTTGCCAAGAGTTCGTCGTGTCGCGTATTGAGTTTATCAACCGTATTTTGTATGTCTTGGTTTTGTGACATTATTGTATTAAGTGACTCGTTAATTTCGCTATGCTTCCGGTCCTGTTGTTCTTTGAAGTCTGAGAACAAAGCCTTGATTATCGACAGAGTAGGTTTATGATCACCTTCTAGGTCTTCTAACGAGCGTTTTTGCCTCTTAGTAACATTAAAATATTGCTCAGTGTCACAACGTTTTTGTACATTTAGTGCTGAGTCCGAATTGTAGTGGTCACTCATGCTGGGGACATCAATATTCAGTGCTAAAGTCGATTGGTCAGGCGGCGATCTCTGCAAATTCGGCATTGCGCGGCGCGTTGTAGGCTGAAATGATAATAAAAGTAGGCCTAAATTGTTCCGACGGCAAACGAACTGTGTTAGGAGGCGGGGCCAGGAGTTGCGGGCGTGTGCGTGTGCGCAGCGTAGTCAGGTGGGACCGCGGGCGGGGTTTCGGCGGTCTGACGTTGGGATTGGACCGATGCTGCGCGTTCCGATTGTAGACAGAACTTACGGTTGTAGTTGTCTTCGTTTCACGCGTGGCATCTCGCTCTCGCGGTGCTTCGTTCGTAGTCTTACTGCGTTTATGCTCGCCTAGTAGCTTGGCTCGATATTTTTAGAGGAATTATTTTTGTTAAAAAGTTAAAAATTTATAAACAGCAAAAAACACGTTCGCTCTCGGTGAAGGTCGCGGGGGAAGGGGAATATATAATAATCCATCCATAATAATCCAACCAAATGATGACGTACACGAGAAAGTGGTGTACCAGTTTTCTAGTCATTGAAAATTACAACAACGCCGTTCATACTAGATATCACTGAAAGAGATGCATAATAATGACGTAAACCTAATTGATAAGTATTCATACGTCGTAACTTATAAGTCGTCACTTATAAGTGCATGACACCTACCTTTATTACAAATGGATAAGACATTAATTACTGTAAATAATATATATATCATTCATCTTTCATGTTCCTATCACTTGTGTGCTGATGATCTCCAAATTTACACACAAGCACCACTATTAGACCTTTCTCGTGCTGTTGAGGTCACTAACAGGGATCTTGAGGTTATATTTGACTGGAGCAAATCGTTTGGTCTCGATGTCAATCCAAGTAAGACTCAGACAATCATCATCGGCAGTTCCTATTTTGTTTCGAGGATCGATTTTGGGCTGTTACCTTCTGTGTATATACTCAAAGACAGTGAGAAACTTGGGTGTTGTTTTTGACCAGTGTCTCACTTGGCATTCGCAAGTTGATGCTGTTCGGAAAAGGGTCTTTGCTGCGTACAGTTCACTCAATCGTCTTCGTAATTTCTTGCCGATTAGCACAAAGATCACTCTGGCGCAAACTCTCCTGCTTTCCATCATTGACTACGCTGATGTTTGCTACGCTGATCTTTCGGAGGAACTTCTAAATAAACTGGAGCGTTTGCAGAATCTCTGTATTCGGTTTATTTATAACTTGAGGAAGTATGACCATGTTTCGACTTTCCGAGCTCAGCTTAAATGGCTGCCAATTCGCCGGCGTAGAGACTTACACGTTCTTTCCTTTCTGTATACTGTCCTCTTTCTACCCACTTCACCTTCATATCTTCAAAATTGTTTCTCCTTCCGTTCCACTTCCTCAAGAATATGAAAATAATGGTTTTAGACCGACAAATAATTTTGTGGAGATGTTTGATGTGAGTGCACAAACAATAAGGAATCATCGTCATTGGTTCTTCCTTGGTAGCAGACGTGCCATTGCTTATTTTAATTTATTTTGAATAAAGTTTTAATTTGAGTTTGAGCCCCGGGCTTCGCCCCTGCTGGAGACAAGATTTCACCAAACTTCATCCGAAGTCTTAAATATTGAAAAAAGTGGAAACGAATTTTTGCGGCCAGCTGGGATTGAACTCCGGACCTCTAGCGTGAGTGTTGAGCCCACCTTATCCATTCGGCTACGGACACTGGGTGCGTCGCGCCCGAAATAACATACTACTATCTACGCCTGCGCATTGCTACATCATCAGCTACGTTTCTACGATTGCTCTACGGCCGTGAGGAGTACTGATTCCTAAGCGGTTAGCAACAAGGTTGAATATCTTTATTCGATTTTTTAACTGGGCCGATCGTTGAACTTCACTCATAATGATTTGCGCTGCCTGCCACGAACCCATTGAGGACGATAAGGATGAGCACTTGCGATGTGTTATTGAGAGTTGTAACAAAAACTACCATATTGCCTGTGCCGGTGGTAATGTGTTTGAGTTGGATATTGCTTGGATATGTCCCGAATGCCGCTGTGCAACCAAGAAAGGCGGGGACAATAGTTCAACCCCGGTGGGTTCAGCCAAAAAGTTTATTGACAATGTCACTACACGGAAGACACCACACTTGGCTTGTTCCGCAGAAGAAAGCTTCATTGTCCAAAGAAATGAGCTGCCAGTGGATGACGTTCAGAGTCTGCGTCAAGATATACAGATGCTGATAACTCAAATTTGCCGAGCTATTGATCTGATTATCAGCCATAAATCCAGGATGGCGGATTATGTGCTAGAGGTCCAAGAACTAAATAGGAAACTTGATGCCGCTCAACTCATACCCAGCACTCAACTGCCATCGGTACGTACCACCCAGCCCCCATCGGTACTGACCACACAACCGCCACCGGTACCCAACACTCAGCCGCTATCGGTGGGCAGCACACAGTTGTCGTCGGTGCCTGGCACTTCTGTTAGCAGGCCGATCAACGTGGCGGTGGTAGGCAGGCAGAATAAGAGCGAATGCCAAGTAAGTCATCCACGCTAGAGCCGCGACCTGCCAATTCCAAACAAGACATGGCCGCTGAACCTATATCTACAGCTCAAACAGGAAAAAATGAAAAGAAAAACATCATTCCTGTGAGCAAAATGAAACCGGCCAGCAAACCAGAGAACGACGACATCCAGGCGTCGGCGTCGGTTGAGGTAAAAAGAAAAAGCCGACGAGTAACTTCTATGTGCGGTACCGCGGGACTTACGGTCACATCGTTAAAGGCGGTTGAAGCAAGGAAATACCTACACTTGTGGAACATGGAGTCTGAAATTGATGAAATACGCAAATATCTCCGCCTTCTGTGTCTTATATAGCTGGTATTGAGCAGAACATCAAAACCAATTCTCGTGAGTTCTGGAGCCACGTGACAAGCCTACGGTCAAAGGGAGGATTTGAACCCAAAGTTAATTATAAGGGTAATGTTTTGAGTGGAGTAGAAGCTTCCGAAGCTTTTGCCGATTTTTTCTCCAGTGTGTTTTTATCCGAGATACCAAAACTAGATGCGGAAAATGTTAAAAACCGGGACCTGTTTCTCACAAGTAATTATGTTAACATACCTGAGATTACTCCTAGTGACGTGGCAACGGGAATTCAAAATCTAAAGTTAGGTAGTTCAGTTGGACCTGATAAAATTCCATCGTGGCTTCTTAAGCAAGGGAAAAAATTTCTAATACATCCACTTTGTCACATCTTTAACGTAGCGCTTAAAACTGGAATTTATCCATCTCAGTGGAAAGTGTCGCGGGTTATTCCTATTCCCAAGAGTTCTAATACGCTGTCCGTTGAAGATACTCGCCCAATCGCTATTCTTTCAACTCCTGCTAAGATCTTCGAAAACATAATTCATAATAAAGTCTACAGGCAGGTTGAGCCTTATATGTATATGTAACGAGCAACACGGATTTAGAAGAAAACGGTCCGTTAACACCAACCTCCTAACCATTGTTGACTATATTTCCACTCGACTCGACTATGGAGGGCAAGTGGACGTACTGTACTTTGATTTCCGGAAGGCGTTTGATAGGGTCAACAACGACATACTGCTGGAAAAGCTTAGTGCCCTGGGCCTTGCCCCCAGCCTCCTCCGTTTCATCGCTGATTACCTTCGCGGCCGCCAGCATTATGTCCGGCACGGTCAGTATGAGTCTCGGTCCTATCACACGCGTTCTGGAGTAAGTCAGGGAACTATACTTGGACCACTGCTTTTCATCTTAATGATCAATGACCTTCCCACGATCATTAAGTACGCTAAATGTCTCTTTTATGCTGATGAATTAAAGTTGTTCCTTGAGATTAAGACACATGGCGACTGTTTAAAGCTCTAGCAAGACATCGACTCGGTGTATCAATGGAGTGTGGAAAATAAAATGGAATTTAATTCTGCAAAGTGTTTCGAGATGACTTTCGGTCGAAAACGACACCCAATTGAATTCCAGTACAAGTTGGGCCACAAAGATATATTGAGATCCACTACTATTAAAGACTTGGGTGTAACATTCGACCTAAAGCTCACTTTCCACGACCATATCAGAACAGTCGCTAAAGAGTCCTTTAGACGGCTGGGCTTTGTACTCCTGAACTCTCAGGATTTCCAAAACACCAAAGTGGTCAAGCTCCTTTTTAACACCTTAGTCCGCAGCAAGCTTGCGGCCAGTGCGTGTGTATAGCACCCGCATGAGAGCACGTATGCGCTTATTTTAGAAAAAGTTCAGAAGGCATTTTTAAGGTACTTATACAAGCGCACGTATGGCTACTACCCATACATGTACCCAACTAAATATCGATTAGGTTGCTTGGGTTACAATTCGTTAGAAGTCAGAAGATCTAATGATCAATTAGTGACCATTTGTAAAATCCTCAGAGGGAAAGTGGATGCTCTTGATCTTCACGAAGAGCTATGTCGATTTTTCGTCATTGATAAATACCGCCGGAGCAGAAAACATAAACTGTTTGCTGTCCCGTTGTGTCGAACTGTTGCCCGTGCTAGATCCCCCATACCGCGAACCCTTACTGCGCTCAATGCCCTTCTAGACGCCAGCCCGGATTGTGATGTGTTTGCGGATGAATGGAAGATGATTCTATCTGAATGCTTGAAGTACTGTGAGATGAATGTATGATAGTTGTGGCTTAATTAATCAATTATGTAATTAATTTTTATTTTTTCATTTCAATTCAATTCAATTATTTATTGCATTCCACAATGTAAACAATAGATGGTGAACATGAATAAGAGATCATCATGGACCCTGGCGGGCACGCAATATGGTTTAGAAGAGAGGAGTCGCTATAATGATAGCATATTTAAAAAAAAAAATTCAAACATGACATAAAAGTAATAAAAGTAATTTTAGGTGACAGATTTAAAATGTATTTTTTTATTTATTAGTGCCATTGAAGTATTCATGAAAACTGTAATAGCATTTACTTATTAGAAATTTTTCCAATTGGTTTATAAACAAAGAATATTTATTTTCGTTAATTAGTGAAGATGGTAATTTATTATATATTTTAATTGATGAATGCAATGTACTATTAGATGTCAGTTTTAGTCTGGAACTGGGTAATATTAATTTATTTTTGTACCGTGATGGATATTTAGACGATTTTTTATTTGCATGTATAATTTTTATTTTGTACTGTATTGTTTTATTGATCGTGTTCATTGCAATGTTTTTTGAATTTGAATTTTTCTATGATTTTAGTGCTTTTAATTTTGTTTTTGTGTTTTTTTTTTAATTCTTTTTTTTTTGTTTAGATTTATTGTAATTTTACATTTAATTTTAATACTATTTTATTGTATTTTTGAATCATGTGTTAATTGGTGTAATTGGCATTAGCCGTACTGATTAAATAAATAAATCTACATTTCATGGGGTTGCACCAAAAGCATTACGCCAAGAAAATATATTTGACGGATGCTTACAGACTTGCTCGTCTAAACTTCGCCAGAGACTACTTGGAGTTTGATTGGTCTAATACAGTATTTTGTGATGAAAAAACATTGAAATCAAGTCAGCATGGACGCCTACACCTTTGGCGTTATAATTCAACACGGTATATTTATTTTATTTTTATTTATTTATCAAAAAAAACATAATTACAAATATCGGTTAGTAGTATCTAAAAGCCTATATTAAGTTTGTCTAGATACTAAATGAAGTATAGAGATGATGATTGATGAATTTCTGCAAATATTTGGGGATGGATGAGTATGGATACTGTTAGGAGAATTGTGCTCTCTTCCTCCTCGAGCGACGGCTGTAAGTTATATCGACGTGCTTCAAAATACAATACTACCGACAGTCCGTAATGTTTACCCGGAGAACGAAGTGCCACAATTTGATTTTGTTCAAAATAAATTGTCCATTTCATAAAGCGAGGATCGTAACAGCCTGGTTTCGTTCACACACTGACGTAAGGGTAATTCCGTGGCCCTCAAGATCACCAGACCTAAACCCAATAGAAAATCTTTGGGGCCTTATGGTCCAAAGATGGTACTCGACGCATAAGATGGTCACATCAAAATAAAAGAACCAAACAATCTGATGGGGACATGCGGGGAACAGCGTGTTTTACCGCTTATACCATGGCGAGTGCTCTGAAGAACTCTCATCCCACCTTCTCCCTTCCTCCATAGGAGTACACGTGCTGCTCTCCGGAGTCACCTCTTTCCTGTCTCAAATATTTCATCGCGCACTAAGAAATTTGGTGACTCGTTTCTTTGTCGCACCTCCAAAACATGGAATAGTTTGCCAGCACACGTTTTCCCTCCTTCCTATGATATGAGGTCCATCAAACGAGGCATGAAGAGGCACCTTGTGGGCCGGCAGAGTGAGGGTAACTGATGTTGCGTTGTTTTCACGCTGTACTAGTTGTCGTCGCATCTAGATTCCATATTCACTTAACATCAGGTGAAATGGAGTCATTTGCCGTGCTAGGTATAAAAAAATAAAAAAGCCTCTTGACTTTCTTGCCAGCTCTTCTCGGTCGAAGGCTCTCCCAAAATCCGAAGTGGTGGTAGATTCAATAGTTAAGTCTAAATATTTTTTTTTGTTTTTTTATTTATAGTTTTGACGTCGTTAAGTGCCTGTGAAGGCTTATGTTGAATAAAATGATTTGATTTTAACTTTGACTTTGGTTCTCGCTTGAATCTTGGTGCTCTCTGGTAGTGGCATTTATTTACCAGATAACATCCAAAGCCTTTACCAGTAAAAAAATCAACGTCGAGAAGCGATATCGCATCAGGGTCCCTGGATGGGTGACCAAATCAATCAGTCTACGATTATAATATTTATATCTGAATTATTCGACGTTCATGCCAATATCGTTTCTTCCTATTCGTAATTATGCACAATCCGAATTCCTGACAATAGTAATTCTCCACATTCGCTACTATGCACGGTTATTATTTGTGTACAGTAGCGATTCTTCCTTTTCGTAATTCTGCACAATCTGAATTCTACAAAATAGTATTTCATCACATTCGCTATTTCATACAATCCTAGTATCCACACGATCATGGTAATTTTTTACTTAAAAATCTTGTTTTTTATACTACAAGTAAGGTAAACGACCATGTGGGTCACCTGGTAATAAGCAATCACCACTGCCCTATACATATGAAACACCGAGGTGGTCGCAGACGTGTTGCATACCCAAAGAACTAAGATAGAGAGTGCCTCGGTGCCTACTGGGATTTGTGATATTAATTTTACAATTAGCAGTTAAGAGTGGTATCTTAAGAAGCAAACCCATGCATTTTGCGTTTTATGACAAATTAAAATAAAGCAAATAAAAATAGAATAAAGCATAATTTTACTTCTTTGACACATGTTTTTGCGTCACTCTCCGGGAGGATCTTGGTGCCAAACATTTAATTTGCACGGCAGTGTATCAGCCATGTTCGAGTCGAGGGTAATATTACATGAACCAACTCGGGACACTTTTAATCGATAACTTCAACCCATTTTTAACCCTATTCAACCTTATACAACACTATGCAATTTTCGTTGCATAGTATTGTATAGGTTGCGTTTTTTTTCTAGTAAAAGTAATTTAGACTTAAAAATAAAAACTTGTTTGAAAAAAGATGGTCAGGTTTCTTGTCACTAAATAAACAAATCGGCAAGCTTCAGAATTCTATTATTTTGTGACTGTTTAAATTATAGCTGAGAAAACTTGCCAGGTTATACATTAACAGCCGAAATTTATCGTCAGCAAGAGATAGGCCTACTAGAACTTTGTTGCTTAGTTATTTCTGTTAATTATCGGAAAATAACAGCGGTTGCTAGGTAACTAAACTAAGATAGGCCTATCTCTTACCAGATATAGGTTATTAATTTCGGCTGTTAGTGGTAAGGAACCTATCCTTCTTTTCAAACTAGTCTCAAGAACGGCAAAGCCGATAATCATGCACCTGTAATTATTTGAACTTAGCCCCTTTTTGTCTTTTATGCCTTGATAGGATATGTATATTATTTAGTAGTAGGACGTAAATATAATAATAAAAGATTTTTCTAGTTATATTTTAACAAAATTTTCTTAATTCACGATGAATATTAACAAAACAAATACACATTTCTTTTTAAATAAAATTGTTTAACTATTTATTAAAATAATAACGCACAAATGATTTGACTTATCATTAAATTTTATGCCTCCGACTGCATGTTATGTGATGTTGCATAAAATTTCGAATGTATTGCTATTTTTAATTGTATACAGTACTTAATGTTTGATATTGTTTCGATTTATTTCGCTGGCTTTATGTAATTATTGAATTTTTATCTTGTTCCGGCCTTTACAGTTGATTTTCTATTTAGTTATTATTTTATACGCAGGCGGGTTTTTTGTTTTTTTTTTTTAATTATTTTTGACTGCCGTTTCTTACCCAGAAAATACCTTCAATTAGTTATTCCTGTATAGTTCATTACATATTTGGGATATTATAAAATAATAACAATAATAATAGTTAAAAGGATTTTTTTGACAATAAAAACCATATACTTTCTAACATTCAGGCAGGATTCATTTTTTTTACTTTTATCTTTATTGAGATATATTATCGACATTTTTCACACAGCTATAATCACATTTTGTATTCTATTCATTAATTTATTCATTAAATTTTAAATTATTGTGTTTTTCTTTTTAGGTGGGAGCCAGTGAAACTGTACATTGTAATGTACCTGTGTTCCTTGTACAATAACTAGATCTCATCTAATAAAAGTTACGAATAGAAAATATACGAGAAATCGAAGCTCTATGTTGCCACAAACAGTCTGAAATATGATGCCACTTTCAAAGTGAGGTAACGCGGCTTACACACAGCTACAATGTAATCTATGCGTCCGCCGCCGCCGGCGCGCGCCGGCCGGTCAGCTAAGCGTCTCGTGTGACGACGGCTTTATACCCGGTCAGGAAGCGAGGATGTTTCACAAAGTGGGCCCCTACTATTTGCATTTATTGAAATTGAAAGGAATTTAATGAAATATATTTATTAGACACACTTAGGTTCATACTTCATCACCAGTTCATTTTACGTCCCCAATTTTGGGGCATGACATGAGCCTTCCATGTGGATAGATAATGAGAACGTGCCATAAAACACCACGTGGGCCCTGTGCAGACTGGTAGGTAGTTGCCCAACAAACATTATGGCTGTAAATAGAGCTTACTTTAGAACCTAAAGTGTTGTGAAGGTAGAGTAGTAGCTGCAATTATAGTTTGTGACTACAAAAGAGTGTTAGTAATAAAAAATAACGCTTAAAGTGACAAAGCAAGTTTATAACAGCAATGTATGGAGGTTAAACGCGTAGAGCAGCGATTATTATCCCTACAATACAGACCAAAGCTTCTGTGTTATAGCTTTGAGCGAATCTTACGACTATAAGATCCATATAAGAAATTAACATTTACTATTAACTTCTAAAGTTCTAAGCAAGCTACCACAATCTCTTTCGGAGCGCTGATAGTTGCACAAAAGGAGCAATTAACGCTACTAGCTCTACAATGGTGTTCATTAAATCTTTTACAGCACCAAACTCCCAAAGAGATACAAAACTCCCTTGTATAATTTAGGGCTGAATAGTAGGGATATTTCTCCCTATTAATAGAACTTATAGTGTCAAGTATAGCCTCCATATTATTTAAGGTTGAATTATGGAGTTCGTTACCACTTTAGTACCCCTAATTGGTCACGTGTGCGGTCATGTATTGCATAAAATGGCGTCGCAACATAGCTTCTCTAAAAAGCGTTTTAAAACTTGGAAAGTTCAAAGTAGAACTGGTGGAAATAGACGGAAAATCTTGAAAGATTTTCGTAATATTTTAAACTACAACGTTAAAGATGCAAACTTATCACAAGATAACCTAAATGAGAATGAAAGCATCACTAGACGCGGTCAAGTGGTAGTCTTGCTTGAAGATGAGGGTTCCGTATGTAATGGAAGTGATAACGCAACTGCAAGCTTTGATATTTCCGAAGAGGACCGATGTTATTACTCATTGAGTAGTGATGATGAGGATAATCTGAGTGAATATATTAAGAATCTTCATTTTGGTAAAAAATTGAGGGCATGGGCGATTGAGAAAAATATTACACAAACTGCTATGAAAGATTTGCTGTTGATCATAAATGACAGATTTGGCATGATTCTACCAAAAGATCCTCGAACTCTTTTACAAACACCAAAAAATATTTTAATAAAAAAACTAGATGACGATGGCGAATATGTAGACAGACAGGGACGTCTAGGTATTCAAATTACAAATCTTTTCAATTTGACAAATCAAACAATAAAAACAATTTAGCACTCGTTCAGCTAGTAGAAGATACGTGTATCAGTCGTGCGTAGGCAAAGAGATTTAATAGGTAAATGTCTTTGTGCGTAGGCTAAGTAGTGGTTTTGGGAAATGACTACGGATCCCCAAATTCATGCGTCCACCATTTTTAGATTATGAAGTTAATTTAAACAGTAAAACGTACAAAGCCAAAACTTAGTACAATGAAGGTATTTTTTTTTTCTAGCGTTTTAATACCAGGGTCAAAGACACTTTTAAGTCAATAGGCAAAGTTTTGTTACATATTTAGTAAAAAAATGTTTTGCTCTATGTGAAGCAAAACATTTTTTTAGATAAATACACAACAAAGAGTGGGCCCTTCAATTATTTGCTAATAATATATACACATATTCACAGTTTACTTACCTTCGCAATGAAAATTCCGCTTCAGCTTCCACTAACAATGAGTTAAAATTTTAGCACTCAACTCCGCCATTTATTTTCGTAAACACAGTCTATGGTTTTTTTATAAGGGAATTCATAATTCATTTAACAACGTTATAAAAAAACATACCGCAGCTGGCTATGAAAAAAATAAAAAATGATATCCTTAGACGCTAAAATTTCCTATTGTAGATCTATACTGCTACTCAAGGTGTTACAATTTGCCTTATTGCCACCCTCTAATCGCTCAAACAGTGAGTAAGACACATCATAGATCTATTAAACCCCTTACAGAGTTTATATTCATACATTTGCTTCCTTTATAGCGCTCAAAGTGTCAGTAAGCAGCATGTAGCTCTACCATATCGCTTGAGGAGTCACTAGTCACTTAAATACTACTCTTACAGGGCTTTAAGTCTCAGTCAGCGCTACTGTACCTCCACAATTGCTCTACTATATCTCTTAAATTCATTCTGTAACTCCACTACATCGCCATAGTGGAACCTAAGACCATAAGAACTTGTGCCCATTCCAGGGGTATAGTAGAGTTATAGCTTGCTATAACTCCATGTGATAGCACTTATTGATGACCTTAGGATCTGTTTAGCTCTTTTATATATCTGTTCTAAATCTTATATTAGCGCCTAATGTTAGTTGGGTGTTAACGATTGCTAATGCAACCGGGACCAACGGCTTTACTTACGTGCCTTCCGAAGCACAGAGGAGCTCGAGATGATAAAGTTTTGATCATCCATCCGATGACCGACCTTTGCGAAAGTTACTTAACCTCAGCAGTCGCAGACCAGGTGCGTTAACTACTGCGCTATCGAGCTCTTCGGTACATACTTAGGTACGTAGAATCAAAAGCAAAAATGTACATAATGTATCCTAATGTATCCTCTCACCATTTGTTGCAGCATGGACTAATAATGTTGCAGTGAACAAATCACTAAAACGCTGATCTACCGAGGAGACCATAGAGATCCCAGTTGCAATTTACTGTTATGAATTAAAAAAATATAACAGTATCATCATCATCATCATCAATTTGAATTCGGTCGGCAAGGCGAGTCTGCTTCGCTAGGTGTCTTCACATTTAGACTCTGTTCCTGCTTAAAGTCAATAAGAACGGAATCAATTGCCTATATAAGCGATCGCCAACCCGCCTGCCAAGCGTGGCGATTATGGCAAATTCCCCTCAAAATTAATTATCCTTGAGGGAGGCCTTTGTCCAGCAGTGGACGTCTTTTTGGCTGAGATGATGATGATGATTCATCTTACGTAAATGACCAGTGATCAGAATAGGTAGAGCTATTTTGGTTCATTGACCGTAAACGTTGATGTTAATATGGACATTACGCGAGATTCTAACTGAAACTTTTTTTTATAAACGTGATAAAAGAAGGCTTGTCTTACGTATTGGCAGTGGGCGCCACGACGTTGTCAAACTTACATTAGCGACGCGTTGCTAACCCATTAACGCTCTCTGTACTCGCGTGAGTACAGCTACAAAGCGAAACAATTCATACTAATTATCTATGGTTTTTGTTATAAAAACAGTTTTTTTCATTACTAGACATCACTAGCAGATTGAAAAAAGTTTAAATTTGGCGGTAGCGCGAAAATTAATGTCATTTTTACTGTTGTCAAATACGAGCTGCAGATCAAAGTACTAAGGTTAGTTTTGATATTGTGGTTTTAATATTATTAATGATTTCTTTAGACTTGTTTTGTATTACTGCTTATTATTCGAATACACATAATCATAAAATACTGTTTTAGGTACATTTCATTCCAATAAATACGTGTTAGACTTTATTTTATCACACTGTACTTGGGCAGGTACAGTGGGCACTTATGTACTATAATTTCTTGTATTTTGCAAGTATTTTTGAATAATCCACCATGGCTAATCGTCGCGTTTTTACAAGTTGAAATGAGTATTCAAGGCTGGAAGAAGCCTTTGAATCAATTATGGCTGATGAAAGTGATGATATTCAAAATGATGTCTTCTTGTTGCCACCTGAATCAGCCATAGTAAGTGACGAAGAAGAAGGAAATGATGATGATCTCGCTAATTCGATCATGCCAAGAGATGTGCCAGGGACAATTGAGGTGACTCCGCGTCGCCTCAGTTATGATGTTTCTGATTAGAACGATAGTGATGATGAGCCTTTATAAGGCTTTTGATCGGGTCTGGCACAAAGCTATTCTCTCCAAGCTCCCGGCATATGGTCTGCCTGCTCAGTTCTGCAACTGGGTCGCTGGCTTCCTGCATGAGCGCAGAAACCGTGTTCTATCTGATGGATACGCTTCATGGCTCATGTTAGTGAACGCTGGTGTCCCTCAAGGCTCCATTCTGTCCCCCACGCTGTTCCTTCTGCATATCACTAATTATCAGTTACTATGGGATCTACGGCGTCTAGGCTACAAAGCAACGGGCACAATTCGAGATAATAGGACAAAAAATATCCTGTCACTCTTGTTCAGGCTATGAAGAAACGGTCAAGAGCGGAATACGACTACCGATTTGATACGAAGAATGAAATTACAATCGTGCGGTAAAAAGATAATAACATAGTTACAATGGGATCTAATCTTGATCAGACTGAGCCCCTGGGAAAGGTAAAAAGATAGTGCAATATTGCTATTTTTTTTCAATATTCCAAGATTATTTGTAAATTACCATAAAGGTATGGGAGGTTCCGACGTAATATAGCAAGAGCCTACCTGAAACCTACAAAAACAAAGATCCGACCTACGTCATCGTCAGTAGGACTTGATCGAAAAAGTAATGGTCACAACCCAGAACGTATAGAAAATCAGTTGCAGTGTGTTATTTGTCACAATCGTGTTCGTTGGCGTTGCGAACTTTGCATGAATACATTGTGTTGAGCGGCCCTGCTTTGGTAGTTTCCATACTTAATCCGCCCACTGTACCCGACCGAGTACACCCCTATAACTTAGATTTTATTTATTTTTCCTGAAATTTTGATTATGATACCTTTTATTCAATCGGTAATGATACATTAAATAACATGAAAAAAGAATTTTTACGAGCAGTTTCATTTTGGGCGTTAATGGGCTAATTTCCATTGCGCACACGCTCAATGTTGCCGCATGATTTTGCCGCGCAACACGGCTTTTGGAAACAAAAGAATACAATAGCGGGCTCAGCCACTAGAAGAACGCACTTGTTTTTGTCTCTTTCTACAGCATTCAAATTGTTTATCGACAATATTTCGGGAATGTCCATATTAATACAACATATAGCAAGTACAAAAAATTACTCTACCTATTCCGTTCACTAAAAATGACCAACCAACCGGGGCCAACGGCTTAACGTGCCTCCAAAAAACGGAAAAGCCTACTTTGATTTGGTCACCGGATCTGCGATCACCAACGCGCATTTAGCTATCAATTGTAGCGATGACTTAATTTCAATGATGGAGGCCATTGCTTTAAGACAGTATATACCTATGCTATTTGCACTTACCGGTAATCTAGAATTGCCAAAGTTTTTTAACTAACACAACATACAATACAATAAAGCTGTGCGTTTCTTGACCCCTTTCTTCTGCACAGCTAAAATATTTATGTCTTTAACGGGCAGTAGGGAAAATGTTTAGACGATTCAAAACTACTTGATAAAGATTAACAAAAAAAAATAATAATTACAAGATCGCTATGTGATAAAAATCATTATTGACACAACTGATCAGTGAACTTCAATAGAATTCTCATGACGACTCTCTCATTTAGGCTGGGTCCAACAATAGGATTGCTTAATTAAAACCAATAGAAAATGGAAAGTAATGTACTACCCACTCAGACTAGATTTGAACGACGGTCTTCGCAAGGGGCTTGCAAGAGCTGGATGAGAGTAGCCGCGGATCGTGCTCGGTGGCGTGCACTTGGAGAGGCCTATGTTCAGCAGTGGACTGGTATAGTCTTACGATGATGAGATTTTTTTGGTGTTTCCAGCTCATCGCTTCGGTGCCTCGTTCAGGTTTGTGAAGCACGACCTTTATGAAAATAAAGCCAGGATTTTTCCTTTTTAATTTTGAATTCAATAGTAATGGTGAAGGAAGTGGGATATAATCTGCCGACGACGATTGGAGAATTCCGAGATGCAATGTGAATGTTCATTTATGTAAATTTTCCTATGGCTTGAATTAAGGGGGGTGCAGCGCGGACGCAAAACTGCGAGTTTCAAGTTTCTTTATAATAGCGAGCGAGCGGCGCGTGGCAGTGGTGTGACAACGGCGCACGACAAGAATACGCACGCACACTAATATCTGTACAGAGTAGGCTGGTGATTTAATTAGAGCAATGTTTACTTTCGTAAAATCATAGGCGTTTAGGTAAAAAATAATAAGTCTTAATATTTTCATATTCATATTTTTTATTGAAAAATAAGACAACAGTGGCCTGCGGAATATCAATACAAACATTTTGATGTCGGATCATTGTTTCATTTGTGCTATATTTACAAAGTTTCTGAAGAAACAAGTTTTATATATCATTACTTTTACGTATTGTTTATGCAGTTTCTGGGTATTTGTTTCAAATTCCAAGACAACCATGGCCTTGTGAAAGGATCATGATAACCTACACTAGTTCTTTTAATGCATATGACCTATTCAGCGCCTAGCACCAGTGACTTAAGAACACGTACATTTTCGAAATTCCGCGCGGCACCCCCTTAAGTAGAAAATATATTTCTCATTCGTTATTTTTACTTTTATTATAGGTACTTACCAGTAGATATGTTTAAAGTGTATCCTTTCAGTAATTTTATTGAACTCTTTGTGACACACTTCAAAGCAAACAAATTGATTTATGCGAAAGTCGTCAAGTGCTTCGTACTTACTAATATACTTATGTATTTCTAAAAAAAAAGAATGTTGTAAAAGGTAAAGCAATTAGTTTACACACAGTTCCACTACTAGGCAAAGGCTTCCATCATCTATTTATTATATACGTGAAACAAAAACTTTGTACCCCTTTTTACGAAAATTGCGCGGAGGGAGGAGTATGGAATTTCGCAAACTTATAGTTTATACACCGTTGGCCTGAATAACCCGAAAGATTTAAACCACGTATTCTTAACGACAGTACGAGTAAATAACGTTATATTAACATGGGTCGAAATGTGTGTTTTAATTGACCCACTTTTTCAATACAAATTAAATAATAGTAATAGCGTGTTTCTTTATGGTCAAGCCTTTACTTCAGAGAGTAAGCGAATCATATTAATCTCAAGTTGAGAAACAGGGAGCGAGCATGACACTTCACGAATCCGTACACATAATGTATTTCCGCTAAATGTTCCGGCGGATAAGACGGCATAACGAATATTATTTATTAAATTATAACAGTGTAATTCTTACGTGACAATCAGTAATAATTTGAAATCAGTTTGTTTGAAATATGTCACATGTATCAATCATGTTCAACTTTCAAACTATGAATCAGCTAGTTGTCAGTGAAGGCAAATAGGTTGCACTTTGCTGATTGAGAGCGGAATTAATCTAGTCTTATCAGTCTTACTGATAAGAGAATAACTACTTGTTATTAAAGTGTAATAAGAAAGATAAAGTTATAATTATTACCTACTCTGTATATCAGTTGCATGTTACATCTTTTTATCCACAATGAAAAATAATTATTTTCGGTAGTAAAACCTTTTTGTCGACAGGTTACCAAACTTACTTAGGTAAAACTGGTTGACACCGATGCACCTAGGTAAGTGCGTCTGCGTGAAAGTAGTAGGTGTCTACGTCATACCTTAGGGTGTGTTATACTTGATATTTTTTTATTATTATTTGTTTTAAATAATGAATATCTCCTTTATTATGGGGTTTAGGACTATGTGTTACATAACTTTATATACTCTAATTAGGCTGTAGAATCGTTAAGTTAAATCTTTCGGGTTATTCAGGCCAACGGTGTATAGAGAAGGATTGCAGAATGTTAATATTTTTTTTAAATTATGCATAAAAAATACATTAAATCAATATAACAAACATTACTGAAACATTTTTAGTCGATGTACAAATTAACAATTATTTGCCTAGTAGACGCGTTACAACTTTCATTTTTGCCCATTTTGAACAAAAAATCGTAAACAAAATTCCAATTTGATTGTCAATTGCCGCCGAAACGATAGAAATAGCAAGAAAGAAGTTTTATTTGTCAATTTCATAAATAGAATGTGCCGTGCATGCTTTTCTAAAGTGTTTCTAATTAGGCGTCCAAGCGGCCAGTAACAGAAAATAAGCTATGTATGCTTTAAACTCTTTTTATAATTGAAGAGTAGTAGATAGTTTTGTTTTTTAATGTATTTTATGAGTATTCTAATTGAGTGGCTATATTGTTGCATGATTATTAAATATTGAATCTATAATTTTTTTACGAATATTGTATGTGGACTTCAAACTTTCATAATTCATATGAAGTGTTTCTTATTTTAAGTCCACCACTGTATACTCTTTTCAAAAACTTCAATAATGGAAGAGGAGCGGCCGAAATCTGTCAATGCCAATCCAAACTCACATTCTATCTTTTTAATTATTCATTGCTTAGGATATAATCCGTGCAGCCTTAATAAAATTACGGTCGAATTTCGACCACTAATTGAAATAAATTCACCGAGCTTGCCAAATGCGGGTTTATGATTGCAATCCCGGGCTGTGTATCAAAAAATTCGAAGCATACTTTTCCCGACCTGGGATTTGAACCTCCGGATATCGGGCCAAGACCATTAGGTACCACTCAGCCATTAAGCCATTAAAATAACTTTAAACTTTATAGAAACTGATGAGGATATATACAAACTCTATGAGGTTGAAATGAAACAACTATTACGGATCTACTCGCGTTTATTTTACAACATTACTTTTTAATGTTTTTCTTGATGTTTCGAACCCTTTGCATCTATGAGGTTATCAGACCTTTGTTGTGGCACACTGCGGCTCTTGATTGTAAAATCCCTGTAAATTAATCTCTGTGAACGTTCACTGCTGGACAAGCCCTTCCTTTGAACAAGAGAATATAGGAAGATCGGGCCAACAACTACGCCAAAACAATGCAGGTTGGTAGATATTCACGGCTACTATCTTATGACAGCAAGATCAACGGCTAAACATGCCTTCCGAACCACCTAGAAGTAATTGGAAGTCGCCTTAACATCAATGTTACTAGTATGTTGTGTTCCGACAGTTAGAGATACGATAGCCAGTACTAGCCAGTGTCTCAGTAGCTTAGGATTACAGATCAAAATCAAATCAAAATCAAAATAAATTTATTTGGGACAAGACAATTCAAACATACAGATAAAAAGTGGAATAAAAATTATAAGACAGTCCCAAAACGGTTCCGACTCAGCAAAATGCTAGCCTTAAGCTTAGCGCTGATCTTCCGTCGGAACCGGTTTAGGTGATGCTGCGATAGCAACACAAGCGTAGCGCTAACATAAAAAGTATAAAATATAAAAAACAAAAATGGCAGCCCTATATACAAAATTATTTAATTAGAACAGAAAAAAAAAATAATTATAGCCTGTATGCTCTGAATCCCTAACTCTATTTTTGAAAACGGTAAAAAAATTCAACAAATATAAAACGGACGGAGTGACAATGACAGACAAAATGGTTGACAGAAAAAACATTACTACATTTAAACAATGATTTTTGTGTTGAAAAGACACTCCAGAAGCCATTACAGAAGAAAATAATAATAATAATAGATAACAGAAACTTTTAACACAACAAGAACACATCGCTAAACAGCTAAAGTAGCCAGTACAACAAGACGCCTCGTGAACGAAACATACATTGATGGGACAGACAAACAAGGTAAGAGTTATAATGCGCTTGTATCTAACAACAAAGTCTCCTGCGTTCTCTGAAAACTAGATAAAAGTGCACCTTCGGCCTGAAGTGCTTACCCGTAAGAAATAATGAAAAAAAGTATAAATTATACCGAAAAAATGAAACCCAAATGATAGTTTGAAGAAAAACAGTGTGAAGAAATGAAAAATTTCAAAGTTTTATTATGTCAATAAAAGTTATACCTAACTCGTAATAAATACCAAAGTATGTTTGGAATTATACCAACCAAAGGGATCTACACCAGTCAATTCCATACGAATGTTGTTAGGTGACATTTATTGCGATTTTTCAATATTTGCAATATTTTAAAATATCGCATTTACTAGAGAATGACAATTGAAGATGTGTTTAATCTGTCTAGACTATTAAGTCTATTAATCTAGTCTGTTAATCTAGTTTAATCTATTATTTTCTTAAGCCTAAAGACGAATAAAAATGTTGTTTGCAGATTTTATTAGACGGATAAATTAATAGCAACTAAATTACAATGATAGAAACATTATTGGGATATTTTTTTGGGTAAAGTTTTTTTAAAATTACGCAAGATAATGCTTCATCACTTCCTATGACGGTGTCATTATACACTTCTTGACCTTCTTGATCTTCAGTGACCTAAAAGTTACGTGTTTTTACTTATTTCACTTATAGTTTTGAACCTTTTTAATTATCTAGTATAAAAATAATAAAATATACTTTATTTCTTCACAAAAATAACAAATGAGAAACATCATCATTTCTTAATTGTGCTGGTTCCAAATAACTTGTTGTGGACACTGGTGCTTTAAATGGATTGAGACGATGAGTTGTATAAAAAGATCAATAAATTTCGCACTGACTGTACAAACGCGATGTTTCGATTCTCAGTCAAAGTTTACGCTGATAAGTTTTTGGCAAGCTAATTTTCAGTCAATCCTATGCCACTTGAAGTTTCGCTATACAATCTTTTCGTTAACATAAATCATATTATACTTGAAAATAAGCTAAAACATTACAACGCTTACATAAATCTCGAACTATATAGTTTTAAAAATATGTCCGTCATTCGTCATCTTATTATTTGTTAGGCATTTTCCGTAACCAAGAATTAAAGTGACTTGCAATTTCTGTTGTTATAAATCAGTCAAGAGAATGATTGTGCTTTCATAGGAAACCATTAAAATGTGCCTCGAAAATAATAATTTATAACGTAATTTAACGTGAACATAATTTCCTTGCACGCGATATGTAAAACGGCAATGTGAAAGGATTAAAAGGACGTCGGAAACGTCCCAGTGCGTTTTATTTGTCGTTCGAAAATGTTAACGAAAACTATTATTTGTATCGACCAATGTCAGATTTAAGAAATGCAAACCGAATCTACATACCACAATCGTGTTTTAGCGACCTTATTTTGTAATTTTCGTGTACTAGCAAAGTCTGTCCTTTGACACTCCATAGTAGTCGTTTTAAAATACCAGAATCAAGGCCCTGATTCTATGAGCGAACGCTAGATTCTACGAACAAAATTATAGACTCTAGAAAGAATACAATATAATAATTTATTAAAAAATAAAAAATAAAAAAATAAAATATTGTTCAAGTTATCAAAATGCCATGAAAAATTAATAATTTAAATCACTGACTAAAACTTACTAGCTGTATAAATAAATTTTGAAATATTTATATATTTTACCTTAAACACAGTTATTGCCATCACCTTCATGTCATCATGTAGCGTATTATAAATTTTGATGGCCATTAAGTAACTGATTTTTGCACAAAAACACTTGTTAGTAAAGGCATGTGTATGTGTCACTGAACTCTTACCAACATAACATAACAAACACTGAACTGAACAAAAATATATTATTTTGTGTGGGTATCATAAATTCATAATGTTTAATGTGTATTCTGCGAGTGTACCTATTTATTTTAATAAATAAATAGACAGTGTTCAACGTTATTATCCGTTTTCCATATCAATTTATTTTACAATTATTTTTTTTAATATTTATATATTAATCTATGATATGGATTTCAATGAGAGTAGCCGCGCATCGTGCTCAGTAGCGTGCACTTGGAGAGGTCTATGTTCAGCAGTGGACTGGTATAGGCTGATGATGATGGATTTTAATCTCTTTTCCAATTCTGCTGTGTCAATTAAAAACGCAGTAAGAAAGGTTAGACAACTTTTTAGTAAATGGCGGTTAAATGTTTTTTATTTTTTAAATACTATGGCGTTATTTTATAGTTTAAAAAATGTTTTACTGATATTGTATAGCTTGATATGCATAGTTTCATAATATCTCTTAAACTAACACAGCAATAAAATTTAATTTAAAAAAAACATACTTTCTTAGCATGGTTTTTGGTGAATAAAGCGAACTATACAAACTTTAAATGCAGTAAGGACGGACTTGCTGCGCTCTTGACTAGTAATTGGGAGTTACTGCGTTTATTGTTTGTAATTCATTGTGACACTGAAAGCATTAACACATGAAACTGCTCTTCAGATTAGTATTACCTCTTCTTCCAAATGTCAAAACGAATAGTGACTATCACTTTACTAGTTTTGTCTCACCTTACAAAAGTTCCATCGGCAAAAAGCAGTAATACACGCAACTGCGGTTCTCTTTAGTAATTTATTTTTTACGAAGAGACATACTTACTGCATTTACGTCATATCAAACTATAACGTTCCGTCTAGATATAGAAATAAGAATCAAAGTGCTGTAAAGAGCTTTTCGCAAGGATTCCGAATCTAAATGTAACTCAATACTTGAAAAAATACTTAATCCTTACTTTTTTTTAATGTTAAAAGGAGGCAAACGAGCAGGCGTGGAAAGTAATCACCACCGCCCATGGACACCCGCAAAACCAAAGTAATCGCAGATGCGTTGCCGGCCTTGAGGAAGGAGTTGCATGGATCTTGAGGAGGGAGTAGGAATTGAGAGAGGGGAGGGGTGAGAGATGGGCCTCCGGTACTTTCACTCACCGGACGAAACACAACAGCAACGTGTGCATTGTTTCACGCCGATATTCTGTGAGAGGGTGGTGCAACACAGCGTGGCGCTACCACTCAGAAAACTTACTGCGTTTTTAATTAGCACGGCAGAATTGTATACACGCCTGTTTAGCAGACTACCACAAATTCATTGTCTAATTTCCTCAATAGACTTTAAACTTTATGTCCATCCGTTAAGGTTGAACATTGATTAAAAAAATATGACAGTTTTGGCTAGGTTGATGTGCATGCGTCTGTACTCGGAGCCAGCAGTGATTCACTATCGGTAATCTATTTATTTATTTATTTAAAACTTTTGCAACATATATTACATGGCGGACTTAATGCCTTAGGTATTCTCTACCAGTCAACCGTAGGGTGATGCAGAAATAACATTGTAGGTGCAATTGGGTGAAGATAACGATTTGGAAATAAAAATAATATATTATAAAACGCACAGTATATACCTACATATATACAATTTATATAAATATACTTATATAAACAAATATAATGTACATTATTACATAAACTACTTTTACAAATATAGTACAAAAATAAATGTATAATCTATACTAATATTATAAGGATACCTTTGTATTTTTGTATGTATGCATGTTTGCAACGAATAAACTCAAACACTACTGGACCTACAAAAAATTCTACGACTAAAAAATTCTTTCACCATTAGAATGCTACATTAGCGCTGAGTAACATAGGCTATATTTTAAAAAAAATGCGGTACGAAATCCGCCGGGTCAGCGAGTACATAATAAATAAATAGGACGTTACTGAGATCCATGGTGGTTTTTTGTATTCACATGCGAATATTGCCCAACTTCATTTTTGTAAATCTTTTTGAGCTTCGTACAGTGCTTTGAGGTAAGAGGGAAAAACCGGATGCTACCACGACCCGCACAGAGCAGATTTTATGATGTACTGCACATTTTGTTAGTAATGCAAATGGCCTATAACTTAGCTGCTGCTGAGTAAAAGCCTCCATTATTGAAATCAAGTCATCACTACAACTTATGGGTATTGGCTTAATCGCCGCGCTTGCTAAATGCGGTTTGGTGTTAACAAACCCGGGCTATGCCTCCAATGTATGTAATAAAAATAAAAATGTAAAATAATTTTGTAAATGTCATTACTTATATTAAAGCTGTGAAGTCTCTTGCGCCCATTCTTCTCCACAGCTAAAAACTATTTTTTAGCTGTGGAAAAGAATGGGCGAAGAATGGAAGAATGTCCTGAATGGGTAGTAGGTAAAAATTGTTTGGACGATCCAAAAGCACTTTTCTAAAGTTTATTTGAATAAAAAATATTTGACTTTGACTTTGACTTTGACTTTGAATATTCCGAAAAACACTTTTCCCGACCTGGGAAAATGAATCCAGGACTTCCAAATATCGGCCTGAACGCTTCGCCACTCATCCAATGAGGCATTGGAGAACATGGTACTTAAGCCAAATTTCAGCATTGTCATTTGCATACTCATAAGATACTCGTTTCTCGCGGAAGTTCGGCTCATTTGCGAAACAGTATCTGTAACTTTAGTTCCACTGCGCCTTGTCATTGCAACTTCATTATTGAGAAAGTTTCCCAAAAACCACACGTAAGTGATTGCAAATCAAACCGAAATCAACTCTTTGTGAAAGCAGTTAGGACTCGGAATTGTTTTGAAACCCGACGTTTTGGGTACAATCGTAAGAATCTTGCGAGGCAATTGCCCTTTGAAAATGATCTTTATGGCCGAAGTAATACAGTCGATGCACGGATGAATTGTTTTAAGCGACGCAGACTGTGGAGTGCATGTAACTTGAATGCTTGCACGTTCTTCGTCATTGAGTTAAAAAGCATAGAAGAGACTTCACCATGCTTTTAAACTTTGGTATGTCGGAACGTGGATCTACGGCGCCAAACAATTGAAATTCTATTGTCTGGTATTCAGACAGACCAGAGGTTAATGTACCTGTTTCCGTTATGCATTTTAGAAAGCTGTTTAAAAAAAAATAAAACCTTGTATGTAATACTGTTCTTTTAGAGTCAGCTTCAGCGTACTAATCCGGTAACGGGAGGTAGAAAAAAAACCGGCCAAGTGCGTGTCGGGCCACGCGCAGTGTAGGGTTCCGTAGCCCATCTCAATAATGCAGACTCTGAGAAGAGGGTTTTATGAACATTTATTTAACGATGGCTTATATCCTTAAATGAATGTAGATACTACCGGTTTCACACACCTGGCAACGTTATTTAAGTAGTTCCCAATGAGGAATTTGTAAAGTACATTTTATAAGTTGGTCGACTGTTACTCGTAAACTTGTAAAGCCTAGTTTTCCTTTTAACTTCGTCATATATACAACTACTGTGAATTTTTTTCACATATCCAAAACAACCATTTAGCTAGCATGGGGAGGACACTTGACTCTAACAAAATTTTGCACTTTAAAGCTTAATAGTTCACAAACGGATGCCTCAATCTTAATCTTAATTAATTCTAAAATTGCTATCCAACCACACCCCACACTATAGGGAAGACAAGGAAAAAAAATAACATCCCCACTTCACGTGTAAGGGAGACAACATAAAAAAAATATTTTTCAAAATTTTACTTCACCACTTTGTCTGCGTTATTTATATGTATATCCATTGCAAATTACAGCTTTCTAGTACTAAGAGTCTATGAGCTAGGCTGGGGACGGACAGACAGACAGACAGACAAACATGGCAAAGCTATAAGGGTTCCTTGTTGACTACGGAACCCTAAAAATGGAACGGAAGGTACCGGTTAATGTAATCGCTAGTTAGTGTAAACGGAGGAAGCTGCTTTTTAAATACGCTCCAAGGCATACAAACCCACGGATACCCTTGGAAAGTATTTAAAAAGCTAAGGATGGATGTTTAAGTATCAGAAAAAAAAAATTCAACAAAAAAAAAAACATTTAAAATATATTTATAACTAATCCCGTTAAGATAAACAGACTATAATTGGCACACTGCTGGGCCTCCATCATCGAAATCAAGTCAGGTAATGGCTTAATCACCACGCTTGCCAAGTCCGGATTGGTGATCACAAACCCGGGCTTTGCAACGAATAAACCGAAACACTCTGCCCGGCCTGGGAATTGAACCCTCGGGCCACCGAGGCTTATGCCTGATTTCACCGACGACTCCTAAGTTTACGATAACCCCTAATCCATGTTGGGTGACAGTTGTTGGAGCAAAACCGTCACCTAAAATGGCTTAGGGTCGCCTAAAACTAAGGAGTCAATGGTGAAAATGGGAATTGATTTCCTAAAATCATTTACCTACCATTAGATACTACGAGTATGTGTACATTTAACATTGGTTAGTTGTTTATTGCCATACCAATTGCAGTAAATATACGTCGACGTTCACGACTCCTTCTGTCAGTTTAAGATAAAGGTGAGAGAGTTGTTGGGAGATGTATAGTCTATTTCTTGATTTTAAAAAAGGTAATTTTTGTAATTTTAATACCAACAAAATTTGTTAAGATGTTTCCTAATCATGTCATTATATTTAAATCGATTGTATTTGCAAAAGCGTGATGTGGCCGCCTCTAATAGAACTTTACATTTTGCATGTATTTACTAATTTGAAACCAAATGTTATGTTGCAATGTAATTTTTCCTGGCAGCCCAA
Source organism: Eudonia mercurella (assembly GCA_963082485.1). Classification (NCBI taxonomy): domain Eukaryota; kingdom Metazoa; phylum Arthropoda; class Insecta; order Lepidoptera; family Crambidae; genus Eudonia; species Eudonia mercurella. Next base: position 16,915,328 of record OY720037.1, read on the forward strand.
ATATATAAATAAATAAATACGTTGCACATGGCTGGATTATGTTATCGTTGCAGGTGATGTTCACGCTGCAACATGTGCTGAGTGGGTCCTTTTCGGTTTCATTTCTGAATGTTATTGTTGTTTATTATTTTTATTTTTTATTTTTATTTAATGCTAATTAAATGTTTACCATTTTAAATCTTGATTGAATAGCTATTTACAATAGCGATAATGTTGAAATGAAACTACTTTTACGGGTCTACTCACGTTTATTTTACACATTATTTTGATTTAATGTTTATCCTGACGTTTCGAACCTTTTGCAGGGTCCGTGGTCACAGGGAATCTCTAGTCAAGGCAGTCTTCCTGTGACCCTGCAAATAAAAGTAGTTTCATTTCAATGTGTAGCACTCGCGTAAAAAAAACAATAAGCAATAATGTTATTAAAATAAAAAATGAATAGCTTGAAACTCTTCCAGGCATTTGCATCTGTGGTTGGCCGGCACCACGCTTTCAGCGATGAAGTGGGTCAGGCCTTTGGGCTTGTTCTATTAATTCGAATCGATATGGCCAATATATCAGCCCTCTATATCTTTCGATAAACGTTAAGATCCTAATCTGTTGGATACATCTTTAGCAATAACCAGAAATGGTTGTTATATGCCCCATTTAGGTTCCAAGTAGGAAGGATAGCCAGATACGCAATATCATAAAATTATACAAAATAAAATATGCTTTGTCTTCATAAAAGAAACATGTTCCTTTTAGGACTTAGCAATAGGAGTTGCTAACCTACAGGCAACCAATTATTGGCTACCTTGCCGACGTATGTAACTATAATCATTTTATTTTTGCTTCCACCATGCCATATTATAGTAACAAGATAAAATTTTACTACAAAAAATTAACCAGTCCAACCAGGAAGCTCAAGTGGGATTCGTACCCACGACCTTTGGGTAACCGGTCCAATACTCTGATCGGTGAGCTACCGAGACCCCAAAAGACTCGTTGATTTTTTGGGTTCCGTAGCCAATTGGCAAAAAACGGAACCCTTATGGATTCGTCATGCCTGTCTGTCCGTCCGTATGTCACAGCTACTTTTTTCCGAAACTATAAGAACTATACTGTTGAAACTTGGTAAGTAGATGTATTCTGTGAACCGCATTAGGATTTTCACACAAAAATAAAAAAAACAATAAATTTTGGGGGTTCCCCATACTTAGAACTGAAACTCAAAATTATTTTTTTCATCAAACCCATACATACGTGTAGGGTATTTATGGATAGGTCTTAAAAAATGATATTGAGGTTTTTAATATCATTTTTTTTCAAACTGAATAGTTTACGCGAGAGACACTTCCAAAGTGGTAAAATGTGTGTCGCCCCCCCCCCTGTAACTTCTAAAATAAGAGAATGATAAAACTAAAAAAATATATGATGTACATTACCATGCAAACTTCTACCGAAAATTGGTTTGAACGAGATCTAGTAAGTAGTTTTTTTTAATACGTCATAAAGTACGGAACCCTTCGTGCGCGAGTCCGACCCGCACTTGGCCGGTTTTTTTAATAGTTTGTGATTTACGCTGCAAGCCAGCGGTATTAAATGCACTGCGAGCACTGTACGGTGTGTCACCTTAGTATACTGCGAAGCTGTTCCTTTATAGTTACCTCGCACAATTTTTATATTTTTATGAGTAACTACCTTTATAATAAGTTTAATGGAATCCTTAATATATATCCCCTCCCCAGAGCCAGGTGTAAAATAGCGATCATAAACTACCTAAAGGAACAGGACTACCAAAATACTGAAAACTTACTTATTCCTATAAAATAAAAATCTAATCTAAAAAATACCTCTTATAAAAAAAAAAAAACAAAAATTGAAACTTACTGAATAACATAGGCTTCTCCTTTCGACTCGAGTTATATCGGCAATATAATAAAATTGGCTCATATACACTATACACTCACTAATTATACACACTCACTCACACACACGTACACACAAAAGCACGCATACGCATCCACAAAATTCTGCTATTTAAAATACCTATTTAAAATGTTTAGTAGTTTAAGTTGTTTTTGATAAGTTTTAATGTAATAATTAATACCACTTTTGCTATCACTTCACATAGGTCTACAAATACGTTTTAGTTAAGAACACGATTGTATCCTTTTGCGGGGGCGGCCTGGTGACCTGTGTAACCGGTTTCTTTTAAAACCTATTGCGGGCACCAGCTTCTCACACTTCAGGTCATACATTGACTTTCACCCAAATATGTCCTAGAGTTCAGAAACCTATTGTGTGAAGAGAAATAAATTATTTTATTATTATTATTTATTATTATAGTTAGCTATACTGGTTACTGTTTAAAACGGAATTCAGTCCAGTATACCGTCATCCATGCTGTCATCCATGTCATTTGTGGACGCTGTTGATCACGTGATCAAAGCATTGAGAGCACCTTACCTCGAAAATGTCAGTGCTTACAGTACAAAAATGGCTACGATTTATGACGTCATATATTTCCCTAGGATACTGCGGCAGTATACTGTCAGTCCATAACGGAACAAATTTCTCACCAGTAAGAGCACTGGGCAGTGCTCGCAGTGTATATCGGAACACACCCTATGTCACGTCACTACACAGTGACGTAATTTCTAGTAAAATTGTAACAACATCATAATCATAACTATATACAATTTCCTCCTTAATAATGTCTTTCTGTTTCTCTTAATTGTAGAAAGTCCTTAAAATACGTGCCAAGCAAATTAATTATACTTTAGGGAGAAATGTCTATCAATTAACATCATTATCGGGTACGCGATAAAGTTAACATAACAAAAATAATTGTCTTTCCAAATAGGTGGTTACATAATATCGTCGCCTAGGTAACAATAACGAGTAAATCGAATTTGTAAATTTTTCAGGCGAGAGAAAAAACACTTTTAACAATTTATTTCAGTTCTAAATATAAATAAACAGGCACGGTCTTATTAGTTTGATTTTCAATGCTATCCTAAGTGAAAATAAGAGTTAAGGGGTTTTGTTGATATTTTAATATTGTTAAGTTTAAGTTTGAGAAAACCCTAAAACCGTGAAACTGTTGTTTTCCACAAAAAAATCAATGAAAAATATTTTGTCCGGTCAAATGTAGTTTAATCTAAAATAGGATTTGACGGTAACATATCCGCATCAATCCAATCTCAATCAACAGTTTATTATGTTATTTCTAAATATAAATGAACTGATTTAATGTTTTCTCTGCGTGCAATGGGTACAAGCACACTGAAATAAATTGCAAAATGATTATTACGATTTATTTTCAGTGTACTTGTGAAGTAATACCCAACAAAATAAGCAATTTGGAAGAATATAATAACACGCTAAAAAGTCTTTGCACTGTAACCATCAAAGTATATACCAACCCCTTATTGTACAAATGAATTAGGCGAAACAGTATATCACAGGCTTGCGACCAGACGTCAACAAGCCTTTTGAAACAGGAGCTTTGTTAAGGTAACGATAAATTTTGATCTTACGTTGTGTGCGCCTAGGATCTTACTTCCCACGTCAGAAATGTATAATATGTTATTGCCTTTCGATCTTATTCCGAGTGTCAAAGAGTTTAATATTTAATGGCAATACCTTCTGAAAGGTGAAGGTAGGGTTAATTTGAGTTTAAGCGCCTTAATACATATATTCCTAACCTAAGTAAATACAAAGTATTTTTTGTTGCAAAACAATAAGCTGTTAGCTTATGAATTTAAAACTTTAAGTGTTAAACGATATTTTTTTCTATAACTACAGACTTGTGGTCATATTATCACTGACACGAATTTTCAGCTTTATATTTTTTTATTTAATTTGTTTCATTACCGACGGAGTTCATAACAGTGTTCAGAAATTTGTAATTCATAAAGTAACTATTGATATTACCTACTAGCGTGCAAGTCCTGCCATACGTGCTTCTAAAACGGCTGGAGCCATATGCGGAACAAATCATCAGCGATTATCAATGTGGGTTCCGCCGAATCCGAAGTACCATTGACCAAATTTTCCCCCTAAAGCAACTGATAGAGAAGAAATAGGAGTATGCTCAGACTATACACGCACTGTTTATTGATTTTAAGAAAGCCTACGACAGCATTGATCGATGTGTCTTATACACCATTCTGAGGGAGTTCCAAGTTCCACTAAAGCTCATCGATATGATAACCGTGGCCATTAACGAAAGTAAGATGAGAGTGAGAATAGAGTGTCTAGTGTTAGTTTTGTTTACTATCCGTATTCATTCGATTACGTTTACGAAAACGAAAATTAGTATGGCATTTTAGCAGCGCCTCCTGGCGACAAACGAGAAGAGTTAAAATTTTTCATACAAATTCTCGTTTTCGTTAACGTTAACGATTGTCGAATGAAACTCGCACTTAGCACCAGAAGGCGAACTTACTGAAGACTTCGTGATAATTACCGGTCTTAAACAGGGTGATGCTCTTTCGCCAATGCTTTTCAATTTGGTTCTGGACATTGTACGCAGAAAAGTGCTTGCACTGGATACAGGCCTGACGTTGAATGGAAAGCATAAGGTTATCGGGTACGCTGACGATTTGGCTCTGCTTGGGGAAAGTCGCGAAGAAGTCGCAGAGGCCACTAAGGTCTTGGAGGAGGAAGCCGATAAGGTTGGACTCAGGGTTAACCACGGCAAGACGGAGTATCTCCATATATGACGCGCTCTAAGAGCAGCCACTCCCAGTGTCAAAATTAACACGTTGGGGATACAACGTTTAAAGGAACGGCTAAATTTAAGTAACTTGGTTGCACTATCACAGATACGAAGACCCGTGAAGAAGAAATCCAAATACGCTTCCAGAATTTCTTTCGATGCAGTCCCGCACTACATGGTACTGGTATCCAGGCTTCTCTGCAGAAGAACAAAATTGTGCAGTTATAAAACTGTTATAAGGCCCATCCTTATGTACGGTTCTGAAGCCTGGACGCTAACCCTTGAGAATCAGCTTCTAGTGGCAGAGAGGAAGGTTCTTCGGAAAATCCTGGTTCTCATAAGGAGGGAAGATGGTATCTGGATGGATGGATGGATGGTAGTTCGGAAAAAAGCAGAGATTGAAGACATCATGGCTAAGCCTAACATAATAGGAGAATACAAATCACACAGACTCCGCTGGCTCGGTCACATGCTGCGAATGGGGGAAGATCGAAACGTCAAGAGAGCATACTTGGGTCGACGGATCGGCCGGCGACCGTGTGGTCGCCCCAGGTACCGCTGGGTTAAGTAAGTAAGTAATTATTGATAATGTACTTTAACTCATACTACATAGTGTTCTTATAACTTTTCATTCATAATCTATTTTTTTATAATGTTATTACTCATAATATTGTGAAGTATTAACTTCGACTACAAGAATTTTGGTTTTAATTCTGCCGTTTCGCCGTACGTGAATTTTTGTAGTACTTTGTGATTTACGCTGCAAGCCAGCGGTATTACGTCGCTGTAAAGTTACCCTCGTTAGGAGGAGCTCGATGGCGCAGTGGTTAACGCGCCCGATCTGCGAGTGCTGAGGTTAAGCAACTTTCGCAAAGGCCGGTCATTGTATGGGTGACCAAAAATGTATCATCTCCAGCTCCTCTGTGCTTCGGAAGACACGTAAAGCCGTCGGTCCCGGCTGCATTAGCAATCGCTAACAACCACCAACCCGCACTTGGCCTGCGTGGTGGTTTATGGCCTGTTCTTCCTATCCATCCATAGGGAAGACTCGTGCCCCAGCAGTGGGGACATAAAATGAGCTGATGATGATGATGATGAAAGTAACCCTCATATTCGAAAGAACAATTTTGCAAGTATTTAACAACCGGTTATCCAAAGGTCGTTATTTCAATTCCCACTTGAACTTCGTGATACTGTTGATTGTTCTAGTAAAGTTTTTATCTTGTTACTAACCTAATGAGTTAAAACTGACCTAAAGTGACAAAACTATTTTATATCATGTACAAGTGTATGTGGGTGAGTGGGTTTGTTATTAGCTTGTAGATGCTACTTAATTGTACAATTACCAATATTGACTGTAAACCTTTCTTTGAATAAAATCAAATAAAAAAATAAAGTTCATCAGTCTCGGCTTAAAAAAATATGAAACTAAATACAAGTAAGTAAGTTAGGCCTTTCCCATCCCATCTTCTTAGCAATGCGTGCTGTGCTGGTGCTGCTGCTGCGGCTGCAGAAAATCTCAAGCGGCGAAAGTATAATAACCTTATCTTATCTTGTCCGAATGCTCATGTTTTGTTTAATGACATCTCCAAACGGCTGGTTGACACTTCCCATGACCCAAAGGCTGGCTTTTTGCTTGGCCAGAGACTAAGCATTGCCATTCAACGTGGCAATGCCGCAAGTCTCTTGGGTACTCTATCAGTCGACTGCGACGCGGAGGAATTTTTTGACGCCATATTTTATTTTTGTATTAGTTTTAGTTACTTTAGGTTATTATATTCTCAGATATCAATTTTGTAATATTATTAAGTTCTTAAACTTAAACAAATAAACACGGATTTATAGTAGCGAAAGAAAAAGTTATGTAAGTAAATAAATTTTATGAAAACAAAAAGTAGTGTAAGAGACTTTGAAGACTACTGATATTAACTATCAATTATGAGTAGTGATTCGTTATTATAATGTTAAATTGTATAAAAAACGTTTTCGGTCCTCCTATAATCTGATTAAAAAATTCGGTGAAATTTGGCGCACCCGTATGAGGAAACTGAAATGTATAAAGACTTTTGAGAAGGGACTAATTACATTTCCCAACGTGCTAAGCAAACAAAATTTGTTAATACAAATGAGATATCAAACTGTTACAAAATACTAAAACTTGAAAAAGTATTGAATTTATAATGTAGATTTTTTTCTTTTTATACTGTTCTCTACTGTTGTCATCGCTAGGAATAGGGAGAAATTATAAGAATAGGAATACATTTTGACAGCAATAACAAATGATTCGAGTACATTAAATAAATTTTAATAAATGATATCACGTAAGAGTTATTTAAAACATTATATAATAATAATAATAAACATTAAACATTACATACCCTAAGCATGAATTTCTGTAACCTAAAAAAATATTAATAAACACTGAATTGACGGAACGAAATAGTGACGTCATAGTTCACCATTCCCATACAATTTCAATAAAAAAAAAATATTTTGACAGTTCCTAAAAATTTACTATCCAGTCAACTACCCAATTGGACTCACTATGTCATTTATGCACCATCTTTGCGTTGACTAATACATCCTCAAACATTAACTCCGTCATGTAAGTTTGTGTGGCTAAAGTAAAAAAAAAGTATTCCCATTTTTTTCCATCTTACATTTAGTAGACTGCCTTAACCCTAAAATGCTTCATTAGTACGGTTGCCAAAATATGTGACCGAAAACATAAAGTGATTTCACAAAATTAAATCTGTTTCGTCAAACAAAATTTGACAACACAATTTATTAATAAATCCCGCGCAACAATTTTCACTTGAACGTGGACCCTTTTGTTTCCAGTTCAAGGTCCCTCCCAGCTCGTCCTAAATTGAATCGTCCCTATTAATCGCCCCGATATTACGGGCCGCGTCTACGCCTTATTCCTGAAATTTCTCTGACACTTTTAATGGCAGTTCTAATAGTCGGCCATTGCAACTTTGCTACATTAATTGGTATTAAATTGTGACCATTGTTTTATGTGTTTGCAACTTTGCAACAATCGTTATCTTCACCACTTCATTATAGTGTCAGATTGATTATCCGTATTAGGTATTTTTTAATAACCTAATTCATCTTACTTCTGGGCAAAGGTCCTCCCCAAATATTTCCATTTGATCCCCAAAGATTTTGGCGGTCTTCCACCAATCTCTCCCACAAATATAAAAGTCGAGATCGTCACTCCAGGATCTGTAAATAAATGTGATATCTGGCACTAAATAATTAATAATCTTGATAAGGTGTCTTAAGCATTAATAATAGCAATAATAATAAATATATTAAACATCATCATCAACCCATTTTATGTCCCCACTGCTGGGGCACGAGCCTTCCCTATGGATGGATAGGGAGAACGGGCCACAAACTACCACGCGGGCCCAGTGCGGGTTGGTTGGTTGTTCATCATCATCATCATCATCTCAGCCAGAAGTTGTCCACTCCACAACGACCGGTTTACTGGTGTGCATATCATGGTGGGTATTTGCCGTAATCGCCACGCTTGGCAGGCGGGTTGGCGATCGCAGTAGGTTGAGGGTAACCTCAGAGAGATGCTGCTGCCCATCCTCTGGAATGGTCCTTTAGTCGGCTTTTACGACCCCCACAGGAAGAGATCATCATCATCATCATCATCAACCTATAAACGTCCCACTGCTGGGAACAGGCCTCCCACGTGAACAATAGCACGTGGGGATATTGGGCCATAACCCACCACGCTGGCCCAATGCGGGTTGGTGGGTTTTAACGACTGCCATCTTACGACAACAACCAGGACCAACGGCTTAACGTGCCTTCCGAAGCACGGAGGAGCTCGAGATGTTTTTTAATTGGTCACCCATCAGGCGACCCGGCATTGCGAAAGTTGCTTAGCGGGCAAGATCGCAAGCCGAACGCGCTAGCCGCTGCGCCATCGAGGAAGAGATGGGGTGGTGCAATTCTTTTTCCCCGGCACCACACAGGGAGGGTTGGTTGTTAAGGACTGCTAATGTCACCTATCCTATGACCGGTCTTTGCGAAAATTGCTTAACCTCAGCACTCGCAGACCGGGCGCGTTAACCACTGCGCCATCGAGCTCTTCAAATATAATAGATAAATAGGTAATAGATAAATTGATTAATATGTAATATTTATTGCAAAAAAAAACCTTAACACTTTCTTCAGTGTTAAGGTATTTTTAGCACATTTTTTTAATACGAAAAAATTGTTCTAATTAATCATTGACGTTAATTGACGTGTCTGAGTGCAGCAGAAGGGTTAAGGCAGAAATTAAATAAACGAGTAATAAGTACATTTTGTTACAATAAGTACATTTTCACCGCTTTATGATTGATCACATACACACCATTAAAGTGGGAGCTTGCTATTTATTAATATTATTTATGAAAGTGGGAGGTGGAGAAGGCCATGCTCGGGGTTTCTCTGCGTGATCGAATCAGAAATGAGGAGATCCGCATAAGAACAAAGGAAACCGACATAGCCCGAAGAGTTGCTAAGCTCAAGTGGCAGTGGGCAGGGCACATTGCTCGCAGGACTGATGGCCGCTGGGGCGGAATAGTCCTTGAGTGGCGACCGCGTACCGGAAAGCGCAGTGTAGGCAGGCCTCCAACAAGGTGGACTGAAAATCTGGTGAAGGTCACGGGAAGCCGCTGGATGCGAGCAGCACAAAACCGGTCGTTGTGGAGATCATTGGGGGAGGCCTTTGTCCAGCAGTGGACGTCTTTTGGCTGAAATGATGGTGATGATGATGATGATGATGATGATGAGTCCTGACTACATGACAAAACATGTTAATTTGCATAGTTATGTAGCATTTTTTGATAGTGTGGACGATAAGTGTCAATAAAAAAAACTTTTTACATAGAGTTTTGTAATATGTTATTCCCCTTGAGCGTCGATCGACCATCAGGTAGCCGATAACAATAAAAATTATATTGTGTTTGTATTCATGCAGACAAGTGCATATAGAATGTTTATTAATGTGGACTCACCGTATGAGAGCTGTCGACTGGAGAAATCTCGAACTTGAATAAGGCTCCTGAGAATGCCCCGTGTGGGGTGAAACACGACTCAGGTATCTTCATCAGGAACACTTGGATTAGGCCTTAGTAGCTGTTCATGGGTAATGCACCTTTTCTCAATTCGTTACCCACCAGTGCATATGTTTGCCCTTGAGACCTATAAATTTAAAAATAGGAAAAAAAACCTATTAGGAATATTTGTTGACCAGCTGATGATGATGCTGATGATGTTAGAATGATCGCTACGATTAAATTGCCTTGCAAAGCTTTTTTAATAATTAGCACTATATGCTATCCATATATGGATACCATTGCTTGGCAAAGTCTTTCATCATTGAAATCAAGGCGTCGCTACAACTGATAGGTATTGGCTGAATCACAAAGCTTCCGAAATGCGGGTTAGTGTTCACCAACGGTACTATGCTACCGACTATCAGCAAAACATAGCCGACGTGGGAACTGAACCCAAGACATCTGAATGATACTTGGCCTCCGACGATATAGGTAATGGAATATATTGCGTCTCTAATATCATCATCATCATCATCTCAGCCAAAAAGACGTCCACTGCTGGACAAAGGCCTCCCTCAATGATTAATAATTTTGAGGGGAATTTGCCATAATGGCCACGCTTGGCAGGCGGGTTGGCGATCGCAGTAAGGTAAGAATAATCACAGAGAGACGCTGCTGCCCATCCTCTGGAATGGTCCCATAGTCGCCTTCTACGACACCCACGCACAGTGTGGGATTTTTGATCAGTTTTGGACACCTTCGTTTTATGTTTTTATATGTTGCATTATATCTTGATAAAGCCTACTATGAAACTAAAACATGAATATCATGTTTGATTTTAACGCTATAATTTTTTGTAGGTGAGGTCAATAACCTTTAGTAATCGTGTTTACTTTTATATCTCCTAAAGTAAAATTGATAAAGCCGTATTTTTTTTTTCTTGGCTTTTAAATAATAATTCTAATAATATATTAAAAACTCAGCATTGTACCTTAACTACATAAAAAGTTATGTATTTTTTATTTTTTTTTAGTTATTTTAATTTTTTTGGATTATTTTACAATATTAGCGATTTATTACATCTGTATTACATTAAGCATAAGAGTACCCATGTTAATTTAAATTTTCAAACACTAATCTTGTATGATTCAGCATTTATGGCACTTCTAAGTTTTTATCTGGTTTCTATAGGAATAGGGTTGACAATTCGGGGTTACCCTTGTTTTATGAAAAAAATTGACAAATTAACACTTCCCAAATAATTTTTCGCATAATTTACCCGTACAAGTGTTTTATTAATCTATGTATACATATAATAAAGCTAAAGAGGGTCTAAGTCTGTACATGGAAGATATTCGAAAAAAGTTGGCTGGGGATACTTAGAATTGATAACGTTACAACAGTTTTTAGACTTTTTGTCTGTTTATCAGTTTGTCTGTTTATTTGACCGCGCATCACGTGAAAATGGCTGATCGGATTTGGATAAAACTTTGCACATAGACAGACCATGACCCGGACTAGGATATAGGACTTTTTATCCTGGTGACAGGTTTCTGTGGGATAGTGTAGTCTTCGCGAACGAAGTCGCGGGCGACAACTAGTAAATAATAAATAAATATTTTAAATGAGCTGTGTGAACGGAAGTTAAATGTTATAAGTATTTTCATTCATCATCAGAATTAATGAGGACTTCATCTGTGCAAAGAATTAGATCCGTGTCTTCGTTAATAAGTGACTCATTAGTGACACAACACACATCATTACATCAAAAATTCAAAATATAAGTGGCACTAACAGGTGCTCGCTCAGTTTCTAGGCCTCCTAGTTTATAGGAAAACCTAAATCTGGTCTTGGGTGTTGGTTCTGTTGTTTTCAAAAGTGACAAAACTTTATGTGGAATAGGTAATCGCTTTTTTTTTACTTGCGGTTTTCTAGGGATAAACTCGTTAGGTAGGGGTCCGAAGACTCGAGAGCACGGCGAAAGAGGTCGAGGATTGTGGTTTTTCTATCTAATTTTTTTGTGTGGTGCTCTCGTTCATATCGCCAGATTTATTTCTGGATTCACCTGCCTGCTCGGACAGCATTCCTATCGGTAAAGGACTCGCTTCAATGATTTGCCATCCATGTAAGAGTATTTTGTGTACAGTGACTGACATATAGCACCAGTTGTATTTTTCTACATATTTTTCAGCCACGGAAGCACAAAACACTCGAAATTTTGCAACATCTATCGGCAAACCACTCGAAAGAGCAACCAAAATTGTGTGAAAATCGTCCTCCAGCTATTCATCAATGTCTAAAATGTTTGCAAAAGTTTGGCGATTTCCATTTGATAATGCTGTCCGAACAGTATTGCCGTCATTGCTGGCCCCAGAATTTGGTCGAACAACATCCACTAAAAGCGTATGCAGTACTTACTGAACACTATTGAAGACTAGATGACAACCCTACCTATAATATTAAAATAAATAAATATCGGCAATCATGCGTTATTTTAATACAGTTTTTTTTTTTGGTGTTAGTTCTAATTATACTTAATTGATTTTCATAAAAATAAATCGCTAATATTGTGTGATGATTATCGAGAAATAAATATGGTTCAATACTTGAGAAAAATTATTATATTGTCGTATAGGACTGTAATTTTCAACTTTAATTGAATGATAATGGTGCTTAAAGATTATCTCAATAAAACGTATATTTAGGAAACTTTTAAAAACATATATAAACTGAGAAATTACGTTTTTCAGGTTTCTATGGATTTTTCTCGAGTTCTCAAATATCTCCAAAACTATGTAAGATAAAATTCTGGGAGTTTTACCTGATCCTCAAATTGATAATAACGGATCAAATGAAAACATAAAACTAAGGTGACCGAAAATGATGCCAAATCCCACACTGTGCCACGGGAAGAGATGGGGTGGTGCAATTCTTTACCCCCGGCACCACACGGGGAGTCTCTAATATGTTCCATACCTACTATGTACTTTGCGAACCAATTTATTGTCCAGCTCGATTTTAGCTACACTGTCATTAGTGCTGGAGAATGGATTTTTCTTTTTCCAAGTTAGATCAGCAATCGCCTCTGCGGTCTACTGTTTCGATTTTAGGTAGGGCTTGTTTTAAGTGTACTCAGAGTGAGCTCGCAAGGGGTGCACTGTTTATATAATGTTATACAAATAGATAAATAAATGTAAGTAAATTAAGGAAATTAGTCAATTAAGTGCTTGTATTATCGCATTAGGTTTTAAGTCTGTAATGACAGTATTGTTTGTTGAAAAATAAATATAATATACAGGGTGGAATTTTGTAATGCCACCTAAAGGGAAAGTACTCTTAATACTGTAGATAGAAAATTTTACTCAAAGAAAACATTCCTTTATTTTTGAAAAGAAAGAAAACTGCTTTCAAAGATTTTCGAAAATTTGCTTGCCACATCCGGGAATCGAACCGATTAAAATCAGTAAAAATTACATCCTGTACTTTTATTGTATCGATCGTTAGGGTCAATTATAAGGATGAAATCTCTCTAACAAACTCGATAAATTAAATTATGGGAGTTTTGCCAAAACTATCTTATCTTTTCTTTAAATAGATGGTCAAAGAGGGAAATAATAAAATTTGCACGTATTTCTCTGTAACTTATTTTTGATTTCGCTATATTTCCAGAACTAAGCGACCAAATAAGACGCTGTGGAGAGCAAATTTTATCGCAATAAAATTCCTCGGGTGATGAAACTATTTATTTTTGTAAAAAATAATATATTGTGGCTAATAAGTACACTTAAAATCACCTTGAATTATCAAATGAATTTTTAACATGATTCTATTTTTTGATTTGGGAAACATTTTAAATTTTAAACATTTTAGCGCTAAAAAAAAATTATTTTTCTACGAATCAGTACGAAATCCACGTGAGCGAAGTCGCGGGCAAACGGGCTTTGTATTTTTGTGTGTATGTTTGTAACGAATAAACTCAAAAACTACTGGACCAATTCAAACAATTTTTTCTCCATTAGAATGCTACATTAACTTTAATTAACATAGGCTATATTAAAAAGAATGTCCACCTATGCGAAGCAGGGACGGGCCGCTAGTATATTATATAATAGTATAGAAGTATAGATAACAACAGCATTTAACTGTAGTAATTGTATAAGCTCGAGGAGCCACAACAATTAACAACCACCAATCCGCACAGGGCCCGCGTGATGGTTTATGGCCCGTTCCATCCATAGGGAATGCTCGTGCCCCAGCAGTGGGGACATAAATGAGCTGATGATGATGATGATGAATTGTATAACGATAATGATACAAGTTCGTAAGCCAATTATACTTATCCACGAATAAAAAGAACACACTTATTTGGATAAAAGTTAAGCAAATAAGTTAAAGGAATTAACACAGAAAAATTACACTTTTTACGAAATTACTCGCGTTTTATTTTTACATATAATTTTATATGGCAGGGAGATTAGTTATGAGACGACCAACATCTTAGTGTCCTTGTGGCCACAACATTAACATTAACATCAGGTGAGATGAAACAGAGAGATAATCATTTAGTTTTTCGAATCTGTTATATTATACATAGAAATATTTAATTGACAATCAAAACCTAGTGGATTACTTTTTAAATAAATGATTACTTTGTAAAAGTGTTTATTTTATTTTAAATACCCAGTACCCATATCTTTTTTATTTATTAACAACTTCCACAAAAAGTGCTCATTCTGCGAAGTGCTCATTCTGCGAAGTGCTCATTTTGCGAAATGCTCATTCTGCGAAGTGCTCATTCTGCGAAGTGCTCATTTTGAGAAGTGCACCAAATGCGAAATGCGCATTTTTTGTTGAGTGTACATTTTGCGAAGTGCACATTCTGCGTCAGACCCGATTAAACCACTGTGGTTACCTGAAATATATATTTAAAAAAAATTAATGCCATGTATTTCCGCAATGTATTAGCTAATTTTATTTTATTTTCATAGGTAATCTACAAGTCTCGCTATAAGTCACCATAAAATACCAAGCTTATTGTTTAAGCATTTTGAAACAAGTTAAGGCTTACTGAATAGAGCGCTCTCGTTGGTTCTTAATACAAAGCCATAGATAAAACTGCTAGCAAGTAGAGGAAAACCGCTACTCACAAATTGGATTAGGGGTCAGAAAAGAAACGCTGCGGGCTGAAACTCGGCAATAACGTCAAATCGGTGAAGAGTGCGGGATTTTTTTTATACTACCACCTAATGATAAATTTAACAATAGATTCTCACAGTACAAAAGTGTTATTCAGCCATATTTAATAACGAAACATCCTCAACCCCACTTATTGAAAATTGTTAATATTTATTGTACTAGCTAATCCGGCGGATCCGTACCGCAATTTTTTTATATAGCCTATGTTACTCAACGCTAATGTGGCATTCTAATGGTGAAAGATTTTTTTAAATCGGTACAGTAGTTTTTGAGTTTATTAGTTGCAAACATATATACATACAAAAATACAAAGCTTTCCTCTTTATAATATTAGTATAGATAAATTAAGTTATAAACAAAAATGTTTTGTAAGTTTAATTAATTTCATGCTGTGTACACTCATTTTAGATTATTGTCTTATCTTATTATGTGGAATATGTTTGTATGTTTTTGTAATGACATTAATCTGTCAGTGTACCGTTCATAAATAAAGAAAAAAAAATGTTGACGAACCTCCGCAGCCGCGTGGGTTGCACGCCGGACTTTGGGTGGCGCTAACTCTGTGGTCCCAGAGGGCCTACCACGAATCACGTTCGACGTGTTGCCTCCCTGTCACATTTACGCACAAATTTACAAGTGCGACAGAGAGGCAACACGCCGAACGTGGTTCGTGGTAGGCCAACAGGTTCGAATCCCGGTCGGGTCAATGTCGAAAACGAACTTTTCGATATTGTGTCGGGTCTGGGAGGTTGTGGTGCCGTCGTTGTTTCTAATTTCCATAAAACGAGTGCTTTAGCTACTACTTACCTTGGGATCAGGACAATGTATTTGATGTTGTTTAATTTTTTTTATGTTAGCTTTGGTGGACGAGTGGTATAGCACTCGGTCATGACTCGAAGGTTCTGGGTTGAATTCTCAGATCGTTCAAAGTGTATTTCAGATTGTTCGATACATCACCCGGGTTGGTGATCAACGTGTTGATTATTGCTGCGATGACTTCATTTCAGTGAGGTCTTTGCCCATTATGACCAGAACATGTGGCTAAATTTTGAATAATGAAACTATGTATATAAATATCGTAACTATGTTGGTTAGTAATGCTATGAAATAATGAATAATAATGATTTAAATAATAATACCAATATACTTATGTATACACTTTATAAATACAAATTTAAATAAACTAATTGAACTTTTTTGTAAATTTTGCATGTCTACATGGCAGAATATGTAATACCAACCATATTCTTAGCAAATAAAATATTCTATTCTATTCTATTCTATTCTAAAAAAGAACTTTAATTAACTTTACCCAACCTGGGTCAGTAACCGAAAAACGGTCAGTAACTAGAAACTCTTGATATCACATAATTTTCTCTAAATTTAATTTTTTTGTTAGAGATCCTCAGGAGTCACATTCACCGTCACCCGATTTTGTGGGGACAAGCGCTTTACCACTGGACCACCGAGGTGACCCAACAAAAATACAATACCTACACACTTTACTTGACTGGGGAATTGAACCCTCTGGATATCAGGATATCTGGATATCAGTGTATTAACAATGATCATGATAACAACAATCATGAGAAGTGCTTTTGCATCGTCCATACATTTTTACCTACTACCCATTCAGGACGTCTATTTTTTAGCTGTGAAGAAGAATGGGTGCAAGAATCTCCACAACTTTAACAAACATTGAATGGGCGCCTTTGGCTTTCAAAGTAAAAAGTGTTGAATAATTTCGGCGGGCTGGTTAGAACCACGATAGCTCAATTGGAAAAGCATCTGACCCGGAATGTCAGAAGGGTGCAGATTCAAATCCTGCTCGTGGAAATTTTTTCAACATTTGTGTTTTTGTAATTTGTTCGCAACAAAATTTGCGTTAAAAATTATTTGAACATTTATAAATAGCTTGCTTACTTCTTAACTGATCTTTAATATTTGTAAAAATATTATTATCGGATGTTAGTGACGGTAGTTGATGACATTGAATGGGCGCCTTTGGCTTTCAAAGTAAAAAGTGTTGAATAATTTCGGCGGGCTGGTTAGAACCACGATAACTCAATTGGAAGAGCACCTGACCCGGAATGTCAGAAGGGTGCAGGTTCAAATCCTGCTCGTGGAAATTTTTTCAACATTTGTGTTTTTTTTTTTTTAAAGTAGCGACATTTACAAAAAGAAAAAAAGTTTATCCAATTATACCACCAATATATACCAAATCATGCAATATTTAATTTAATAAGTACTACGTTTACAATTAAAAAAATTCAAGAGCCCGGATTTTTTTATTTTTTTATTATTTATAGCTCGGCAAATGACTCCACTTCACCTGATGTTAAGTGGAAACGGAGTCCAGACGCAAGGACAACTGGTGCAGCGTGAAAAAACGCAGCAGCAGTCACCCTCACCCTGCCGGCCCACAAGGTGCCTCTTCACGCCTCGTTTGAAGGATCTCACGTCATAGGAAGGAGGGTCATTACAAATAATAATAAGCTATTAAAGCGTTTAAAAGAATATGTCTAAAATAAGCTCAATTGTCAGTCAGTTTATTTATTAGGTAAGGACGCTTCATCAGGCTCGCACGACTCATCCGTAATCTAAGTGAGGCTTTTATTTCGCCGCTCATGAATACTTTTCCTCTTTAATAATACACTGTGTTCGCGTGTCACCCGACCACACCGTTCATTTCCATACAAAGGTTGACGTTATAATTTTTTTTCCCTTTTTCAGCCCTCCAAAAGTGAGGTTTACACCGCACGATGATGACGCAAATCTTAATTTTTTTTTAATAACACGATAAATTAGTATTTGTTGTACACAAAAATTGTTTTTCACGAAGTAACGCTATTGATATTTAACGGTAGTAGATAACGTACTTTCGATATCAGTTTAAAGTTTTTTGATATCTGTAAAAGTTACGGAATAATCGCCTGGACACACTTAACGATTACATCCGGTATATAAAGCCCATCTATAAGCGTCGGATTCCACAGCCTATAGACCCATAGGACCTATAGGCTTATAGGTTAAAAATTAAGCTTGAAGCTTCAGTTTATATGCCTCTATACCCTGCAATATAAAGTTAATCTAGTACCCTTTAAAGAATGGTACTTGGCGGCAAAAATAAGTTATTTGTTTTGATATCTTCACCAGCAAAATTGGATACAGTCGCCAAAGACAGAACTGCAAAGCCCTCAACGATGTTACAATTCAATACGCTTGATCGGTTATTATACAGTCGCTCGGCTATACAAATACTTTACAGACTATCCGTTTCTACTTGGTATTCTGGCCGACATCGTAATTTAAAGAAAATCGTGTAAAGTATCAATAAATTATCATCAGGATGACATAAACAAAATAAAAGGTTCAACATCATCATCTGAATCACAGGATTTTCCTAGTTCAGGCAAAAATTCAATATGTTTATCTATAAGAATTTATCTGTTTCTGTTTATATGTGTGATTTTATATGAAAAATAAATTATATGAAATAAAAAAAAAAATAAAAAATAAATCAGCTTATAACATGCCACTGCTGGGGTCAAGCCTTCCATTTATGAACAAGAGTACTGTGCCGATAGAACCCACTGGTTCCCACTGGTCAAACTGGTGCGTTTTAATCTGCTATCTCATGACACTACGGGGACCAATGACTTTACGTACTCATCCGGTTACAGAGCATTGCGATGGTTGCTAAGCTTTCAAGATTGCAACGAAAACGCTGATCGCAGCGCCATCGAGCTCTTCAAGCTTCAATAATTTGACTTATTTAATCGACTTGCAAGGTAATTAATAAATAACGTATGATGATGACGCAACCATATAACCCTTCCAGAATCTGCACAGGAATATATCCTTCGGTGTAAAGCACACTACTCGGCTAGGTAATAAAGTAGACAGCTGTTGGTTAGACCGTAAATTTTTTATAGTCCCTCGTTTATTCAGGAAAAACAAAAGCCTTTTATAGTATTGAAGATTCCCGAAGGCAGAACAATGGCTTTCAAGCACAGTAACTACTTTCATAATATAGAAGGATTTATCAAAGTGCCATATGTGTGATTTTTTATACCTATGCATTTTGATCAGTGGTTCTTAACCGGTGGCCCGCGGACCACTGGTGGTCCCTGGAGGCATTCCAAGTGGTCCGCGAAGCCATCGTAATCGTGATAAACAATAAACAAGTGAGTGGACGACCTTGACATACGTGATGCTAGAGCCAAGTCGCAAGTCTAAAGGTAGCAGTAGGGGTTTTCAGCGCTTCTGATTATTAAAAACAAGCACCAAAATCCGTTGAATGCCACTGCTGACATGCGTGCAACATGCAACAAGCTTCGAGTAGCACTGAACCAAGGATTCAGAAGTTAGTAAAGAGTATGCAATCACAAAAATATCATTAAAATCTGTAACTTTATTATAGATTTTTACGAAATAATAAATAAATTAGTATTAGTCGTAAAATTATGCGTATTTTATTTACGGAAAAAATCAAAGAACGCTTTATTTGTACACTTTTAGGTACCTACTGTATATTATCAATAAAACAACTGGGTGGTCCCTGGCAAGACATATGTTTGGTGAAATGGTCCCTCACGGTTAAAAGATTAATAACCACTGATTTTGATAGATGCTAGAGTTGAATGCGAGAAATCGCTCTATCCGCATAGCTCCCTTAGACAACTGACGTGAACCTATACCTAACACAAGCATATCAGCTTTCTAGGTAGGTTATAACAGGATTGTTATTAAATATTTATAAAATAATTATGAAATACAGTAAAAAAAACGAGCGAGCCTTACAGTAGTCCCATATGCTGTGTAACATTTGACATCTCACCTTAGTAATAAGCAATTTTAACATTATATTCTAAAAAAATGGGTCAGGTATTACATCATTTTATAACTTTAAAATAAATGCAGTAAATACTCATTTAAAGACATTTGACATATCCTTTGATATGACCTTTGATAGTCAAACGACACAATATGTCACATATAATAATGTCATGTTCTTAATATAGATTTTAAATTTACAAAACGGCGCGCGCTTGCGCGCTTCCTCGTCTTCCTGTTACACTATTACACATACTTCCGTCCCATTTCACGAAACCACTCCCACAAATTGCTTATATAGAAAGCGAGCGGAAAGATGTAACACGTCAAAAATTAAATGCCTATCCGACCCAGCCAGGAATCGAACTTGGGTCTTCCGCAATCCGGGTGGCTGCACTGACCATTATGGTACCGGGAAGGCTGACGTAAGCACTGAATTTTTACACTGCTTTTTACCCGACTGCACCCTCCTTGGGTTATGTTTTTCGAGTGTATGTACAAGGCCAATAGTATGGAAACAAACTTATATGACAATAAAAAAACTGTAATTTTCACTTAAATAATGTATTTATTAAAAAGAAACATAATATTAAACATTTTCCTCAATTTGTATTGATATTTCAATTGAAAATTTTATAAGTTTTTATCAAAATACACCTAAACTTTGTTTTCTTCAATGTATCCACCCTTTGACTTTTTCACTGCAGCACACAGTCTCGGCATTCTTTGAATTAATTTATCAATCGTATCTTGTCCAATATTACCCCAAGCTGTTAACAAATGCGTCCACAGTGCTGATCTTGAAGTTGGACAAGTCTTTCTTATCTGCCTGTCCAGCTCATCCCACAACAACTCAATAGGATTGAGGTCGGGAGATTGAGGCGGCCAATCCATTATTTCGAGGACGCGTGATTTTTCTTTTTTCTTTAAATAGTTTGTACATAACTTGGAAGTGTGCTTGGGGTCATTATCCTGTTGGAACACGAACCTTTTTCCAATTAATCTGAGACCGGACGGTATGGCGTGCCGTTGCAATATTGAATGGTAACCTTCTTTTTTTAGAATTCCTTCTACCTGGAACAAATCTCCTACTCCTTGGCCTGAAAAACAGCCCCAGACCATTATAGAACCACCACCGTGCTTTACTGTAGGCACCACGCACGCAGGAATCATTTTTTCTGTTGGTAAACGACGAACAAAAACTTTCCGTTTTGAGCCAAATATTTCAAACTTCGATTCGTCCGTCCACAAAACCTTATTCCACTGTTCTAATGTCCAATCTTGGTGCTTCTTTGCCCATGCTAGACGTTTCTTCTTATTTTGAGGTCGAAGTAAAGGCTTTTTAGTGGCCACACACCCTTTCAAGCCGGCGGCACGAAGTCTTCTTTTAACTGTGGTTAATGAGACTGATTTTGCACGGGATTTATTCAACTCCGCACAAATTTCCGGGGCTGTCAGTCGTCTGTTCCGCTTACTTGGAACAACGATATACTGATCCTCTCCAGAAGTAGTCGCTCTGGGCCGACCAGGCCGCTCCAGACTGCTTAATTTACCCGTACGCTTGAATCAGGCAATCGTTGAAAAAACGCCTTTAAGGGAAATTTTTAACTTTGTAGCGATTTCTCTCATTTTTTTACCATCTTGATGTAGTGTGACAATGACACTACGTACGGCGATACTTAATTCAGAGGTTTTTACCATTTTTCACTTAAAGTTCGACGATTATGATGCAACTTTCTCGAATGGCTTTATACGTTTGAAAACTTTAATATTTTGTATTGGATTTTATATTATTTTATTGACAATTTAAAAACAAAAGAGTAAAATGACAATAGAACGTTTTAAAAGAAAATAACTTATAATTTTCTTTAGTAAACTGTAAATTCAACTTTTCATAGAAAGACAATTAAGAAGGTTGATTTGTATGTTCTCTCAAATTTATATTTTATTGTCATATATTAGGATGTTTTAATACTTTGGGTGCTGTTTTAATGTTAAAAAATTGCCTAAAGTAGTTTTTGCGTTACCAATACACAATAATAACAATGGAAATAACAAAAATGAAGAAAAATATCCCTAGGGTGTATGTATGTATGTATGCATGTATGTATGTATGTATGTCTGTTTCTTTGGCACGCCCTACAGCCCAAACGGCATGGTAGATTTTAACATATGAGGTGTCGTTAGATTTGTTTTGACTGTGGGAGTGATATAGGTTATAAAATTAAAAACATTGGCCAGGTTAGCTATTAATTAGCTATTAATTAGCTACTATTAGTAGTCTTAACCACAAAAAACAGTTAGGTCGGCCACATGATCAAATTTTTTTACACGAACTACAACGTCTACGGAATTTAAAGTATAATATGGCCAATTTTTCTATGGACGTAGATGTAGTTAATAACTTTCATTTACAGCAATGTTTTATGGTGTTTTGTTTTCGGGAATATTAGCAGATTTTACGAGTATTCTCATGTTTAAAAAACTTAAAGAACTTGTCAGTCAAAAATACTAGACGTCAAGTTTCGTTTTTACGCCTTAATCAGATTATTGACAATTGGTGTATGCGCTATGACTTTGCTATTTAAAAGAGTAAGGCATTTTAATATAATTATTTTATGTAGGTTTTGAAATGCTTGGTTATTTACTTAACAAAACTAAAAAGTATGACATAAACCAAATTACAAAAACACAAATGTTGAAAATGTTTCGGCGGGCTGGTTAGAACCACGATAGCTCAATTGAAAGAGCACCTGACCCGGAATGTCAGAAGGGTGCAGGTTCAAATCCTGCTCGTGGAAATTTTTTCAACATTTGTGTTTTTGTAATTTGTTTGCAACAAAAATTTGCGTTAAAAATTATTATAACATTTTTAAACCAAATTATTAAAATAAAACAAAAAACCCGACTGCTAAAACAACTATATAAAAAACAATTATATACTCGTAAAAACCGGACTAACATAAAAAACTACTGCAAAGAGAAAAAACTGAAAAGAAAAAAACAAGCTCTACGATACCAGAGTATTTAATTGAGTATTTATAAATACATTGAATATTGATAGTTGTCGCAGACGGGGACAATCATCAACCAAGCGGCCGTGGCTAGCTCAATTAAATCCGCACTCTCTTTGTATCTGGCTGGTTTTGGTATAATTAAAAGTTTAAATTTTAAAGAAGATAATTCCAAATTAAAATTAGAAAAATGTGTGATTGCCACTTGTTTTTCTTACTGTCAATATGAGTGAATCTAATGAAGAAGTTCGATACATTTTAAAATTGTACTACAAAAAAGGTAAAAATGCAATGCAAGCTGCAAAAAAAATTTGCGATGTTTATGGGGACCTAGTGCACTGTCTGTGAAAGTAGCATACATTTGGTTAAAGCGTTTTCAATCCGGAAATTTTAATGTCAAAGATGCACATCGCTCTAGTCGCCCTATTACGGATAAAATGGATGCCATTTTTGAAAATGTGGAGCAAGATCGGCATTTCTGTAATCATGACGTAGCTGAAGAACTGGAAATTGACCACAAAATAGTTTTGGCGCATTTGAAAAAACTGGGTACACAAAAATGCTCGATATTTGGGTACCTCACGAGCTTACTGAAAGAAACCTAATGAACCGTGTACTCATTTGTGATTCTCTATTACGACGTAATGAAACCGAACCATTTTTGAAGAAGCTGATAACTGGTGATGAAAAGTGGATCACGTACGACAAGAACGTGCGAAAAAGGTCGTGATCAAAAGCCGGTCAGGCTTCACAGACTGTGGCGAAACCCGGGTTAACTCGCAACAAGGTTATGCTGTGTGTGTGGTGGGATTGGAAGGGCATTATTCATTATGAGCTGTTACCACCAGGCAGGACATCGATTCTGAACTCTACTGCAAACAACTGACGAGATCAAAGCAAGAAGTTGAGAGAAAGCGGCCGGAATAAATTAACAGAAGGGGTGTGGTTTTTCATCATGATAACGCTAGACCTCACACATCTTTAGGCACTCAGCAAAAATTACGAGAGTTTGGCTGAGAGGTGTTAATGCATTCGCCGTTTAGTCCTGACCTTGCACCTTCAGATTTCCACCTGTTTCGGTCCCTTCAGAATTCTTTAGGCAGTGTCAGGTTAACATCACGAGAGCACTGCCAAAACCACTTGTCGTGGTATTTTGATCAGAAGCCCCAAAATGTCTATAGCAATGGGATCATGTCCCTACCTATATATAGCAAAAAGTTATCGAACAAAATGGCACCTACATACTTTAGTTAAATGTAAATAAACTATATTAAAAAATGTTTTGAATTTTATTTAAAAAATGCGAACTTTTTCCCCAACCTAATATGTCGTCGTAACATCAACATCATCGTTGTCTAAGAAAGTTTGTTCTTCAGTGGTTGAAGATGCCGGGTGAAGTGCGCTTCCTCCTTCGGTCTTATTATCACTTATGATCAAATGAGATCAAGGCGAAGCATATATAATATACTCACCTTTAAAAAAAAGGTATGTAAATAGCCTATAACTGCCCCACTGCTGGGCAAAGGCCTCCATCATTGAAATCAAGTCATCGCTACAATTGATGGGTAATGGCTTAATCACCACGCTTGTCAAATGTGGGTTGGTGGTCACAAACCCGGGCTATGCACCGAAACATCAGATTTGCCCGACCTGGGAATTGAACCCAGGACCTTGGGATACCGGGCCAAAAGCTTTGCCACTTGACAAGGCATTAAAGAAAAGGGTACCTACCTTTACATCATTATCTCTCTCCTGAGGAGCCCTTATGAAGGCTTACCGGGGAATATATTGTGGTATTATATTTTCCGGTAAGCATGTCAACCTTGATATATTTGATATATTTTTATCTAAATGTAGAATAAAGTTATTTTTTAGATATACAACATGATTTTTTACGCTCTGGACAAATATTAAAAACCCGTGTAAAGCTACTCAGATATGCTGTAGTAAGTATTATTTTTAGATAAACCGCGGAAAAAAAATATTACTTACCATAAAAAATTTCATCATCATCATCTCAGCCAAAAGACGTCCTCTGCTGGACGAAGGCCTCCCCCAAGGATCTCCACGACGACCGGTTTAAAAATTTTACCTCAACTAAACTTCAACAAATAGTAACATACGTAGGTAATAATCATAAACAATTTTGACATGAGTGGAGTGACCAAGTAAGGGCGGATTTCACCAAGATAGTATAAGTCACAGAGTAAATGGCTATATAATTACTCGAGAGTAAACGAACTTTTTATTTCACCAACGTTTAACCTAAGGATAAATTTACTATACTAGAGTAACTTCTTATACCGCCGATTTCGGCCGAGTAAGCTGTTATTCGTAGATTAGGTTGCGTCACAATAACTGTCACGGACTTTTATAGATAACCTAACAAAATATCGTTACGTTTGAATCAATTTATTGTCTAATGACGATGAAGATTAATTTGGCCCTCGCCCAACATGATTTAAAGAAAGGACATAGTACTTTGAAGATAACGACGACTACAACTTCGCCATAATATAAGATTCCGTTTGTCAAAAGCGTCTGTGTATAATTTGCTGACAAAAATTGAGCATCGTCTGGAGTATGCAACAAATAGGTAGGTGAGTTGTATGCGCTCGTTGTATTTACGCGCTGGTACGTATTAGAGAATTACGCTATTTATGACCTCTTATTGCTTTACTATATTCTCTGTCAAGAAACAATCAACACAACAGAAAAGAAGTTATTCGAAACGTCAAGCAGACATGTTACCCTGGTTAATTAAAAATACGCGGCGCGATTGCTCAGGCATAGAATGAATGTACTTTTTTGCTTGGTGGTTAATATTGTCGTTCGTTTCATTCGTTCATAGTCACGGAGTAACTATGCGAGAGTAACTTACCAATAGATAAATCTGGTGAAATGAAACCAAAGTTAACCGTAGATTAAATCATAAGAGTAAAGTTATACTTGGATAGCTATTCTCGTATAAATTGGATGTTTGTAAAATCCACCCTAAGTTACATAACACACACATCAATGACGTCAATGCCAAACAACGTGTGTGCATGTGGTAAGTATCAACATTGTAGTAGAATCTCTTCAAAAATAGAATTGAACATGAAACAAAACGCTATGTGCATTTAATGTCACTTAAAAAGTACATGCACGCACAATTTGCTCCAAAGTACCTAACTATTTGAAAAGCATTAATTTTTCGGTTAACACTTGACCAATTGTTATAAAATCTTCTCTTCATTATCAGCCCATACTTGTCCACTGCTGGACATAGGCCTCTCCAAGTGCACGTCACTGAGCACGATCCGCGGCTACTCTCATCCAGCTCTTGCCAGCCACCTTGCGAAGATCGTCGCTCCACCTAGTCTCAGGGCGTCCTACACTACGTTTACGTTTTTTAATATTCTCTGGACTGAAATACCTTAATAAACGTGTAGGGCTAATATATGTCCAGAGGCCAGGGACACCTGTATAAAATATGAAAAACGTATTTTTGTAATAACTTGTTTAATAATGCGCTCCTCATCCTCATCAGCTCATTTTTATGTCCCCACTGTTGGGGCACGATCCTTCCCTATGGATGGATAGGGAGAACCGGCCATAAACCACCACGCGGGCCCAGTGCGGATTGGTGGTTGTTAACGACTGCTAATGCAGCCGGGACCAATAGCTTTACGTGCGTTACGAAGCACGGAGCTCGAGATGATAAAATGTTTGGTCACCCATCCGATGACCGGCCTTTGCGAAAGTTGCTGTTGCCTAACTGTTTGGCATGCGAACGGGACAAATGAAACAACCGATAGTTTTAAACGCACTGATTAATGGACGCCAAGGACGCTGCACATTTAGCGGGTGACAAGGAGAGGGCGGGAATCAGCCATATTGCATACACAACGAAACAGTTCTGTTAAGCTAATATTCTTATATCAGACATGGGTTCACGTCAGAGCTTAACAGAGATATGGAGATTGTCTCACGATTTCTCATATTCATCCTGGCATCTATCCGTTCCGTCACCGACGGCGACGCTTATTTAAAAATACTACTAGCAATCCAGCTACATCGTTTCGTCCGCCAGTATCCCGAAATGGTTTCACCAACTCAGGAACCTTCATTAGCGAGCGCAATGTATTTACCAAAGTTTCGTGGCAATCGGATAAAAGGTATTACACGGACAAACGAAAGAAAACATTTATTTTGCGGGGCCATGGGAGCGAGTAATTTTTTACGTTGATCAAAGCTTGTAGTGCAAAACAGCTTTAGCTTTATACTCGTTACAACGAAGGAGCTCGATGGCGCAGTGGTTGACGCGCCCGGTCTGCGATTGCTGAGGTTAAGTAACTTTCGCAATAGCCGGTCATCGGATGGGTGACCAAAAATTTTTCATCTCGAGCTCCTCCGTGCTTCGGAAGGCACGTAAAGCCGTTGGTCCCGGCTGTATTAGCAGTCGTTAACAATCACCAATCCGCACTGGGCCCGCGTGGTGGTTTATGGCCCGTTCTCCCTATCCATCCATAGGGAAGGCTCGTGCCCCAGCAGTGGGGACATTAAATGAGCTGATGATGATGATGATGATGACAACGAAGTGTGCCAGGACTTTACCACTATTTTATTGTGTTTTAGAAGACTGCGATCCTCTATTATTGAATCATCACTAGCTCATTTTGTGTCGCCACTGCTGGGGCACGAGCCTTTCCTATAGATGAATAGGAAGAACGGGCCATAAACCACCACGCGGGCCCAATGCGGATTGGTGGTTGCGGAAAATTCCACTCAGTTAATATTAAACCGCCCAAACAATAACATTACTGCGGGTCCTATTTCTGTCGCACGCATCTTATCGTATCCTACCTACCTATTTAAAAAAACATATTTCTTACAACCAACCAACCCGCACTGGGCCCGCGTGGTGGCTTATGGCCCGTTCTCCCTATCCATCCATAGGGAAGGCTCGTGCCCCAGCATAACATAAAAATGACATAAAAATGAGCTGATGATGATGATGATGATGATTTCATACAATGAGCAAAACTTGTAGTTACAGTTAAACGACTCTCTGACAAGCAGGAAAAATCTCGTACATACATAAAAAATATGTTGCATAAACTAATTACCTAATACCTAAACTAATTTGTTTTCTTTTTTTAGTACTTGTATTTACTAACATAGTTTTTTTAAGGCATTTATTAGGCTGTTGCCCATATAAAATAAATATATATATATATATATATATATATATATATATATATATATATATATATATATATATTTTTATTTTGTTATTATTTTTTATTTATAACACATTGTGTGCTGATCCTTTTTATGTCGTAAGTATCTATTTTTATCTTATTTACGTTTACAGTGCTATTATAAAAGAAAATATTTTTCATGCAGTGACCAAAGCTTGTATGTAGCAGCTTTGGTGATAAAATATTTACAACATAAGCGACATTTTTACCACCAATAGATTTGTAGTGTTTAAGAAAACTTTCATTGAAAAATATCTTAACTAAAAATATACAGTAAACCACTCTAGTAATGTAACACATTGCTGTGTACACCCTATTTAAGTTATACGCATCTATTTGTCTTTTATCTACGTTTGCAGGACTTATATTAATAAGAAAACATTTTGTTTACAATGACCAAAATTATGAAGTGCTATACAGCCTTAAGTCATATAAGAATAATAACAAAAACCACGTCTTCACATTTACTACATTTGTTGTATTTTAAACTTTTCTGCTACAAGTACAACACTGAATTTCAAAAGAGTAAACAATATCTGTGATAAACAAGACAAATCTCGTTCTTTCAAAAGAATTTGTAACGTAAGCATAATACTTGTACATTTTGTGCGGGTCCTATTTACGTCGTACGCATCTATTTGTCTTCTATTTGCGTTCAGGGCTATTATTTAAAAAAAGAAAACAAAAATTTTCTTTACACTAAAGCTCGTATCGAAAGCTGCGCCGCCCCTGGCCGGCGATCCTAGCGCCATTGCATACTTCCCCCGCAGTCGCGAGCTAGCCGTTGGTACGTACGCACGCGTGTTGCGGAGACAAACAATATTGTGGTATAAAAAAAATACATCGATTATGAAACTGTGCAACCGTGCCTGTGTCTGTGTTGTGTTGTGATAGTGTATGTGCTTTATAGTGGATTGAAGCAAGTAAGTTTGCGTGTTTTATTTTTGTTGTCGGATGTGTTTTTAGTTTGTAATATTAAGTGTATTAAAAGTTTTGTCAATATACAAAATTGGAGTCGGAATGTTATAAGAATATGGCCTTTCATATATGTAGTTATAAAGGTTGTATAACAAATGTCTAGATGATAAAAACTGCTTACCAGAAAGCCGCAAAAATAACTTTATTATAATATTCTAGGACTTTTTTAAAGTTTCTCTATTAAATAAAGATTCCTATTTTTTATTGGGTATTCAAAAATGACATTACACGGAAGAGTTTAAAAAAAGTGACACGTTTTGGTGATGGAGTAAGTAAAAATATTTCTTTTATATTTTTTAGTGAATTACTTTTAAAATATAGCGTATTTAAACAGGTTTCATAAATATAGAAGTTTATAAGGCAAAGTTGGAATAATGCAGAGTTGAGATCATTGACTCGAAAGAATATTAAGTTTATCACTTCGTTTTAAGAAGAATCTCGCAAATTATTTAACTTTATAAATCAATTCTATTTCTTGTAAGATGGCTCTCGCTACGATTTAGCCAGTGTCTAGTTTTGGGGCCAGTTATTAGTGTTTTGACTTTGTCCGTAACTCTGCTTAGAACTTTCATAGGCGTTGTGCTTATACAAGACATAAAACGTCCAAAACTGAGACCCAATTTTGAGAATACAGGTTGTTACTGATTGATTCTGGTGTGATACCTGTGTGATACCTAACAATGACAAATAACTAACTAATTGAGCAGGTTAGTGAAGCAGATAAAATTTATAATTTAATATTATAAGACATAATGTACGAACACAAGAAATTCACAAGCATTATCATTAAAATATTTCCGTGACACGTGTAAACAAATGACAGCCACTTTTGAACCTCTGTATCACACAAACACCCATAACATAATTGATGTAGAATATTTCGTACATATTTAAATAAAAAATTAATTAAAACAGAATATGAAATGTATTTACTCATTTGTTCGATATCAAGTTACATAGACTCATCTTGTTAGTAAAGAATGTTAAATAGCATTAAAAATGAAAATAAAAATACATATATATATATAGCAGCTTTGGCAGTGAAACATAGCGGCAGTTCACAAAATAACAACTAAACTGAAAAGTTTTTTAATAGGTACTTTCTCTGAGGAAGTTAAGTAACTGGAATTGATAATAATTGATAATAGTGGTACAAAGTATGTAAGTGTACATATATTTAAGGTCAATACATTAAATTGATTGCCAGTATAGGAACATACATGACAATATGACAAGTTTTTGACAATTTATTTCCAATAGACAATCGCTAGTTGTTGAATAATGAAAGCGACATTCTAGTTAATCTATACTAATATTGTAAAGAGGAAAACTTTGTATTTTTGTATGTATGTATGTTTGCAACGAATAAACTCAAAAACTACTGGACCGAATTAGAAAATTATTTCACCATTAAAATGCTACATTAGCGCTGAGTAACATAGGCTATATTAAAAAAAGAAAAAAAATGCGGTACGAAGTCCGCCGGGTCAGCTAGTAGTTAGTACCTATATAAAAAGCATATAAAAAATTCAACAAGAAAATTAATGTTTATGTAGTTTAGTTTGAATAGCTATTGCCTGGATTACGATAGGACAGAGTAGGTTCGAGTTTTTCTTAGACCCTTTTTACAATTTTAATATTTTGCGATCAGCTCAAAACAGAAGTGCGGAACGGACCCAGTGCGGTGGGATGGTTGTTAACGATTGCTAATGCAGCCGGGACCAACGGCTTAACGTGCCTTCCGAAGCACAGAGGAACTCGAGATAATAAGTTTTTGGTCACCCATCCGGTGGCATCCATTTGCGAAAGTTGCAGACAGAAAATAATTTATGAGGAAAATATTTGTTGTCCGTCTAACTTCTGCCAAAACATTTACACGATTTACTTCTTTTTCCGGTTCCTAAGTAAGAAGGGAAAGGATATTATAGCCTTTATTTGTTACTTCGCATTTCAGTTTTCTTTTGTCGGCCAAATCTCAGATCAAAAGATTTTATCTATCCACCTAAAACACATATACACAATAAAACAGGGGATGTACTTACTTAAATAAAATACTGGAAATATGGTAGAAAGCAGTACAACAAATGAGACACGACTAAAATAACTTGATACTTGTGCATTATTTAAAAATTTTGAAATTAAACAACTTTTACGGATCTACTCACATTTGTTTTTAAAGCACAGTACTTCACATGAGTAAAACAGTTGTACGAAATCAAATCTTTACAAAAAAGACTATGCAGAGTATTTAAACAAGTTTATATACTCTGCATAGTCTTTTTTGTAAAGATTAGAGTATAATAATTAAATTAAATAATTAAATTAAATTAATTAAAGATAAGAGTATTATTATATAAATAATAGTAAAATATAATATGATAAATTTTATAAAAAAAAAGTCGTGGTTCTAGGCACTGTACTTGTATATTTTACTACCTACTTTCTGCTAAATTAGCCCTACCTATAATATCGTCATCATCATCATCATCAGCTCATTTTATGTCCCCACTGTTGAAGCACGAGCCGTCCCTATGGATGGATAGGGAGAACGGGCTATAAACCACACAGCGGGCTTAGTGCGTATTGGTGGTTGTTAACGACTACTAATGCAGCCGGGACCAACGGCTTAACGTGCCTTCCGAAGCACGGAGGAGCTCGAGATGATAAGTTTTTGGTCACCCATCCGATGACCGGCCTTTGCGAAAGTTGCATAACTTTAGCAATCGCAGACCGGGCGCGTTAACCACTGCGTCATCGAGCTCCTCACCTATAATATTATCCGACGTTAATTAATATACTGAAGTACGGTCACGATCTAAATCTAAAAGGAAATGTATACCTACCTATGCTGTTAAAAATATGCTTTATTAGTGATACCGATTTTAAGTCTTTGTCATACAGAATTTTTTTGTATTAATAATTTATTAATACAAAAAAAAAAACTATAAATAAATATTAATACGTGAATAAAATGCTTTGTACCCTTTTTCGAGCACATTGAATGCACGGATGAGTGTGAGATTTGATACCTATACTTAAAGTTTATATAGAGAAGGAGTTCCGAAATACAAACTACAAAAAGTATGAATTAGTATTTTTTTATGTAAGTAAGTAAAGTATGTAAGTAAGTAGTAGCTTTTAACTGTCCCATTGCTGGGCAAAGGCCTCCATATTTGAAATCAAGTCATCATGCGGGTGCTGATCACAAACCCGGGCTATGCATCGAAAAATCCGAAATACATTTTGTCCGACCTGGGAATTGAACCCAGGAACTCAGGGTATCAGGGCTAGCGCTCTGCCACTCGGCCACCGAGGCGTTATTTTTTATGAATTAAGGTCAAGATGAATTAAGAATTTTTTCATGAATTAAGGTCAAATTTTAACCACAAGACGAATACTAATGTATTATTATCACCACACACACACACTTTTCTTTTATTAAAAAAGGGTCGTGTTGATGTAAAACAAATGTGTTTGTACATCCCTTGCGGGTAACATAGGCTGTATATTATTGATAAATAAGGTTCGTTTTACACGCGGATAAAATTCTAGTGCGTTCATAAAACACATATTGTAACATATTTAAAACACAGTTAATAATAACCTTCAAGACACCACAACAACACTCGCTCTTCGCACAAAAAAAAAATGTTGAAAAATTTCCACGAGCAGGATTTGAACCTGCACCCTTCTGACATACCGGGTCAGGTGCTCCTCCAATTGAGCTATCGTGGTTATTAACATCCGATCATAATATTTTTACAAATACTAAAGATCAGTTAATCAGTTTGTGTTTTTGTAATTTGTTTCGCAACAAAATTTGCGTTAAAATTATTTATAAACATTTTTGATGGCTTCGCGTTTAGCATTTAGCCAGTTTCGAGTATTTTTTATTATTAGTGGTAAGGGTACGAAGGATAGAAATGAAAATGGAGTCTCACAACACGTGTCATTACGGGAAGAACTCCGGTGAAACTCCTCTTCTCTGTTTCGCCTTATAAACTTAACTGATAAGATATTGACAGCTATCAATTATCTCTGTATAGGGTGGAAGTTTCTTGTGCCTGTCTACCGATTTCGATATCAACTTAATAAGGGTTTGGCATTTTCTAACTTTCAAAGGAAACAATATTATTTCTGCTGTCATTAATTAAAGGTTTTTATAAATAGGCATTCCGGGCATCGAAAGGTATGTAAAGCCGTTGATTCCGGCTGCATTAGCAGTCGTTAAGAGGCCGGGGCGGTCGGTCAGCTAAAATGAGCCTCCCATAGTAAAGGAATACCAAATTGATTTGCAATTACAGCATTATTTGCTGTACTTGTGATGTTAATTGGATTAAGCCAGTATTTACCTAAGTCACTATTAAAAAAAATGTCCAAAATACCTACCCAATAAAAAATTACGCCAATTACACTCTTCCATACAAAACTGCAATTCGCATTTATTATTTAATTGGCGTAATTTTTTTATTGGGTAGGTATTTTGGATATTTTTTTTAATAGTGACCTAGATAAATACTGCCTTAATCCGAATAACATCACAAGTACAGCAAATAATGTTCTAATTGCAAATCATTTTGGTATTCCGTTATTATGTGAGGCTCATTTTAGTTGACGACCGCCGGCCTCTTTACAACCGCCAATGGGCCCGCGTGGTGGTTTATGACTCGCTGTCCCCGTGCTGTTTACACCCATGGAGAACGATGGTGCCCCATGAGCTGGTGATAATGATGTGATGTTGTAATTCACTTCATCGATAATAATAATAAATTTAATGTTTACTTAAGCATTCTTGCAAGTAATTTTCAATTTTAGATTAATTTTAATAATGTACACCTTAGGGTAAAATTACATTGAAACGTTACTTTTACTTTGTCAACTGTAAAATATACATTTAATTTAAGACAATAAATAAATATATGGAATTGTGGATTTTCAAACTTTGAAAAAAACATTTTTTTTCTGCTGTCATTATGAGGTTGTTATAGATTTAAATGAAGTCACCACCTGAATGTGTGTGTGAATGTTTTTGACATTGTATATTTTGAAGTGATGAATCGATTTCCTTACCTTAGCCGAAAACTTCACCACCATACTTCATTCCATAATTATGCTAGGCTTAGACAGATATAAAAATAGAACTCGTGGTTTTAAGATGTGAAGCTAGAACATCATCTATAGTTTTTATATTCCTTTGCTTTAATCCATTAAAACGAGATTTTTCTTAAGTTAACTTCTAAGCTAGTTTCCTGCTTTTAAACTCACTTAAGAATACCCGGACCTAGTGAAGTAGTTGTATAACGTTTAGTATAAACGTTGCATCTTAAGACACATTTTCATAAAAATTTAATATATTTTTGCAAATGTTTTATATAACCTCCTGTCTACAATTGATTATGTTTTCTTAGCTAAGTCTTTTTTGCGATTCGTATTTTTATTAATGTCTTACGTCTAAAAATCTGCATTTACCTCAATTATGTACCTACTAATTTAAAAAAGAATGCATTTTAATAAATTGATTGTCAAAAGAAAATAAATACGCCATCGATAATGGTGAAATCGATTTTCGTTCATCGTTATTACATCACTACATGCTTCATTACTAATGTTCCAAAATATATTTTAGATTAATCCTTTTTGTACGTTCCAGGTTAAAATATCGACCTAATCGTATATACAGCTAGCTTAGGCTATGTATCAGTTGTGCGTTGTAAATAATTTGATTGAGCAATCAGCAAAAGTATTTTGACTCCAGCATTATTTGTTTCATGCATGGGGGAAATACCGGTTCTATCAAAGAAATGTATGCTGCATATTGCAAAATATCAGCCGGTTCAATTCGTATTCATTGGATTATTAAGTAGATTTCGTTGATTCATTAGAAAACTGACGTATTGTGTATAGTATAGTTCAAATTGTGTACTGTCAAATTCATGGCACTACCTTGTTCCATATTAATAGAGCGATATAAATACTTTAGCCTTGGTTTTTTTTGGAGGTGTGCGTAACTTTTTTAGACGTCATTGAAGACAAAGCAAAAAATAATGTTTTTTTTTGTTTCTCAACAAATTTTACGAAGCTTATGCATTTTGTCTTTTATCTTACCTGATGGTTGGTGACGATTAGGGGAAGGTACTTTACCCAGAATCTTTGTTTAGAGAACTAGCCATTTCGTGCTGCAACCAGAATATTACAAAATTGTAACGCATTTTACAAAGAAAATATTTTCTTAGCTAATGCAGCTACAATATTTTGCAAAATAGGTTGTTGAAGTATGTTGTACATTATCTTTAGATAAGTATATAATTCTTCCGCACGCGTGTATGTCACTGAACTCCTCCTAATGGACATATTTGGATGACATTTTTGTGTTTTTAAAACCTTTCTTGAGGAGCTCGATGGCGCAGTGATTAACGCGCCCGGTGCGAGTGCTGAGGTTAAGCAACTTTCGCAAAGGCTGGTCATCGGATGGGTGACCAACATATTATCATCTCGAGCTCCCCCCTGCTTCGGAAGGCACGTAAAGCCGTTGGTCCTGGCTGCATTAGCAGTCGTTAATTTTCGGATTCTTTATAATAAGACAATTTTTTAAGATCCTTTGGATGGCTTGGAACACCACCACACGGGCCCAGTTCCAAATTGTGGTTGTTAACGACTATTAATGCAGCCGGAATCAAGCTTTATGTGCCTTCCGAAGCTAGGAGTAGCTCGAGACGAGGTTATACATTTTTGATCACCCATCCGGTGACCGGCCTTTGCGAAAGTTGCTTAACATCAGCAATCGTATAACAAGCGCCACTTAACCGTTTTAAAAATTTCTATTGATAACTCAAATTCCAACAATAACAGCAATCAATCTGTTTACCAATCTCTATAACTACAAACACGTTATAAGTTAATGAGTTTGCGGACGATCCGTATCAGTTCAGTCACCTAGTGATTTGTATCTTTTGATCCTTGAGGAAATTGTGCGCCGGAAATCTGCAGCCATTGCTGTTCCGATGCCGAAATGTCGACACTTTAACATTGGAATGGGAAGGGTGATCGATGGTCCTATCACTTGATTCGTCAAAAAGATATATTTTTAATGTTTTTTTTATTCAGGAAACAATAAAGCTATTGTTTCCTGAATTAAAAAAACATAAAAAAATTACAATTACAAAAAAATTACTTAAATATCATAATGTTAATATTATAACATTATATTATAACTGACCCAACAGATGTTATCCTATCTAAGATTTAATAAATATGTACCATGGACGCCATCTATTAAGAGTAATCTGAAGTGGCGATTCCCATACAAAATTACCCTTTTTTAATTTGTGATATTTCAGCTTTTTTTGAGCTTTTCCTCGTTTTTTTTCTAAACCATCCTTGTATTAGAGCTAACAAAACAAAATAAAATTATTGAAATCGGTCAAGTTTTTTTTTAGTTTTGTCGAGACTAACGAATAAACAATTGATTTTTATTTAGGGGAACTTTGGCGTATCAGTTTCTACAACTAGTTGGTACAGTTATATTTATTTTGAGAGACAAAAGTGTGAATAATTTATCATAGACAATATAAACAAAAACATACATCATCATCAAAAATCAAAAAGCAGTGAAAAAAAATGTCAGTGCTTACGTCAGCCTTCCCGGTAGCATAATGGTCAGTGTCAGTCAGACCCAGGTTCGACTCGTGGCTGGGTCGGGTAGACATTTAATTTTTTCACTGTATTTTATAAATATTTAATTCAGCTTCAATGCAGCAATTAGCACTTAAAAATAAAAAGTGACATTTACTATAGCGTTGTGTTATCAAATTTGTGGTATTTCATTGAATCTGCATAGCCATCGGTTGCAATAACCGTTGGA
Organism: Eudonia mercurella; assembly: GCA_963082485.1. Taxonomy (NCBI): domain Eukaryota; kingdom Metazoa; phylum Arthropoda; class Insecta; order Lepidoptera; family Crambidae; genus Eudonia; species Eudonia mercurella. The sequence continues at coordinate 16,952,233 of OY720037.1, forward strand.
TAGATGGCACTCAGCCGCTTAAAAGCTGTCAAAAATCAAAAAATATTATATAATATGCTTACGTCAGCCTTCCCGATAGCATAATAGTCAGTGCAGCCGCCCGGATTGCGGAAGACCCAGGTTCGATTCCTGACTGAGTCGGGTAGGCATTTTTCACTATATTTTATAAATATTTTATTCAGCTTCAGTGCAGCAAATATGTTTTTAGAATTTTAACATAAAAACAAAGGTAAGTTAAGTACTTTAAGTAAACTGCAGAAACTTAAGTAAAGGTATATTCGTTTATTTTTAGAAAACTATAAAGGCTACAACCTTTACAGTTTTCTTGAAAGTAAATCGGATTTATCTGTTACTAAAAACAACCTTTAATTTAAATTGGCTTAGCAGCCGTTTGCCTTTTATTTAAACTAGTGATCGCCCAGTGGTCGAAATTCAACCGTAATTTTTATAAAAAGCTGTTTACTATTTCGGCTCAATGATGAAGCTGCATGAAGCTTAAGATATAAGATGGTTTGTTAGCAGCATTTCAATGTTAAAGACGTGAAAAAACTGTTTTATATTTTGACTACATGACCACAACAGAAAAACTAACGGTGTGACATCGCCTTCGAAATCTTGCGAAATGCCAATACCCATATTCAAGAAACCCTTAAAAAAAGGATACTCGTATTAACTTTTTTTTTAAATCACGTCCGCTATCTTGGATCTCAAAATAGATGTCATATTCATAATTGTCACCCATAAAAACCTTAAAAACGATACCCATATTTACTTTTTAAAAAAAGATTACGAACGCCATCTTGGATCTCGAAATAGAAATCATGTTCTTATTTGGCATACACGATAACCATAAAAACAATACCCATATTGACTTTAAAAAAAATATAATTTCCGCCATCTTGGATCTCGCAATACTTAGGTGCCTTCGTAATCGGCACCTACGAAAAAAGTGATACACATTTCGATTTTTTTTTAAGTTGTCAAAGACGAATGACGAATAGAGCCTCAGAATAATAAATAATGCTAAAATATTGTTCCCAGGATAGAGCTAATAAAAAAAAAGCCCCGCCTTCTTGGACCTCCAAATGTAGATGTCATCATAATTATTCATAAACAGCTCCTCCGATTTTAATACAAAATAAAACATTAATTAATATAGTTTTTTTCATTAACCCCTATAACTTAGTTTGCTTCGATTCCATTTTTGAAACAATATTTTATTAAGGCTGCACGGATCGTATCCTAAGCAATGAAAAATTAAATGTGAGTTTGGATTGGCATTGACAGATTTCGGCCGTTCCTCTTCCATTTTTGAAATTTTTGAAAAATGTATGAAACAATATTTATTTTATTCAATGTATTTTTTACGCATAATTAAAAAAAAATGTTAGCATTCTGCTCTCCTGCTCTATATAAACGTCTAACCTCTATATAAGAGGATAGGGAGACGGACCATAAACCACCACGCGGGCCCAATGCGGATTGGCGGTTGTTAACGACTGCTAATGCTGCCGGGGACCAACGGCTTTACGTGCATTCCGAAGCACGGAGGAGCTCGAGATAATACATTTTTGGTCACCCATCTGAGCGAAATTTGCTTAATGTTAGCAATCGCAGACCGGGCGCGTTACCCATTGCGCCATCGAGCTCTTCAATAAATAATTAAACATTTGACCACAATTCAACTAGTTTTATGTGTAGATGTGACCTACGGTAGTAAATTTATATGTTACTAGCTAACCGGCGGACTTCGTACCGCTTTGACAGTTTTCATGACAATAAAACAAAGAAATCATTTGTCCGCTTAAGAACACCCGTATCCCATGATAGACACCTATAGCAGCGCCACCTACCGGGTCCAATTGTAAATCAAAACCATTCTCGAATCCACTTCGACACACACAGAAAATTTCATCCAAATCAGTCCAGCCGTTTTGAAGGAGTTCAATAACATACACACGCACAGAATATTTATATGTATATAAAGATTTTCCTATGTGGGAGGTTTTGGTTCCAGCAGTGGGCTGTTTGTCGACTGATGATAATGATGATACTGGAGTATTCAGATTAACTAAAAAACAAAACATGTTTGGCAGCATTATTTTGTTTATCGTATATGGGTCGGGTGGGCGTTTAATTTTTCACTGTATTTTATGTAAGTAAATATTTAATTCAGCTTAAGTGTAGCAATTAACACTTAAAAATAAAAGTAAAAAAAAAAATATTTCGTTTGTTCTCTTAATATACATATTTCTTTTAGCTTTGTAAAGCAAAAAGGTTAAATAGTTATGTACCTACTTAACCCTTCTGTATTATTGAATGTATAATAATTCTACCTGAACTGTTCAATATTCAGGTACTTATTTCCGACAATTTATTTGTGATCCGATTATCTTCTTAGGGTGCTTCTACCTAATGTACTTTGTATGCGAAATCCAATTATTCCTCATAAATTTATTAAATATTCAGATAACTCAATCTATGATAACCTGAAAACAATTTTAAGTCCACACCGACATAGGTACCTATTCATACTTTTTAAGAAGTCATATAGGTGAAATGTATGATTTGTAATGTTCGATACGACTTTACTATCAGCGTCATCACTGGATACAAGTTACGACTTACTTAAAATAATTAACTAATGTATCAATACATCAGAGGAGCTCTGAAAGAGGCGCAGTGGTTTACTCGCCCGGTCTGCGAGTGCTGAGGTTAAGCAACTTTCGCAAAGGCCGGTCATCGTATAGGTGACCAAAACTTTATCATCTCGAGCTCCTCTGTGCTTCGGAAGGCACGTAAAGCCGTTGGTCCCAGTTGCATTAGCAGTCGTTAACAACCACCAATCACTGGTTTATGGCTCGTTCTCCCTACATAAAATGAGCTGATGATGATAGTGAGCAATATAATCATCAGTTTATGCTCCTTTTCCGGGCTAAGGCCGTTCGGCATGAACTAACAATAAAATATATTTAAATATATATTCTGCAATCCTTCTCTATATAAACTATAAGTGTACGAAATTTCATACTCTTCCGTCCGCGCAATTTTCGTAAAAAGGGGTACAAAGTTTTTTGTTTTCACAAAATATATAAAAATAATTTTTCGATAAATATTTATTCTTCTATAAAAAATCGATGATTCAACCGAATTATAATTATTATAATTCCTTTAACTACAGAATAGCAACTGTATTTCCATTTCCAATTCCCCAAAGTGTTACCTACACAGTCATATATAGTCATATATATACAGTCAAGTTTGACCGTAAACCCGTATTTTTCCGGCAGCTATTCGTTTTACTCTTCTTCCATTTAATAGTCATAAATTCATGAGACGTTTATGTTTTATTGCTTGGGGAAAGATTAGGTCGATTTAGATCGCGTGATTTGCAAACACGACCTAATTCGTTGATGTGTAGGTATGTACATACTCAGTTGGTATGTGTGTGTGTTAAGATTTTATACGTTTCAGTATCTCGTATGTACGAGTACTAACTTTAAAGGTAAATACTTTCTAAATAATTTATAGTGAAACTTTCTATGCCTTAACCAAATACAGAGGTCTAGTGAGTGCCTAAGTAAACAGCATTTCTAAAAATAATTCTTAGATATTGCAAAAACACAAATGTTGAAAAAAATTCCACGGGCAGGATTTGAACCTGCACCCTTCTGACATACCGGGTCAGGTGCTCTTCCAATTGAGCTATCGTGGTTCTAACCAGCTCGCCGAAATTATTCAACACTTTTTGTTGCAAACAAATTACAAAAAAAAAAAATTCAACATTTGTGTTTTTGTAATTTGTTCGCAACAAAATTTGCGTTAAAAACTATTTGAACTATAATTCTTAGATATATTTATTTTTATATGAAAAAAACGATTTTTCAACCGAATTTATAAGCCTTACCATGCTTTACCTACGGAAATTTTGAAGCGAATAAATTACAATACTTGCATTGATATGATTTGATTGATTGATTGATTGAGATTATAGATTAAACAGAGTTGATTTTGCACGAGTCAGACAGTGTCACGACAGCATTATAAGACGTAAGTATACCTGACCCGGTAAGTCAGAGGATGCAGGTTCAAATCCCGCTCGAGGAACTATTTTAAACACCTTTGACAATGGAAAATTTTGTTGAATAAACGCTTTTCTTCAATGCAAAGGTTGTATAGAAGAGATCACTTGTTGATAAGACTGCTTCTTGTACGTGTTCTTTTATGTAGTATCTTTTTATCAAATGTTTTATCTTATTTCTCATTGTATATTTATCTTATCTTATATATTTTTTACAGTTCTCTATATTGTATCACTACAGCTTAATTTATTCGGTCACCAATCCGGAACACCCAGTATAGCACTCAACTCGCACGATCTCACCCGGAACCCGCTAACCGCTCCAACAAGGCCCTAACATTTTTATGAGCGATCATTAATCTGCGGGATAAACAAGCAATAAATACTATGTTTATAACTGCTTACATTTGTAAACATACAATACAAGTCCCAGGCAGCACAAAATAGAAAGAGGGCAGAAGGTATTCTTTATATTATACCGCGTTCGAGCAACGCACGCATAGATGATAGACGGCTATGCGTCTTAATGAATCCTCGTTCTTATATCAGTAAAGTTAGTATAGATCTACATAATTATCATATTACTTTATTAATTTTTTAAATTGCAATGGAAACCACAATTTTTTTTTAAATGTAGTTTTATAATATCATTACTTAATCCATTTTGGTTTATGACATAGATTATATTTTTAATATTTTTAATTTGACAATTGTGTCTTAATAATTTTATTAATTTATTTTGTGATATTACTTTTAAATTAATTGCAATGTTTTTTTTTTAAATAAAGTATTATTGTATAGTAATGATGTATCATGGACTTGCCTTGTATGACGTTCCGAGTTATATGGTTAATAAATCATTCTATTCTATTCTAGACCAAGCTGCCTTTGTAGTCTACTCGTTAAGACCACGGTCTCAGTCAGAGAGGTCCCAGGTTCGTTCCCAGTAGGGTATACATATTTGTGTACTCGGTTTGATTGGTGTGAAGGCTTGTTTGTCTACCTTGCTAGCTACCACCGTAATATGGGTGGTATGGTATCTCACAGAATATCGACGTGAAACAATGGCACTCGTTGCTGTTGTGTTTCGTCCGGTGAGTGAAAGTACCGGAGGCCCATCTCTCACCCCTCCTCCCTCCCAATTCCTACTTTCCTCAAGATCCAACTCCTTCCTCAAGGCTGGCAACGCATCTGCGATTACTTTGGTTTTGCGGGTGTCCATGGGCACCGGTGACTACTTTCCATCAGGTGACTTGCCTGCTCGTTTACCTCCTTTTAACCGTTGAATATGTTGACTGCCTCAAGACCAGACACAATAGAAAATTTAGTGTTTGTCGGTCACCGGTGACCACCACGGCGATTAAAGACTTAACATAGAAAAAAAACAAAAAAACAACATTATCTTGTCTAAATATGTCGCCATAACATCAATGTTTGTTGCATTGTTGTGTTCCGGTTTGGGTTTCGGTTCCGAGCAATGGAACTGCAAGTTGTACTCTTCGTGCAACGAGAAGTAAGCGAGCTTACAGCTCCGGTAACCTATCCGGTTATTAGGTAGTGGACTTTACGTGTCCACGGGGCAACTAATAGTTTGAGACACTAGTCTTAAAAGTACCGGATGAAGAATGCGCTTCGGCGGGTTTTAATCTGGCGTTATGACCTGACGTAGATGGTCCCTTGTGCTTGCGCAAGGATGTCTGACACCATTAGCTTTATAACCGCAAGGTTGATAGAGGGTGTCAGGGTAAACTTTAAAGTCGTGTGGAGTTGGGTGTTGTGTTCCGGCAGCTAGAGATAAGATAGCCAGTGCCTCAGTAGCTAAGGATGCCGGGTGAAGTGCGCTTCCACCATTGGCCGTATCATCACGCGCTGTGCTTACCCGTAAGATAAGCATAGTGCGTTTATCTTAACCTTTATCTTTTTATTAAGAAAGACCCGGACACGGTTCTCGGAACAACTCGGAACAGTCCGAGTGCAGCTGTTGCTAGATTCCGTGAGCGGTTTTCAATGTGCGTGTTGCTCGAGTGCGTTTGAATGAAGCCTACATTCTGCAGTCTCCTTATCTTATGCTGGCAGCAAGATAACATTATACAACACATACACAATCATTATACGGGCACTTTAGAGACACCCGTTTGTTCTGGAAGCTTCCTATTGTGTGTTGTCCTTACGCAACTTTAAACAATAGGATTAATGCCAACATTAAATGTGAAAGATTGTTAACATTATGAATTATTAATAATTAGTGAGCTTAAGCTCGGAATTTATTTTTTGTTACGTTTAAATGAAGGTAATGTGAAATTTTAACCTCGAAGCTCGAGTGGGAATCGAACCCACGACCTTTGCATAACCGGTTTAATGCTATGACCGCTGAGCTAATTTTTCTAGTAAAATTTTATCTTGGTACCATGATTTGTAAAAAAACCCTGTCCGATCGCAAAGGGGTACATTGACATACAAATAATAACAATAACAAAAAATAATAATAAACAAATGTTATTCATAAAAGAAAATAAAAGAGTTACTGTTATCGTAATTTAAAACGCAAGTTTTTTTGTACCGAAATTGCTCAAATTAATTCAAGCTAAATTATTATAAATGTGACCACACTGTCCATCAACAGCGGCGGCGCCTACCTACCGAAGTGCCGACAAAAGTATTACCAATTGTAAGTTTTGTCATTACCTAATTAACAAAAATTTTATAGGGGTAATTTTTTTTTAAATGATTACGTAAATAGACCTGCATCTCATAGGTAACGACGAGAATAACACCTTAACGGGTCGGACAGGGTTTTTTTACATATTGTATATAGTTCAAAAATAATAAAGAAAAAAGTAAAGTAATTAGCCAATACTGTCCCACTGCTGGGAAAACATCGCTGGGCAAACACGGCTCCATCGTTGAAATCAAGTCATCGCTACTATTGATGGACATTGGCTTATGTTATACGCAGCAGGCCCCGCTTGCTGCGTATACTGAGCTGTGCATAGTGTTGACATCACATACAATACAAATACATTGTTATTATTGTTTATTCTTTTTGTTACATGTTGTATGTTTAATTGTGTGTTTTGATATGTGGTTCCTATAAATTCTCTTCTTCTTCTAATCCGGGTTGTTACGGCTTGACCGAATTCAACCCAAGACCTCCGGTTATTCAGCCAACCGGTTACCCAGGCGTACGCCTGGGTAACCGGTTGGCTGAATCATTATCATCAATCATATCAGTAATCATTATCACCAGTTCATTTTATTTTTCCACTGCTGGGGCACAAGCCTTCCATATGGATAAGGAGAACGAGCAATAAACCACCACGCGGGCCCAGTGCGGATTGGTGGTTGTTAACGACTGCTAATGCAGCCAAGACCAACGGCTTAACGTGCCTTCCGAAGCACGGAGAAGCTTTAGATGATACATTTTTGGTCACCCATCCGATAACCGGCCTTCGCGAAAGTTGCTTAGCCTCAGCAATCGCATACCGGGCGTGTTAACCACTGCGCCACGCCATCGAGATAAATATTTCAAATCGGCCTCAATCCATTTCACCGATAACTTTAAACGTTACCCCCCAACCAACCGACCAATGCTTAATCGTTGCTAATAACGAATCACTTCACCGTTTACATTTAATCACCGTTATGGGGGGCAAAACCAACGAAATAACGTTATCAATCAGTAATAATCAACTTTCGACGACAACCGCACCACGCGAACAACGCATTAACCTATTCGATAAAGCATTTTAATAGCTGTAACCGGTACTGCCAATAGATTTATAACTGCTTACTTGAATGGGCTATGTCAAGCTAAATTGGTTCTATTGACAAAACAATTCTCTTTCTTTGTGTTGAATTTGAGGAGGTCGATGGCGCAGTGGTTGCAGGGGTAAATAGTCTCATACATTAATACTTATAAACAGATATATCTCTACTGTTATGCTTGAACTTGAACGGCTTAGGCCCAGAGGTCCCGGGTTCAATTCCCAGCGAGGCTACCATGTTTGTGTACTCGGTTTGGTTGGTGGTAGGACTTGTTTGCCCGCCTGGCTAGCTACCAGCATCTAATCTAAATATGTGGCCATAATATAAATGTTTGTAGCATTGTTGTGTTCCGGCAGGTAGAAATAAGATAGCCAGTGCCTCAGTAGTTGAGGATTCCGGGTGAAGTGCGCTTTCATCTATTGGCCTCATCATCACTTAACATCAGATGGGATCAAGGCACTGTGCTTACCCGTAAAATGTATTTAAAATTAACTGATGTTTTTTTTTTTTTTTCACTTTATTTGGAACAGCTAACAACTACACATTAACAACATTATAAAATAAAATAACCCTAAAGTAGCAAGAACAAACATGTAGTCCAATACGCTATCCACATTTTACTAAACTAAAGATATGTCTATGCAGTGAGATGCTAAGCAACAGCATCTAATGTTACACTTACAAAATATTTTTTTTTTAAATAGGAATCTAAAGGTATCTACAGATAGATTTATAAATGCGTTTTTAAACATACCAGACTTAATAAACAAAGTTTACAAGACAAAAATAATCAAAAATAAGCAAAATAAAATAAACTGAGAGAAAAAATGGTCTAATCTGAATCTTTAAGTTTGATTCGGGCAGTCCGCTTGAATTGGCCTTCAGAAAGGAGGAATATATCAGTATCAATAAAAATTGTATTATAAGTGTCAATTATTCGTCGCAGGGGCGAACGAATACCAGCATTTGTACGACATTTACCAGTAGCGAACAACTTACGAACGCGCACTTCGCGCCTATGAACTGTTCTTGGAACAACATAACACAATCTGTTGGTCAACTCATTACAATCAAATTTATTGTTTATAATACCATGAAGTACCATACACTCAAGAAGTTTACGCCTGGACTGAAGAGTGAGCAGTTTATACTTATTTAATAAAATGTCATAAGACAAATATGAACCGTAACATCTGTAGTGCTCTATGCTCTACGCAAGTATTTTCGTTGTACACTTTCTATCAGGTCAACATATTTATTGTACAGAGGGTTCCATATCGGTATGGCATATTCTAATTGGGAGCGCACCAAGGTCTTATAAAGATATAAATACGTACAGGGCTTCTTAAAGTCTGCAGACGATCTCATAATAAAACCATACATTTTAAAAGCTTTTCGAACAATTTTCTCAATATGAATATCCAAATGTAACTTACTATCTAATATGATGCCCAGATCACGTATAGATGAGACTTTATTCAACAAAACGTTACAAAGGGTATAATTAAAATTTATAAATTCTTTTTTCTTTGAAAAGGTTATGCAGCTGCATTTTGGTAAACTCAACTGTAACTTATTGTTATTACAATATTCAGATAGTCTATTCAAGTCCTGCTGTACTAAAATGCTATCAAACTTAGAGTTAATTGATTTATATATTTTTAGATCATCTGCATACAATAAAAATTTACAGTTACGAAAACACTGGCCAATATCGTTAATAAACATGACAAACAAAAGTGGTCCAAGAATGGACCCTTGAGGTACACCTGACGTAACATGGATACTCTGAGATTGAAACCCATTAATCACGACCTTTTGAGTTCTGTTAGTGATGTAGGATGAAAACCAGCGCAAAAGATTGCCACGTATTCCGTTATAGGCGATTTTTCTTAAAAGAAGTTCATGATCTACCTTGTCGAAAGCTTTCCGGAAGTCTGTATATATAGAATCAGTTTGAGCATTATTGTCCATGTTTTCAAAAAGAAAAGAAACGTAAATCATTAGGTTAGTTGTTGTCGACCTTTTTTTAACGAATCCATGCTGCTCCTTCAGAATACTAGAGTGTAAAACAGAATAAACTTCATTATGAACAAGTCTTTCGAAAAGCTTCGACAAGGCAGACAAAATTGAAATGGGCCTATAATTCTCAACCTTGTGCTTGGAACCACTCTTATAGACGGGTACAACATTTGCCCGCTTCCAAACTTCAGGGAAAGTTCCTATCGAAACACATTTATTATAAATAATACACAAGGGTTTATAAATACTTTTAGACGTTTTCAGTAAGAAAAGTGGGGGAAGTCCATCAGGTCCCGAACCTTTTGATGAATCCAGGGCTTTTAGCTCTTTGAGGACTTTATTCTCATTAAAGTAAAGATCATTTAAATGAACCTCATTAACAGCCAACTCAGATGAAGGTTCAGACCATGCATCAAGGGATAATGTGGAAGGTTCATATACCGAGTAGAAAAACTTAGAAAATATGTTACAAATTGCATCTGGTTTACAAGATACAGCGCCGTTATAACACATGTACGAGGGAATGCGTGATGAGGTTTTCTTATTGGCTATGAAAGACCAGAAATGTTTGACGTTACTTTTGATACCATTCTCCACCGAACTAATGTATCTGGAATAACATTTACGAGCTTCTAATTTAAATCGTAATCTATAAATTGAGAATTGTTCATAGTCCGATGCATTTTTATATTACTTCCACTTAACCCATGCCTTTTGTTTGTCCTTCGAAATGTGTATCAAGGAAGATGTAAACCATACTGGGTATCTTGCAGATTTGGATGACATCAAAGGAGTATGTTGTTTAATTACTTATATCAAAAAGTGTGTTATAGAAAATGTCGACAGTTTCCTCGACATTGTTTGTGTTAAGTAATATAAACCAATCGAGTTTATCTAAATCCTCGTTAATAAGGTCATAGTTGGCTTTATGGAAGTTGTACTTCATTAAAGATCGCCGAGGCATACGGGAAGTGGAAATGCCTTTGAAAACGAATTTGGCGCAAAACGGTGGGTGGAAGTTGTCACTTGGTAAAAGAGTGTTTGTGAGCTGAGTGATGTTACATTCAATATTGGTTATTAATAAATCTAATACATTACCACGCTTATTTTTAATATAATTGTATTGATGGGCGTCATGGAAAGACATAAAGTTCTTTAAATGTGAAGTTATCGGTGACGATCCAGTACACCTAAGAGGTCCATCACAGTCACCTTTAGGAACCCATGTGATATCAGGCAAGTTGTAGTCGCCAAAGTGAGAAAAACTTTCAACGGTAGTATCCTCAAGAATACCTGTTAAAGAGTCCAAATAGGCAGTATATGTATCAAGTAGTGTTTTAGGTGGTATGTAGACGGCAGCGACGACATGTCGTTTTAAGCCACTTAAGCTGGGAAGACTCACACACACGCTCTCAATACTGTTCAGCAAAGTATTCTGAAAAACTAGGTTAATAGGTATAGGTCTTAAACATTTCAGAACTGCGACCAGGACTCCGCCCCCATCTTTTTTATTAGTAATGCTACGGTTTCGATCACAACGATATACTGTGTAACGTTTATCAATGAACTCAGAGTTATCAATTTCAGGTACTAACCATGTTTCAGTCAATATAATAAGGTCGTATTCATTAGATAAAATGTTCATGTATAACGTGTGCAGTTTAGTGCGCATACCTCTACAATTTTGATAATAACTTATTATGTTAGCCATTAATAACAGTATAATAATAATTAAATATTACCAGTGTTTTTTTCGTAACTGGTACAATAAAAATGAGACCTAACGAACGTGAAGAAACAATATAAACCATAGATGCGTTCCCACAACTTGACAAAAAACTTATTTTGAGAATATATACCCCCCCTGTACTCCAAGAACAATTACATATTTTTAATAAAATGACCGAATAATCCGCACATACATATAAAGATGTTAAAAAAAATTGACACAGAGTGACTATTACTTTTGACCAATAATACACAATAAAGATAATATTAAAGTTCCAAAGATACATATTTTTTAAAAACAATAAATTTAAAAAATAATTTAAAAGACAATTACACACCGTCAGTGAGCTTCTTACTGGTGCCAGGCTTAATCTTTGGGATATCCGCTTGAGATCGTATCGCGAATGCCGCATGATTGTTAGATTCCCGCACAAGTATAGTTGCATGTTTTCTTTTTTGGCAGCTTCACGACATTCTCGAAACAACTTCTTCTTTTCCAATGTTAAGTGCTCATTCAAGAAAATCGTTTGAGGCATACCAGAAATGCCTATGTCATTGGTGGTAGTGCCTTTTGCCTTACGGAACGCACTTAATATATTATCTCTTAATATGCGAGAGGTTACTTTAACAATTATGTTTTTTGGGCGATTAGTTTGACGCTGAGCTTGTTGAACCCGATGTATTGAAAGAATATCCCTCTGCTGTATAGGTACATTAATATGGTTTGCAATATTCAGTATTAGCTCCAACAAGATTTCACCTCTTTTTTCAGGAACACCGCTTATTTCAAAGTTGCAGCTTCTAGCTTGTTGCTCCAGAGCTTCAATTTTTGATTCAAGAGACACCATAATCGCTGAATTTTTATCATTGCCCTTTAGCTCGATTTCTAGTTTTTCGACACGCTGACTAAGTTTATCACCGAGCTCACTATTAAAGTCAAGTGAGTTTTGAACATCCGTAACCTCTTTTCGTAAATTATTATGTTTGCTGTCTAATTGGTGCAGTTCTTGTTTTATGTTGATTTGTTCCTGACGTAATGAGCTTAATTCATCCTTTATATCTTTTGTGGTCGAAGATAGTGCATCTAAGTCAGACCGTACATTTTCAATGCTATCACCAATTTTAGACATTTGGATTTTCAAGTCATCCTTAAACTCTTTGAGTGTGCTTTGTATTATCTGTGTAAATTGTTTAAAAGATTCAGTTATTTCACAATCCGGCTGCTTCCGTTTTCTAAATGACAAATGCTGTACTGACTCAATTTCTGCACTTAAATCTGGGTTGGAAGAGGATTGCTTAGATGGTGAGCGCAACATAGTGGAGCGATAATTAAACTTAAAATGTTTTTCTTTTGTTTACAATTTTGTATCGCTAAAATATCGTAAATCTGTCGCTAGTACCTTGGTAGCGGTGAGTAGTAGCTGCGATGCGCCCAGGTAGCTGTGTCGCCCGGTGCGTTTCTTTTGTTTACCACTCCCCACTCACGCACAGTTCTAGTGTTGATTATTGCGGTAGGTCAATTAATAACGATGGATGTTTATAATTTTAACAATAAATACGCCAATTTCTCTTCAATCCCGTGTCAGAAAGTGACAAATTATATATTGTTTTAAAGGTCTTTTGATATTCTTGATGTTTACACTGTTGTAGATACCAATTTAAGCACTTTATTATGAAAAATCTTTAAAAGACACAGAGCGCAATGAAATACACTGTTGCTTAGCGAACGCACGCGCGCGAGAGTTTTGTACTAATAGGTATTGTTTTCTAAAGTTTACGCAAACACTACACATTAAAATGAAACAACTTTTACGGATCTACTCGCGTTTATTTTATTTTACACTTTATTTTTAATGTTTATCCTGACGTTTCGAACCCTCTGCAGGGTCCGTGGTCACAGGGAGACTGAGGTGTTGGTCGTCTCATAATTAGTTAGTAGCTTGTATACCCTCATTTAAATTTAATTAGGTGCGGTCCGTTTTAGGCAGAAAGAGCTTACAGTATCTTTTGGTCTGGCAGTATGGTGTTGGGGCTAGGATTTCATATTTTGTATGATGGGATCCCAGGCTGGTGGTAGATTCCAACCATCTTTTCTATTGAAATTAGAATGTTTTTTAATTTCAATAACCTCGCGTATCATCCTAGGGATGAATCGTTGTTCTCTAGCGAGCACTTGCGGTTTATCAAATCTGATGTAATGGTTGGGCCCCTCTAGGGAATGTTCGCATACTGCAGACTTATTTTCGCGCCTATGACGCTTGACGTCGGCTATGTGTTCTTTAACGCGGGTTCCTATACTTCTCTTTGTTTGCCCGATGTAAGAGAGCCCACAGTCGCAGTCCAGTTTGTACACGCCTGCATCTTGAAGGGGTATGTTGCACTTGACAGGTCGTAAAAATTGTTTGATCTTCTTCGGCGGCTTGAAGTAAGTGTTGATTGAAGCTCGCTTTAAGATATGTCCAATCTTGTCAGTGACACCTTTCATATATGGAAGTACAGCAGGTTGGCGCTCGACTGTGGTTGGTTTATTGTGTTTTCTGTGACGAAGCCGTGATACTTTCAGCTTATTATCTTGTAGTACGTGCTTGACATGCTGAAGCTCAGCAGCCAGGTGTTGGGGTCACAGATGCCGCGTGCTCTCTGAAACAAAGATTTCCCTACAGTAAACGTCAGGATAAACATTAAAAAGTAATGTGTAAAATAAACGCGAGTAGATCCGAAAAAGTTGTTTCATTTCAATATTATTTGTATTGTTATTATGGTATTGTTACATTATAAACATTGACTTAAGTTTTTGACGGGAATTATCGCAAACATAATATGTAATGATTTAATGATAAGGCTAAACGTGGTTCGAATAGCTCGCTCCTGCCTGGACTCTGCTTACCCTCTCGGGGATTACAGACGTGACTCTATGTATGTATGTATGTGAAAGAGTTTGGTGATTATGATTAATTCAATCCAAAGGTTATTTTGTAACATTAAACAATGTCTACACAGAGATCTCTGTATTCCTGTATCAGAAGACCACACTCGAGTAATTTCATATGTATTTCGGTGGAGTGTGGGTCAAATGCAAATACAAGGTACCAAAATTTATAATTCAAAATTCAAAATCATTTATTCAGTTTAGGCTACAAATTAGCTCTTATGAATGTCACTATACCATCGGTTTGTAAGTCTACACAGAGCAGGAGAACTTGTACTGAGAAGAACCAGCAAGAAACTCACAGCAAGGGCGATTCTTTTCTCTCTTTCAGCGTCATAATATTGGAAAATGCCCTATCATAGAGATACCCTATATCTAAGAGATAGATATTTGGTTCTGTCTAAGTTTCAGCTTATCAAAACATAAACGAGTTTCAAATTCTCGAACGTAGCTGTTATTAATTTAATACATTCCAAATAAATAAAAGTAAAGAACAATATAATGTTTCAACGCCTAAAAATATTAAGACGTCAAGAAATTTAATATCTGTAGAGCAGCTGATGTTTCGCGCTTGTCGCTCAAAAAAATCTGTCGAGAAATTCTATCTGACTCTCACCATTTCTGGATACCTTTTGCTAGATTTGATTGTAGTCACAATCACGAGTAAATTTTTTTTATGACTGTGTTAAGCAACCGATTTGGAAATATCTTTTTTCGTTTGAAGGGTATACTTCCCAGGTAGTCCCATGGTCATCAGGTCAAGATCTGATGATGGAACCTTGAAGAAATCGAGGGGAACCTTCGAAAATCGTAGTGGCGACTAGTGTGTTTGTTAATTTTTTCTAGGTAATTAATAATATGATTTCAATATTATTTCTTGCTTTTTAGAGCTGTTTTTTGTATACTTATTTAATCATAACTGGTTAACTAAATTTAAAAACTGAATAACTTTGTGCTAAGTAAATTTATTTCTTACTTTTTTATTTTCCTTTTTGAAGTCGGTTTTATAAACACATAAGTACTCGTTACCTACGCGTGTGGAGTAGTGTGAGATTACGTATAGTAAAATTATAATTAACGGAGAAGAAGGCCCGAACGATAAAATGTACCTAGGTATAATATAAAACACAATTATTTATTTCGAATTTCAATCACTGGGCGACCAGTGTTATTGTATTATCGTGTGTTTTTTAAAGTGTAAATATAAAATAAACTTTATTTACTATACTTATTAATTATCATCACCAGCCTTTAAACATCCCACAGCTGGGCTTAAGCTTTAACTTACAAACAATATAAATTAACTGTGCCATAAATTTATCGATGGTGACCTCAGACGTAAAGCTGTAGACGCAAAAGCCTGTAATGTGTTATTAATATACAAGTCTTATAAATCTCCAACCTCCTATGAATTTCCAACCTATTTATAGCATCTAAGGGTAACAAACAAGGTTACGAAAAATATATACAACGTGTAACAGAAAGGTGTGGTCAAAATGAAAATATCCAAAGTGTATCCGATGTAGATCCTGTATGTGTTGTTACTGAGACATAATTATTAACTTTAATTTGTCATGCAATTTTAAATTAAATTATATTAGTGAAGTTATGCGCGTCAGGCGCACATAATCAAGCAGCAGTGATCATTAATGTAAGTACTGTAACAACCCGCTGGGTCGTTACTTAAGGTACCGGGAGTTTTATAGAATAATAATGCTTTATAGCTTTAAATACATATTTATATTACTTTTAACATGTGATAATAGCAATCAATTCGTCGTCGCGGCCCGTCACAGAGTCCGCGATGTTCTTCTTTTTCTCTTCCACCTTTTTCTTCTACTACGTTGGAATGCAGGCCACGGCGGCTGCCAGTGAGTATGCCCGAGCAAGGAGTCTCGGTTGCTACAGTACACAGAGTTTATTAAACCACTAGGGCTGAGACTTGTTTATTTTGATGTGACGTCACAATATAACTATTTAATAAAAAATTGCATAGCAAGTTAAAGTTATTAATTATTACTTAGTAACTTTGCATTAGATCGGATACACTTTAGATCTTTTAATTTTGACCACACTTTTCTGTTACACGTTGTATATACGTATATGTATCTATCTTATCTCCAGTCTCTATATTACGCAATTTAGGTTACCTACTTACATCAAATACTAATGATTTGTCGTTTTTCAAAGTCAAAGTCAAAGTCTAGATTTTATATTCAAATAAACTTAAGAATAAGTTTTTGCTTTTGAATCGTCCAATTTTTATTCAGGACGTCTATTTTTTAGCTGTGGAGAAGAAAGGGCGCAAGAAACTGCACAGATTTATTTAAATAGCACAGTCGCAGTCATGCTCCAAGTATCACATCACTACATCAGCTCATTTTATGGAGACAAAATGAGCTGGTGATGTGTAGACGTCCACTGCTGGGGCACGAGCATTCCCTATAAGAATGGATAGGGAGAATGGGCCATAAACCACCACGCAGGCCTAGTGTAGGGCCTAGTGGTTTGGTGTTTACTAAAGATTACAAATGCCGGGCTTTACGTGTCGTCCGAACCAAAAGAAACTCGAGATAATAAATTCTTGGTCACCCATCGGATCACCGGTCTCTGCGAAAGTGGTTTAACCTTAATAATCGCAGACCGGGCGCATTAACCACTGCGCCATTGTGCTTCTCATATGAAGAAGAAGAAGAAGAAGAAAAATAAGGAGAAAAACATTTATTGACACACAGACACGATTTACAGTACAGATAAAGAAACTACATAAAACAAAATAAAAACAAAACAATAATAAAAGAAAACAAACAAAAATTTAAATATTAATATAATATGGGTGGATATATGGACAGACTAGGTGGAACGACGATCTTCGCAAGGTAGCTGGCAAGAGCTGGAGGAGAGTAGCCGCGGATCGTGCTCAGTGACGTGCACAAGGAGAGGTCTGTGTCCAGCAGTGGCTGATGATGATGGTTTAAAATTTAAATTTAAATTTAAAAATTTAAAATTTTAATTTAAATTTTAAAAAATTTAAAAAACATTTATTCAGTTTAGGCTACAAGTAGCTCTTATGAATGTCACTATGCCATCGGTTCGTAAGTCTACTCTGGGCGGGAGATCTTGTACTGAGAAGAACCGGCAAGAAACTCAGCAAGTGTCCAGCTCTTTTCTCCCTTACAGCGTCAAAAATATTGGAAAATGCCCTATCATAGCAGGACACTTTCCATTACAATAAACACAAAAAATATAGAAGACAACCACAACATGTAAAAAAAGAAAAAACACAAAAAAAAAATAAAAAAATATACGTTAACAAATTTCCATCAGGTAACAGTTGCAATTTCCACAATGTCATACAGTACCACCAGTACAGTACGGTGATGATATTATGGACATGGTGGACATGAGTATTGCAAACTGCTTCAAGATACAAGTTTTTTTATTACATTGCGTTTTTTCTAATTAGAAGGAAAAAGAAAGGATTACATACCCTACAGCTCAGTTGATTTTCGCATTTATCGACGCATCGGTTTTTCCATGCGATAGGATTTTTGGATAAGTGCCCAGTGGCGACGGATCGCTGAAATCCGGCAATTACAGATTAATCGTGTCTGGTTACGTGACGTCACGTATTCGGTCAAGGCCTAGCATTGGTCTAGAATCTAGATCTTCGAGTCATCTCAATAGAGTTTAATTTGCATGAGCAATGTGTTGCTCTGATTCCCTGTGTAATTATTTTATGTAGATGTTTCGTTGTTAATCCTTAGTAATGAAATTATAATATTTAATGCAGGTTATAAATTATCGACTTAAAGAATTAAATACTTAGGTCGTTATTGAGAAGTAGTACATAGTTTGTATGTACATATAAATAAACAATATGTCCTTCCTGTATGATGATGAATGTTAATAGAAATGAAAAGTGAGAAATGCTATACCTTTAAACCCTTGAGTATCTCAGTAAAGATATGGGGCTCTACTAAGATCTCACGCGGACTTCTTGAGAGAATTTGAAAAGTGACGTTGCACTGTTTTGTTCCATTTGCCAACACTCATGCAAGCTCACACTAAGTGTGCGCCTTCCTTAAGTGACAAGTGACATATAATTTATTTGAAATGTCTTCGTCCATATTTATTTGATGCCGCGCGGCCATACTAATTTTGTATGAGGAATTTAATGTGTTAAGTTAAAAAATAATAATTTAAATAACCGCTTGATAATTAATCGAAAATGAGAGACAGACGATTTGTAGTTTAGACATTGGTGATAGTTTAAACAAAATCAGAGGTACAATAATTTAGATAAACTATAAGAAATCAACTGAACGCCGCCACTCGTTTTTATGATTTTTGCCCAAATTTAAATGATATTGTAGAAAAAACTATAGTGTGTTATGAATTTATGGATCGGACTAATTGTAAACACGTTCCCTTTGATACCAAATATATATAATAAATTTTGTTTATGTAATACGATAATATTTTCAATTATATCAACTTAACCGTGTTTGGGGGCGGCGAGGAACGTAAAAGGTCCCTCCCTCAAGCCGTGTGAAACGAATCACCTTCGGAGGTTTTCTAGAGGGAACGGCATCGCGCACTAGTGCGCGTCCCCGTGCCCTACTAGATTCTCCGAAGGGTTCGGATCGGATCGGGGAGCGGAACCACCCGAGGGCGCCTCTAAAGGCTCGGACCTCGGCTCGGGTAGACCGGGCGTCGGCGCAGAATCCACCACTATTTCACATAAATATTTGACATAACACAAATGTTAGAAAACCGCAGACGTGTCTCTTCACTTTCCCGCTAAAATGTCCTGTCCAGTACTTGTTGTTCGTTCCATCGGCAACGTATACTTTATGCAATCAATGCAGGAGGCGCTTTCAACGCTATTTTGTAAATGCGCCTTCAAGCCTATTAATGTCGCTACTGGGTTTCAGGGCAAAGACCTCCGTCATTGAAATTAATTACTATATTTGATTGGTATCGGCTTAATCACCACGCTTGCCAAATGCGGGTTAGTAATCACAAATAATAAATTCTACTATGTTTACGGGAAAACATAATATTACTGAATTTGTATCAGTTCCATTTTATTAATGTTACCTACCATATTTTACTAGGAATGAACGATATCCTTATTCCATTCTTATCACAAACTTTGGCTATGCTAAACTGGCCAGCTAGACTTAACACAAGCGGATTCAATAACACAAAAACAAAATGAGACAGTCATTTGTTATTTTTCTTTCTCTTTATTTCATTTGGGAGCTTTGATCGAGCAAATTGACCATGTCATCTCCATAATTACACTCGTGATTGTTACTAGATTTTTTTCTTACGGTAATAACGTCGTTACGGATAAACAGAACGCGGATGTGACGTCACGAGCCAAGCTCAAAGACAAAATAATCAACGGAGAAACAAGGAAAACTGGTAAGAGAACGATTGTTCTGCTAACAAGCTTTTGTTATCACAGTCCTGCGGAAGCTAATGCTATAGTTTCTAATGTTAGCAGTAAATGATGTAACGTACTTTTAAAAACCTTTGTGTTTTTTTTATTCTTCTTCCTAATCGTTCCCTCACTGCTGAGGATCGTGACTCCTCTTCATCCGGTCAACCGTGGGGGGTTTAAGTTACTCGCGTCCGTAGGTTTACCCTTGAGACCCTACTCGTGACCCCTGGGTGGTGCTAAATGAGTGACAATGTCTGAGTAGAGCCACGCTGCGTTGCAACACGAAATGGGTCGGCTCGCCCGGCTTAATACCACCCTCTCACAGAATCACAGAATATGGCGTGAAACAATGGCACTCGTTGCTGTTGTGTTTCGTCCGGTGAGTGAAAGTACCGGAGGCCCATTTCTATTCCTAATTTCTCCTCAAGATCCAACTCCTTCCTCAAGGCCGGCAACGCACCTGCGATAACTTTGGTTTTGCGGGTGTCCATGGGCGGCGGTGATTACTTTCCATCAAGTGACCCGTCTGCTGGTTTGCCTCCTTTTAATATTAAAAAAAACCAGCTGTCTCCACCGGTTGCGCTCAGTCGCTTGATGGAGTGCGAAGCTGACGGGCATTTCCAGATTTTCGGAGATCTGGTCTGACCAGCGCTTGGGGCTCCTTGGGGTGATTTTTTTATATCTTACGGGTAAGCACATGGCCTTCACCTCACCTGATGTTAAGTGATGATAAGGCTGAAGGTGGAAACGCACTACTCGGAATCATCAACTGGTGAAGCACTGGCTATCTTATCTCTAGCTGCCGGAACAAAACAATGCTACAAACATTGATGTTATGGCGACATATTTAGATAAGATGGTAGTAGCTAGCCAGGCGGACAAAGCAGCCTTAGTACTAACAAACCGATTACATGAACGTGTGCCCCCCCCCGCTGGATATCGAACCCGGGGCCTCTAGGTCTGAACCAGTGGTCCACTAGACCACATAGGCGGCTAAAATCTCGTGGAAGCCACCGGTTTTAGACACAGGAGCCATGCATTGGACCGATATAAAACCGCCTCGTTCAAAAGCACGGGATTCAGACATTTTTATTTAACGTGTAGTATTTTCATTGCTTTGTTTTTTCGTGTTTTCGGAGGAGCTTGGGGGTTGATCACATTATGATGGGATGTGACCGACGAACTGAACTGCTCGACACCCTTGGGCGGGACCCAGGGTACTCGAAGTCTTCGGAGTTCGACTCCCAAGTGTACAAGATGGGTGCTGCTGTCGTAGTGCGAAAGTTTCAGATACTCTATCTACACTAGTGGCAAAACTTCTTTTTTAATAATCTGAAAAAGGACAGTGTCGAAAAAATTCCACGAGCGGGATTTGAACCCGCACCCCATGACATACCGGGTCAGGTGCCAACCAACCTACCAACTATGCTATCGTATTTTTTTAAAATAGATAGTTATTATGACGGCGATAATTTACTTCATCAATAATTCCCGTCGTCATCACCGCCATTGGTAAAGGTGGAGACTGATCCAAGCATTTTGCCGTAAAGGTGGGTCTACGCTAGACAAGCCGAGCACGAGCCGAACCGCTCTACTCGCGGTGTCAAGTGTGAACTTACAACGAGCCTACAACAATCACTGTCCTCGAACATAGTTTTCCGCAATGTGCTCCCCTTTGTGTTCGTCAAAAAACCGACAATAGGCGGAGCACAGTCGAGTACGAGCCAAACGTTCGAAGCGCGCTCGTTCGATGCTTGTAAGTCGGTCCACACTACACGAATTTTGGCTCGGCTCGTGCTCCGCTCGTGCTTGGCTCGTCTAGCGTAGATCCACTTTTACGTAACGTGTTCGATGCGAGCATCCACATTGTCAGTACAGTGATCCGAGCCGCTCGCCGCTCGCTTCGCCCTGTTATCGGTCAATCAGCAATGACGTATAGCTCGCCGCGAATGGTACATTACAGTTACGTTACGTTGTTCGCTTTGGTCAGACCAAACATGCAGCGCGATTAATCAACTGTTTCATGATTCGATCCGAACCTACCGGAGAATCTAGTAGGAAAAGGGGACGCACTTGTGTTATGCCATTCCCTTTAGAAACCCTTTGATGGTGTTTCAATGACACGCCTCGAGGAACTCTACAGGCTTCTTGCCGACTGGCGTAGACTTTGCCGGATTTGTGAATTCATCCCAGGACCGCCAGGTGCTAGACCGAGCAATAGTCACACGGTTTCTGAGGTATTAATATACATATATATAATATCACGTAGATTATTTTTTAATCGAGTCAAACTCTTCGTATCAAACCAAAATATTGCAAATGGATTTAAAAAAAAATTAACTAGTGCTATTTAAAAAAATTGTACCTTTATCTGTAAATATTTATACAGATTCTTGGCAAAATCCCTCCACCAAACAAATAAGTAAATAAACCTATTTAAAAAATGCAGAGATTCACAATAAAAGTAAGAACAAATTTAAAAAGAACTATATGGTTCTAGTAAAAAAAGTATTTACGCTCGGCAGGAGAAACGAGAAAAAGAGAGTAGTCCCTCCTTACGAGAAAAATAAATAGAAAGTGGGATTTTTTGTTTGGAATTCTTCAATATTTGCGTTATTCCTTTTGTTCGGTCTGTATTAAAAGGTTCGGTACAAACAGCCCTAACGAAAAGAGCAATGAATACTGTATTCTATGTAAAAAAGCTAAAAACTCCGTTCATTTCGTAACAATAGGGCTATTGTACTAATTTTATACATACAGGCCGAAATTTGAGCATTGTATTTTTCTTGGGTTGTAGGAACCTTAAATGTCTACTTTTTATTCCTCAAAATAAAAGAACGTCGAAACTGTTCTGTCTGTCTGTAAGGGTATGGTCCCACATACGGCGTTTTGAGTGAGCAAGCCGGCGTGCAGCGGCGGGAAAAGAATAATGTATTCATAGTGCTCGGTGTGAGTTTTTTACTATTCTATCAAGTTAGAGCTAACTACAATTTATATGGGATCACAGCAAACTACTTATAAATTTTACAAGCTTTTCAATAGGTGGCGAAACCAATTATATGGTTCTATCAGGAACTTCTATCGAAATCGAGTCGTTCCGTGAAGAGGAAAGTTGTATGGGAATTGGTACCGCGCCCACAACGTCCGTAAAATAAACTAACAATTGACAGACACCATTTCATAGAAACTATGACATTGGCATGACATGGGTAACGTCAACGTTATTCTAGGACTGACCGAACGAAACGTAACTAACGGATCGGTAGAAACGAATAGAATATCATTTATTTCTAATAAAATATGGTAACACAAATAAAATGAAGCAGAAACAATTTCGGTATCACATTTTTATGCCGATAACAGCATAGAGCTCGGAGGCTGAGGAGCTTGATGGCGCAGTGGTTAACGCGCCCGGTCTGCGAGTGCTGAGGTTAAGCAACTTTCGCAAAGGCCGGTCATCGGATGGGTGACCAAAAATGTATCATCTCGAGCTCCTCCGTGCTTCGGAAAGCACGTAAAGCCGTGGGTCCCGGCTGCATTAGCAGTCGTTAACAACCACCAACCCGCACTGGGCCCGCGTGGTGGTTTATGGCCCGTTCTCCCTATCCATCTACAGGGAAGGCTCGTGCTCCAGCAGTGGGGAGAAAAATGAGCCGATGATGATGATGATGAACAGCATAGAAATGTTTAGAAATTAATATTGAATATAACGGTAACGTACCATTTGTCATTGCTGACTGACTGATAAAAGGGCAAAGCGAGCGGCGAGCGGCTCGCCTCACTGTACTGCCCCCCTCGACATGTGGCAGAACGCTAAAACAATAGAAATTAAATAGAATGATTATTGTACGGGATTGACTTAAGTCAACGATACGTATAAATGACGTTTATGTCTATCCCATACAATAATCAATCTATTTCATTTCTATTGTTTTAGCGTTTTGCCACTTGTCTAGGGGGCAAACTATGTGAATGCTCGCATCGAACGTGTTACATTACGGCAAAATGCTCTGCTCAGTCTCGATTTTTACGATTTCGATTGAAGTTCGAGTTAAGCCCAAAGAGACTATATTCTATACCTTTCTTTTCTTTACAATGAAAAAAAATGACTATCGCAAGTCGCTCCCGCTGTATATGGGACCAATGTCTAAGGCACAGCAATTTTACAATTTCACTGTAATTATGTGTTTAAATTAATTAATTTTCATAATTATATGAAATGAATTTTTTTTGAAATGAAATTGAAATTTTTTTTTTTTTTTTATATGAAATATATTTTATTTGCGCTTGAGAAAGGTACATTTTTGGTCTTAATCTAATTTTCTTCTCTATCTCAGCTGACAATGTAGCATGCAAATAGCTTTTACCTTTTTTTTTTATAAATAACAATGACTATTTCTATTACAACATTACATATAAAAATACAAAATTAATTCTCCAAATTGTCAAAAACCAATTAAATTATATTACAATAAAATTCAAAATTAAACTAAAAATTGTCCATAACCAATAATATGTCAAAAATATGTCAAATCAATATTACTGAGCAACTTAACTTATAATCTGTGGAGCTTGTAGACTTCACTTCTCTATGGCAGTCCATGGAGGAAAACAGAAAAGTTTGTGAAAAGTTACAAAGTTGTCAATCGTTACTATTATTTGCAATTAAATCATAAATACAGAAATAAAATAATAATAAAAGTCAAGTGATTTATCAAGTTTGGTCAAGGTGAATAGTATTTTGCAGACATCAAAAGAAAATAATATGTCGTTAACATAAAAGTAAAATATTTGTTTGCACACATCTAGGTACACGTCTTACATTTATTAGGTGAATGTGTAAGAAAATCTTGCACTGAATAAAATAGGTGTGCCATAAGCCATTTATGTAACTCTGCTAGAAATTGTTTTACAATAAGTTTTCTAATTGTTTCAGGCAATTTATTAAAAATACTTATGCACATACAGAAACAATTCTTTTGCATCCGAGTGCTTTTTGGAACAAAAACCGGCACCAACCTTTTTCCATTTCTAGTGTTTCGGGGATACATATCTTGTGCTGTTTCAAAATAACGTTGGTTGAGTTTAACAAATTTGGCTATTTCAAAAATGTATAGACATGGCAGAGGTAAGACTCCCAACCTTTTAAATAAGGGTGCACTTGGCTCATCTGGTGCAGTACCACAGATTGCCCTAATACATTTTTTTTGAGCGATAAATGTTTTATTCGTATCTGTGCTGTTTCCCCATATGATTAAACCATAACGGAGGATGGACTCAATATATGCAAAGTATGCTGTGAGTGCTGCACTTTGAGAGGCTACTTTAGTGAGTTTATATAGTGCAAAAGTAAATCTATTTATTTTACCACATATGCTTGTGATCTGCTGCTTCCAGTCCAACTTATGATCAATTTCTATACCCAGAAACTTAGTTATATTTGTGCCGTGTAGTCGTAGTCCTTGATAGTGTACATTTAACGTTTGATAAGGTGTATTATTAAAATTCATGAAATAAGTTTTGTCAATATTAATTAAGAGGTTATTATCTTTAAGCCAATTTATTATTAAGTTGATTGTATTGTTAATTTCATTACTATGGTCATTCAATGTCAATTTCTTATTTGTGGTCACTATGATTGAGACATCATCGGCAAATAAGATGCAGCGGTGCTTTGTCAGTTTTGGTAAGTTATTTATATAAGTGAGGAACAAAAATGGGCCCAACACACTCCCCTGGGGCACCCCAAACTTGATTTCTTTAAACTCAGATAGATATTTTTGTGTTATATTATTTTTATCAAGTTTAGCTACTTCAACGGCTTGCATCCTATTGCTCAAATAAGTTTTTAGCCAATTTAGTGCCGGCCCCCTAATGCCATTGTTTTCCAACTTTTTTAGTAGGGTGTCATGTAAGCAATAATCGAATGCTCTAGACATGTCAAGAAAAAGAGCTGTTGTGTACATATTTTCATTTATGTTCATTAGTATTTCATTCACTAGGTTGAATATGGCATGGGTTGTGGATTTCTTTTTTTGAAATCCGAATTGATCTTGATTTAGTATATCATACTTTTCAAAAAACACCATCAGTTTCTCAAGTACAATTTTTTCATAAACCTTTGATATGATTGAGATAAGTGTAATGGGTCTGTAGTTGTCAACTACTGTTTTCTCATTTTTTTTATGTAAGGGTTTGACTAGTGAATACTTAAGCCTGTCTGGAAAAGTCCCAGAGGATATTGATAGGTTTATAAGAAATGTTAGAACAGTAGATATTTCTTCACTACAAGCCTTCAGAACCTTTGTACATATGTTGTCATACCCTTCGGATTTTGTGTTTTTGAGGGACTTAATTGTTTTCCTAACACAGTACTCATCAACAGGAGTCAGATAAATTGAATTTATCAGATTAGTGGTTTTCCCATGCAAGTCATTATTTGTTTTCGCATGCGTGACACCTGTGATATTGATAAAATGGTCATTGAACTTATTGGCAATTTCTATTGGATTGTTTATATTATGTTGATTATAGTCTATAGTTTCAATATAATTGCTACATGTCGGTTTGGTATTTGTCTCTTCGTGTATAATTTTCCAAGTAGCTTTGCATGTGTTTTTTTTACTATTATTAAAGATATATTTATTATTTGACTGTTTTTTTGCCTGTAGTATGCATCGTTTTAGTATTTTTGAATATGTTTGATATTTCTTTTTTGTGTTGTATGTTTTCCTTTTATAGTGATTAAGACGGTGCGCTCTACTTGTTGCACAGCTTTTTTTAATACCCTTAGAGATCCAGTACTGGTTAGTGTTAGTGTTTATTGTGACTTTGCGAACTGGGAAACATAATTTATAAAGTAAACAAAACCAGTCATGGAATTTATTAAATGCTTCATTTGGATTACTTTCATTATATACATCTGTGAAAGTGAGGCATGAGAGATATGTTCTGAACTTAATGATATTTTCGTCAGAATAACCTCTCTTAAAAATATGTATTTGTTTAGCTATTTGTGGTTTTCTTTTGATGTGGAAACTAAGTATCTGAGCAGTGTCATGGTCAGATAACCACAAAGGGAGGATTGTGCTCGTTGCACCTTTTACATTACTAAAAATGTGGTCAATGCATGATAAGCCTCTTGTTGGTTGGGTTATATGTTGCTCTAGATTATAATTATTTAATATGCCTTTTAGTTTGGTGGTAATGTTGTTGTTTTGTAAAGTGTTGATATTAATGTCCCCAACAATAATTATTCTTTGTTTGTGATGTTTGTGTTGGTATAAGGTACCATGATCGTTTCAAACGAATTGTTTTAAGCATTATATCACATTTTTGTATATTTTGGGCTAATTACTTTTCCTTGTACCTACCTAAAACTATGCGAGCGGAAAGTACCTTTAAAGTTTTCCAGATAAAAATTCTGTTTATTTTTACTACTAGTAACATCAAGGCTTGCTTGAGATGGGATTTTCCATAGTTAGATCTATCTATCTATCTTCACATTTTTTATCGAGTTTTGGGAATATGGTACAAACAAATGTAGCGGCAGGGGGTCCACTACACCAGCAAAATTTTGAAAGTGGTCTATGAGAAAAAAAAGTCTGAGAACCTCTGATTTAAACCATGCATTTGTCACTCCATATTCATGGCAAATACATCTGTTACGTAATATTGAGATTCTAAAACAACGAAAAACATGATAACATAATCATTTGAAGTAATGTTTTAATTAGCCAAACTGTTTATTAATTCTTCAGTAAGAGTATAACAAGAAACGCTACGTGATTAAATTAAATTAGCATGTAAAAAGGCATTCGGCAAAGGTCTCCTTTCCCTGAGAAATCGGGCCTCAAATAGCTTCCATTAACGTCTAGACCCGAAGCGTAGTGAACTGAATAATCATGACGGAACTGCGAAACCCTTTTCCAGTATAGACGGAGTAACTATTGTTCCACTCGAGAGTTGTAAGTCTACCGTATCCTATCAAATCATTAGGTCAATCAATCAATCAATCAATCAATCATTTATTAGTTCATAAGCATGGGTATTACAAGATGTCACATATAAAGAAAAGAGAGGTACAGCCATGATTCACCTTAAGGTATACGAACTTTGATGAACATTAAAAATTTAAATAATAACAATTACATAGTCATTCTAATTCATGAGATTATTTAAATTATATTAGTCATTTCTTAAAATATATATATATATATATAATAGAATAAAAAGGCAAGTACATGTCAGTATTGAAATAGCTATTTTCATCATTGTTTAACATAGCATACGCAAATAAATTATATTCTATTCTATTCTATTCCATTCTATTCTATTCTACGTTATTAATTATATTTGTCATCAAAAAAAGATTGTATGTCATAATAAGCTTTGCTCGCAAGAAAGCCATTGAGCGTACTTTTAAACCTGTTATTGATTTTAATCGATCTGATATTTAAAGGAATTTTATTATAGATTTTAGGTGCCATGCAATTTATACTCATTCTTCGGAGAAGGGTTTTACATCCATGAATTGCTTTCAGTGTGCCTTCACGACGACTTCCGATAGAATTCATTTCAAAATGGGTTGGATTATTTCTGACAAAGTTTGCAATTTCGCTTATATACATAGACGGCAGAGTGAGAATTTTATATTTGCGGAAGTACGGTTCACATGAATTAGATAAGATATGATGGTAACTAGCGAGGCGGACTTGAAACAAAGCCTACCACCAAATAAACGAAGTACAGATATGTACCCCCCGCTGGTAAATAAATCAGTGGTTTTACAGACTCACTATACCACCGAGGTTAAAACAAACACACACATGTTAGGGTCCTAACTTGGAATTTGTATAAAATAAAGACGGACTGTAGTTCATAGGCTTTACTCGTACGTTATTAGGTACAATTGACCGCAAACAAAGGGAGATGCGCGCTGTGCCTACGCTGGTCTCGGCTGATCTGTGTGTTGACAGCCGTCCGTGCTTCGCCGCCCGCACCCGCGCGCCGCTCGCGCCGCATCCCGACGTCTGACGGCTGGAGCCGATGCCTCCCGAAGGCGCCCGAGCTCCAACACACATACCGCTAAAAAGTACCTTTTATCTTTCACTTATTTGTCAATTTGTTTACTAATAAGTAGTACTTTAGTATAGCAAGAAATGCTACGCGTCGAAATTAAATTACCATGTAAAAAGGCATTCGGCAAAGGTTGCCTTTCTCTGAGAAATCGGGCCTCAAATAGCTTCCATTAACGTCTAGACCCGAAGCGTAGTGAACTGAATAATCATGGCGGAACTGCGCCCCTTTTTCACTGTAGCCTAAGTAACTATTGTGCGCTCGGGTTACGGTTAGGCTACTCCTCGATTTGGCTTGATCGAAATTAGATTATAATGTCCTCGCGGGACTTTGGTAATGTATTTGTAGATAAATCTACTATTTTATAGTTAAGTATGTACTGCGAAAGAATAAAGGAGACGTGGGTGGGATGTGGGATAAATTATTGTAAGATTTTTCGATTAAAGAAGATAATTTCGTTTTAAATACTGTTTAATATCTTTTGTACCTACCCCTTTTTATGCACATGATCAATGTGCACAAAGAAAGATATTTGGTACCCACATTTGAAGTTAATGAGAAATGCAGGAAAATAAAATGTATATAATATTTGTGTTTATTATTACAATCATTGCATATTTTGTGAATTATAGTAAAATTTCGACCACTGGACGACCTTTAGTATTTTAAGTTATGCTTATAATTAATGCCGTTTATATCATTTTACACTTTCGGAAATTTTACATTTATTTTATGGACAATTAACCATATTACTTATTATATTTTAAAAAATCATGATCGATATACGGCTACGACTTGAAATGTTTATTAAAGACAGGATAGCAATTATCACTATCTAAGTCTTCGCCATAACAACTAAGTTAGTACATACATAATGCCCAAGTACGTTATTGTGTCGAGTCAAGTGTAATGTTAAGTACAGTATATGTGTAGAGGTAAGCATTATTTGTAATTCAGGGCTCTTGAAAGTTTTTAATTGTAAATGTATTAAATTAAATTGTATGATTTAGTAACTTTTTTTTTTCTATTTGTAGAAGTCGTTACTTCTAATATTTTTTTTTTTTTTTTATATTTACGGGTAAGCACAGTGCCTCGATCTCACCTGATGTTAAGTGATGATAAAGCCAATGATGGAAGCGCACTTCACCCGGGACCCTCAACTAGTGAGGTACTGGCTATCTTATCTCTAACTGCCGGAACACAACAATGCTACAAACATTGATGTTATGGCGACATATTTAGATAAGATGGTGGTAGCTAGCCAGGCGGACAAATAAGTCCTACCACCAACCAAACCGAGTACACAAAGATGTACCCCCCGCTGGGAATCGAACCCGGGACCTCTGGGTCTAAACCGGTGGCCTTAACCACTAGACCACAGAGGCGATTAAGCTACATATATTTAAACATCCTTAAATATAATTTGACTTTGATTCTTCCTCTTTTATCATGAGGTAAGCTGCGTTCATAATACCATCGTAGAATAAAAAGCCTTCAATCCATTTGCCCAATTTAAAACACAAGCTGCGTCCGGGGAGACGCAGATGTTTCTGTGGGACTCTTCCCCCGACTAAAACCTATTTAACCTGCCACTGCTATTTTTTTTTATAGAATGTAAGGCAAATGATTCTGCTCTGCCTGATGACAGAAGCAGAGTCTAGACACGAGGGCAGCTGGTGGAGCAGAATTCAGCCATATTATCTTATCTCTAGCTGCCGGAACACAACAATGCTACAAACATTGTTGTTATGGTGACATATTGACGACCTCCTTGGTCGAGTGGTTTGTACACCGGTTTTCATGGTGTCGCCATCTCTGAGGTCCCGGATTCGGTCGGATCAATTTAAAAATACCGGTTCTTCTAAATTGTTTTGGATCTGGGTGTTTCCTATGAATAATAAGTATGTATTTAAATATATTAAGTATGTTTATCCGTTGTCTAGTTAACCATTTATCAAGTTTCTTAAGGAAGCTTTTCTTGGGGCTAGATAATTGGTGTGAGTGTAGGAAACATTTTTTTATTTATTTAGATAAGATGGTGGTAGCTAGCCAGGCAAGCAAACAAGCCCTAGCACCAACTTAACCGAGTACACAAACATGTAATCTTGGAATCTTGGTAAATTAGTTATTTATCCACCAAATCCACCATATTTACATCCAAAATCAAAATACAACTCTTTACACTAACGTCTGTATTTGGCAAGCCAAAGCACATCTCTGTGACGACTTTTGAGGTAGTTTCCAAAAATATTGCCTGCGTAAGACAAACTGCTGGCTGAACTGCTGGGAAACGAACCTGGGACTGTCTAAAGTTGTGCGTGCATAAATATTTCCTATTTTTTCAAATCTAATATTCTTGATACCCGCCTATTACTTAGAGAAATATTTTTTGGTTACTCGGGTAGTGCACCACCGGTCTATCCCGTTTGCCCAAGGGAAATGATGCTTCCAATAGTTCCGAACTAGGTTCGTTTCGTCCCATAGACTTATAAACGGAAATAGAATAGTCTGTCACCCTATATAACCTTTTATTTGTCCTGTGTAACGTTTGTTTGTAATTGTGATGTAGTTTCTTTGTGCAATAAAGGATATGGTCCAACATTTTGATATAAATAATTTCTTTATTATTCGGGACCCTTTTTATAGAATGTGTAGTTGTGTTTGTGAGCTATTTTTATACTAATTCAATGGATTGTCCTATTTCTAGGTAAAACATCCCCCTCCCTTAAAAACTTTTCCCTTAAAGTCTTGCATTACCCCATATCCATATTTCCTTTGAATTACCTCTTTGACGATGGCTACATACAAACGATGTCAACCAACCTATCGCGTGTAACATACATGACCAATTACATTTTACATGTTAAAATAAAAAATAAAAAGTCAGACTAACTGTAATTTTTTATCACTATTTTTACCGCCTATTTATGACAATATTCTATGGTGTGACTAGATCGTAAAAAAATTACTGATGATTATATTATGTCTATGGTTTTGCTGTAGGTCTTTAAAAAAATACGTAATGCTGCCCGCAGAAACATCAGGATAAAATATTATGTACCATTTTACGCAATTAGATTCGTTAAAAGTGTTTAGTTCTTATATGTAGTACCTATTTCAGTAACTATACTTATTTTTTTCTTTCTATGATACTATTATGCCTATGGTTTCACTGTAGGCCAAATGGGCCGACAATCTCCACGGGAATTGTGCTCCTTTCACAATTGAAAGACGGCCCATAATGCAATTACACCTTTATTAGATTTCCTAATGTACCGAAAATTCATTTGATTAAACTAAATAATGGTCCCGAAATTGAATCACTCTTACGCTTTATACAAGCGAACGATCGTCATTTTGTTTTTTCTATTGTCGATGCTAAAATACCTTAGTATTATTTTCGTCATCTAGGTATACATATAATAATAATAAAGCTAAAGAGGGTCAAAAGTCTTTACATGGAAGATATTCGAAAAAAAGTTGGCTAGGGATACTTAGAATCGATAACAGAACACGTTCCAACAGTTTTTAGATTTTTTGTCTGTTTATCTCTTAATCTGTTTGTCTGTTAATTTGACCGCGCATCACGTGAAAATTACTGAACGGATTTGGATAAAACTTTGCACATGACCATGACCCGGACTAGGATACACTATACTTTTTATCCCGGTAGCAGGTTCCTGCGAGATAGTGTAGTCTTCGCGAACGAAGTTGCGGGCGCCAAAAAATGTACAATACGCAAGTAAATAGCCTAGAACTGTCCCACTGCTGGGCGAAGGCCTCCATCATTGAAATCAAGTCATCGCTACAATTGATGGGTGATGACTTAACCACCACGCTTGCCAAATGTGGGTTGGT
Source organism: Eudonia mercurella (assembly GCA_963082485.1). Lineage (NCBI taxonomy): Eukaryota > Metazoa > Arthropoda > Insecta > Lepidoptera > Crambidae > Eudonia > Eudonia mercurella. The sequence goes on from OY720037.1 coordinate 16,985,146, forward strand.
AATCATGAACCCGGGCTATGCATCGAAAAATCCGAAACACACTTTGCCCGGCCTGGGAATTGAACCTGGGACATTAGGGTATGGGGCCGAGCGCGTTGCCACTCGTCCACCGAGGCGTTACAATACGTAGTCCCTTCTTTATACGTATTTCTGTTAGCAAGCATCTTATTTGCGTTGCTATATCCTGGATCAAAGGGTGATGACGATGATGATGATGATGAAGGTTTTGAGGCCGATTTCGACTGCAGCAATTCAAACATCCCTATTTTAAACTACTACAAAAACCGTTGCTCATCATTTTGCAAAACATTTATAAATATCACAGATCACAGAATTTAATTTCGTTTACTATCAACCGTCAGCGACTCCTTTATCTTTATGATCACAAGGGAATTCTTAATAATTATTGTCTAAGTGGATCTTATGAGAAACCTATCAAGTTTGTAGGTTCTATTTCTGATTAGCAGATATAACCTTAGACGCTTAAGTGAATAGTTTTCTAAACAGTTATTTTCTTCACCAAATTGAAAGGTCGCATGACCTTTACTTAGTAATCAGTCACCCGTTAAAGATGATCAGACAGAAGTTAACAGGCCTCCGTATCTCTGCACAATTCCACCATCCGTAGACACAAAACCCGTCTGTTGAATAGCCGACCGAGTCGGCGTGATGTCATCTTTGACTTCGATACTTCCCTTTCTGGGCATATACACTGCTGCTTTGGCACCAATTGATGAATGACCACTCTCCAACAGAGCAGCAATGTACTCGAGAGCGAACGAGAAAACGGGACTGTCGCTCTCACCAGTACAGGGTGAGACGTTTAGCAGAAGACGCGATCCGGTGAAATTTTTCAGAGCGAAGATTTCTATCTGCCACGGCGGGCGTCGGGTGACGTAATACGTTTTTTGTCGCGAGCCGAAAAAAATCCGGCCCAATTCCCCGAACAAAAGTAGGGTGAAATTTTTTTGTACGTCGCCCTCGAGTATTTGATGGGATTGGTTCGAGACGACATTAAGCTTATGTAAGTAGGCACATACATTAAGCATACACGCTTAGCAGCGGAGCGCGTAAATTATGGGTACCTACCTCGATAAGGTTACCACGTTGATACTTGGAAACATTGTTGATCGAAGTTGGAAACAGTTGAATTGAATACAGGGCGATATTTTAATCTTACTGTTTTTCTCAACATTAAAAGTGACTTTCAATTAAGTATGAATTATAATATTTTTTACATTATAATTATACAACTAGGCTTATGTAATTTATATAATAATGGCTTTTGTAATTTATATAATAGTGTGAGAATTAGTCGCCGATTTTAAAAAAATAGATAGGGGGCGATTTTTTTTATATATTTATAACTGTATAGAGTATATTATAGAGTTGCTACTACCCTTTTACTTATTATTAATTCATTTTAAAATAGGAGAAAGGCTATTGTGTCATACGTAATTGATTTACGATTTATAATTTACAGCTTTATGTAGTTCACACGAAAAATCAAATCAAAACAAAACAACAATCAAGTACGTTGCCGCGTTGTTCTGAATTCAAATTTTAATGACTACATCATGGAAATTAATATTCGATTGCACTCGGAAATGCGATGATTACCGAGAGACATTAAGACAAGAGAAGCACTGTATCGATAATAAGGTTACCATGATGATACTTGGAAACAGTAGAATTGAATGAAACGTTGTCGGGAAACGAAGTTAAATGACGCGTTGTCACCGTCCTTTTGCGAGGAATATTGTTATAAAAGGGGACGGCGGGAGGTGGAATGAAACGCCCGTGTTTTGTTTGCCTTGCATTTTGTTTACTCTTAAATTGTGGAATAAAATTTCCTGAATGTCTTAAAAACTCTTTGGTGATTTAGAGAAATTATTAACGGGATAATTGCGCTTTTGTTTTTTGCTTTCGGTTCGGTATTGGTAATACTTGTAATAGCGTTAAAAGTTATTCTTTACTCTTCGCTCTCAAAGACGTTGCCAAACTTATGGCATCTATCTTTATGAGGAATCAGAGTGAAAAGGATGGACAAGACAAGATGGAAGGGTGTGGTACAAAGGGACATGAGGGACTGCCAGGTAGAGGAACAGGATGTCGAGGATAGAGTGAAGTGGAGGAAAATGATAAGGAAATGACCATATGAGTTCAAAATGTTATATTCTTTTGTACTGTCTCAGTATATTATCGTCGTTATTAAGCAGTTTGTACGAGTATGTCGTCATTACTTAAACTTAGACAAAATTCGTATTATTTTGCCAATTGTACGACTCCTATTTGTTTTTTATTATGTGTACAATAAAGTATTTTATTCTAATCTATTTTTAAAAGTAAAAAATATATGCTTTACAATAATATATTATTTAATTATTATAATATATATAATATATTATATAATTATAATAAGTAGGAGCAACTATGAATTTATTGCTAGGCTCTTCTCGATTAATCGACAACGATTTGAACCGAAGAAGATTCTCGGCTATTTATAAACGGTACTGAAAGTGAGAGGTAACTTTAAAAAGATAGAACACCCCGTATGCCAAATGGCGGAGGCTACCTACCAATAATAATAATACTAAAAAATTGTGAGTAGATAATAAATGTTTAAATAAAATTACTAAAAATTAGAATTACATTACTTATATCTTAATTTGCCCTCCTAAGCAAAAAAATGTGTTTAAAAAAATTATTATGTCACTAATTTATGTACATAAATAATTAATTGTTTTTAAAATTACTTTTTTTGTGGTATTTTATTAAATTATTACCATTAACTTCTTTCATTAAGTTCTGTGTTATACAAGTACTTGGTTTTGTTTGGATTTCGTGAAACCAATAAAAAGGTTTGCTTTCCTTTAAAATATTGACATTAAATCGAAATGAGGCCATTCGAGAGCTGTATTATTGGCTATGGTTTTGGGTCAAAACGGGTTTTCGCGTTGGCCTCAAAACCTCAAGTGTCTTTCTGTACACTTTCCAGATATTCGTTTATTGGGTCATTGGGAATGGGCGTCTGGAGTTTTTGTTGATATTTTTGCAGAGAGATGTCAATTCTATTAGGATGTTCACCGTATAATGTAACAATCGATATATTATCAGTATTATTATTATAAATTATCAGACAGGCAAATGAATCAACTGATAAGTGCCTTTATTCTGCTATACACGACTGGTTATTATCTTTTATTCTGTTTTATTGAGAATATTTATATGTCGAGCCTGTTTTTAAATTGGTTCAAGTTGTGGGCTGAGACCACTTCTTCCGGGAGCTTGTTCCACGCTCTCACTACACGATTGCTCAGAAAATGTTTGTGAGGGTTTTTATTTGAGAAATTGGTACATAATTTTAGGTGATGACCCTTTAGATGGGTGGTTATCGTTTCAGATCATAATTATTGTTTAAACTCAATATATAGTAGGCAAGGCTTACACTAACTTAGTAACTATATAGCTATATCGTTATCGTTACAAAACCTCAGCCGCTTGCATTGTGAAGTCAAAGTGTATAGGTATTTATGTTTTAAGAAACATTTCCTACAAAGTATAATTGGATTCCATTACTTCTGCTATAGGAAAATTACTTGAAATAATGTGTTGCTATAAAAGAAAATGAGAGAATACAATTTCTTTTAGAATTTGTTGCCAATTTTTCTTATAACAAAGTGTCTCGCAAAGCAATGTAATTCTAGTCTTTATTGTAGTATTGTTTTAGTAAACTACTTTTGCGGATCTACTTGCGTTTATTAAAAATAAATGCAAGTAAAATAATATCTTTATTTATAAAAATCTTCTGTGCGTGTGTATGTTGTTGAACTCCTTCTAAACGGGTGGACTGATTTGGATGAAATTTTCTGTGTGTGATCAAGTGGATTCGAAAATGGTTTTGATTTACAATTGGACCCGGTAGGTGGTGCTGTTATAGGGTCCATCATAGGATACGAGTGTTCTTAAGCGGACGAATGATTTGTTTGTTTTGTTGTCATGGAAACGTTAACTGTCAAAGCGGTCAGCTAATAGAATAAAAAATTATTTAAAAGAAATGCCTAGTCGTAGTTTCGTCTAAAATCCGACTAGATAATGACCACCCCACCATAAATAAGTTCAAGTTTGAAAGATATAGTCAAGAGAATTAACATATATACACTTTTGACTCTTATCCCATTGTATTATGAGTTATGTTTACATTATTTACATAATTATAATTTTACGCCAATATGGTTGCGGACAAATTACAATTTGAAAAAAGACAAAGTGTTGAAAAAATTCCACGAGCGGGATTTGAACCCGCACCCCATGACATGCCGGGTCAGGTGCACTGCCAACTATGTTATCGTGGTTCAATCCAACTCGCCGTTATTAATCAACACTGTCTACTTTTACTTTATAAGCTAAAGGAGATTCAATGTCGACAACTACGTCATCAACATCCAGTCATAATATTTATACAATTTATTGAAAGATTAGTTAAGAATTAGGCAAGCTATATTTTATGATTCAAATCCCGCTCGTAGAATTTTTTCAACACTGTCTTTTTTCAAATTATGTTTACATGTTACTACTCCTGACTGTACTAGATCCAGTGTAATTACAGCTTCAGGGTTGATAATGCATAAGTTATGCGCTTGGTAACGTAATCATTCATGGACTGCAATGGCCGCTATCCATCAGGCGGGCCGTATACTCGTTTGCCAGGTCAGTAACAAAAAGACCATGCATTACCCAACCGTACCGAATCTTTACTGGTAAGATCTATTGACAGCTCCGATCACCTATCTGGTACTAGGGAGCGGACTATACGTGTCCATGGGGCGATTCTCTTGAGACACTAGTCTTGAGACACGAGTTCTGTATGAAGAATACGCTTCGGCGGGTGATCTGGGCTAATCTGGCAATTTGACATGACGCAGATGGTCCCTCGAGGAGCTTGACGGCGCAGTGGTTAAAGCGCCCGGTCGGCGAGTGCTGAGATTAAGCAACATTCGCAAAGGCCGGTCATCGGATGGGTTACCGAAAATTTATCATCTCAAGCTCATCCGCCGTAAAGCCATTGGTCCCGGCAGCATTAGCAGTCGTTAACAACCACCAATCCGCACTGGGCCCGCGTGGTGGTTTAAAGCCCGTTCTTCCTATCCATCCATATGGAAGGCTCGTGCCTCAGCAGTGGGGACATAACATGAGCTGATGATGATGATATATGGTCCCTTGTGCGAGTTTTACTTGGCAGCACTGTCTGCTATCCTTATATAACCAAAGTGGTTGGTAGAAGGTTTTTTTTATATTAAAAGGAGGCAAACGAGCAGGCGGGTCACCTGATGGAAAGTAATCACCGCCGCCCATGGACACCCGCAAAACCAAAGTAATCGCAGATGCGTTGCCGGCCTTGAGGAAAGAGTTGGATCTTGAGGAGGGAGTAGGAATTGGGAGGGGGGAAGGGGGGGGGGGGGTTAGAGATGGGCCTCCGGTACTTTCACTCACCGGACGAAACACAATAACAACGAGTGCCATTGTTTTACGCCAATATTCTGTGAGAGGGTGGTATTACGCCAGGTGAACCGGCCCATTTCGTGCAGCTACGCAGCGTGGCTCTACCACTCAGACAGTGTCACTCATTTAGCACCACCTAGGGGTCACGTGTAGGGTCTCAAGGGTAAACCTACGGACGCGAGTAACTTTAACCCCCAAAACCAGTAAGTAAGGTGCCAGTATAACATCAAAGCAGTGTAAAGCAAGGTTGGTGCGATCGTGTGGGAAGCAAAGACGAATACAGTTTGTATAGCTAAATTATATAACAAAGATTCCGGCGGAATTTCCCCTAGCTGGTTTACGAGCGGGCGTGAATCAGGGTATAGGTATATAATATAAGGGAAATAAATTCTATTTACTCGGTGTAGTAAATTTCCTATTTTAGTGCGGGGGTATAAGGAGTTTATTCAAAAATGTATACTTAATTTAATAATAAATGCCTCCTACGTTTACAGATTTTGCAAATTGAGTGTGTGCGTGGGTAGTATCTGGTAGTAACAAATTAACACTTTAACAGCCGACTATTTTAAAGCGCGCCATTCCTGGTACGCCGGCAAATTTTGCCGATATTGTAAGATCGCTTGCCCCGCCTACACCCCGCACCTCTCATCGGCGAATCGTACATGTATGCGTAGTTAAAGTGTTACTGTATACCGGGGTTAGACGCAAATCACGTACCACGGACGTCATTTTAAAACAAACGCTAAGAAAGTAAATGCCGTACAGAGGACGTGATTAGCGTCCTGAGACGATCTCACCCACCGTACCCAGTACGTGATTGGCTGTTAAAGTCTTAATTGAGATCTATTTCTCTACTCGAGTTGTAAGTAGCTTGATGGCTTAGTGGTTACGGGCCCGGTCTGAGATGCTAAGCTTAAGTTACCTTTGCAGGGCCAGTCATCGTATGGGTGACCAAAAGTTTATCTTCTCGAGTTCGTCCGTGCTTCAGAATACACGTAAAGACGTTGGTCCCGTTGCAATAGCAGTCATTAACGACCACCAATCCGCACTGGGCCCGCGTGGTGGTTTATGGCTCCTTCTCCCTATCCATCCATAGGACAGGCTCGTGCCCCAGCAGTGGGACACAAATAAACCGGTGATGATGTGATGGTGATGATTCCTGTACGTGATTCGTGTTTTATTTACATTTTAATTGTACAATGAGAAGTAATGTTTTTGTGACGTCGACCCTTTTACGTTTATTTTGTTAATTATGTGTTCCTTGTGCAGATAGACAGAGAACTGATAACTCAAAGATTTAGAGCAATAAAATTTTTTATCGACAATACATCTCCAAGCATTAAAAACTGCTTCTTCTAACCTTTTTGCAGCTCAAACATTTACATTGCAGCGAAGTGTCAAACTCAAAGTCACCACACATTTTTGTAAACCCCTGTCAACCCCTCGGTTATATATGACAATAATATGACAATAATAATTGGGCTTTGTCTGCCTTCAGACAAAGCCCAATTATTATTGTCGCTGATGTTCGTTACGTTAAAGGTTATCTGATTTCAAGAGCATCAGTCATCAGGCATTTACATAAGTCAACTGTTGGACAACAGCGTCTCAAAGTGCATGCAACTAAACACGATCTGCGGCTACTCTCAAAATGAAATACAAAGATTTAATGATAAAGATTATTTACATATAATTTTACGCAAATATTGTTGCGAACAAATTACAATTTGAAAAAAGACAAAGTGTTAAAAAAATTCCACGAGCGGGATTCGAACCCGCACCCTATGACATGCCGGGTAAGGTGCACTGCCAACTATGCTATCGTGGCTCAATCCAACTCGCCGATATTAATTAACACTATCTACGTTTACTTTATAAGCCAAAGGAGCCTATTCAATGTCGAGAACTATGTCCTTAATCGTTGAATCTTTTCAAAACTTTCTTTTTACAAATTTAATGTTTAGCAAAACTATTTGTCTCTTTCATCATCATCATCATCAGCCTATACTAGTCCACTGCTGGACATAGGCCTCTCCAAGTGCACACCACCGAGCACGATCCGCGATTACTCTCATCCAGTTCTTGCCAGCCACCTTGCGGAGATCTTCGCTCCACCTACATAGTCTAACGGCGTCCTACACTACGTTTGCTGATACGCGGTCTCTACTTGAGAACTCGTTTGCCACAACGGTAATCGGTTCTGCGACTAATATATAAAAAATGTCTATTGTCTCTTTAACATTAATTTAAAAAAAATTATGTCGATGACGTATTTATTGACGTTGAATATGGCTCATTTGACTTACGAAAGAAGAATTTATACTGTTAATACATAAACATAGACCGGACATCGTTAGATAACCTAATTGGCATCGTGCTTGACCCAGTATGATGCAATGTGCGGGTACGATACCGGTCGTGGAAGTTTTTTTTTTTCCAATAATAATAAGTCAAACAGTTTGTGCTCAATAAACAGAAATCTGCTTGTGGTTAAGGGTTTGAATCCGTTTTATTTAAACATCCTCCTCGACCTCCTTGGTCTAGTGGCTTGCACACCGGTTTTCATGGTGTCGCCATCTCTGAGGTCCCGGGTTCGATCCCCGGTCGGGTCAATTTAGAAATACCTGTTTTTCTAAAATGTTTCGGGTCTGGGTGTTTCCTATGTATAATAAGTATGTATTTAAGTATATTAAGTATGTTTATCCGTTATCTAGTTAACCATTTTATCGAGTTTCTTAAGAAAGCTCTTGTTGGGGCTAGATAATTGGTGTGAGTGTGGGAAACATTTATTTATTCATTTATCCTAATAACGAATTTTCTCTATAAGTCTAAATAGAATTTCAGCAACCATTCGAAATTACAACTGGATCATGTGATTTGAGTGTACAAGAGTGGGTATGCTTATATAAAAGCTTTTCTAGCAGAACAAACGAACGGTCATTCGTTTATTTGCTCAGCAAATATAAACATGACAGATTTGAATTTAATATTTTTTATTTCACTGAGTGGACGGATAGATTCGTGTTAGTACGGTTCGCTTAGCCTCGTTCGCCCCTTTTTGACCCAGGTCATCGCATTACGCAATACGCATGTGACGGGAAGGGACCCAAGTTCTGATCCATCTGCCTGTGCAGCCAGCAGGCCACGTGCGTGACGACATACAAGAATGATGTCTTTGAATAATGTTTTACTTTCCTTTGTACTAGTGCACTACTGCCTTTTATTTTCCTTTTAGTTGTCCTATACCTCAAAGGTTGTCTAGAAGAGATCGCTTTGAGCGAAAAGACCGCCTTTGCCCACCCTATTATAAAAATTTCGTTGTTTGTTTTACTTATCTGTGTGTGTACAATAAAGAGTTTTATCTATCTATCTGTCTATCTTCTCACGCAGGCTTTCGGGCCGCCGACATTAGGAAGTAGTCCTCCCAAAACTATTTTACGGGTAAGCACAGTGCCTTAATTTCACCTGATGTTAAATTATGATAACGCCAATCAATGGTGGAAGCGTACATCACCAGGGATCCTCAATAACGGAGGCACTAGCTATCTTATCTCTAGCTGCCGGAACACACAATGCTACAAACATTGATGTTATGACGACATATACCAATCAAATCGAGTACACAAACATGTACCTCCCGCTGGGAATCGAACCCGGGACCTCTGGGTCTTAGACCGGTGGTCTTAACCTCTAGACCACAGAGGCGGTTGCAATTCACGACGTTTCATTATTGACCAGCCTGATTCGACCCTTAGCATTGGTTATTAAGCCGCTTCATGCAGTAATTTTGCTGCATCTCTTACCGACGTGGATTTATTATTGATTAGTGTAAACGTCATCTAACATCAACAATACGTAATCTACTGTGTTACTGAAGCCGAAAGTAGAGTATGAAATATGGTCACCCATCCCAGGGTTTCGCCATAGCAAAGGTAGCTTAGCATTTACAATCGTAACGCGACTACGCCAGCACGCAGGGTCATCGATCTTCTCTGTCTAAGAGAATATGATTGCCTACTTTTTTCTTGTGTTAGCGTTAACGTTTAGAAGCGTTCCAGCTTTTCAATGATTCTCTTGATGTGGGTACAAAAGTCACAGAAAGAATTAGAAAATACCTTTCAAGCTGTCACGTCAAAACGATAAATCTTATTTCACAACAAAAAATGGTGTTCTGAAAAGCACAATTTTTGTGTACGTAGTAGGTAGGCGAGTAATCATTTTCGAGATTAACTTTCTGAACTTTGCAGAGTCATGTTTTTTACAATTGATTGAAGTAGGTTTTTTTTTATCACGAATTTAATTTAGCAAAAACATTACTTAAGCATTAACTTTAGTAGGTATATAAGTTCGGATAGGTAGTTACAGACGTTACAAACAATTATTTCCTTCAGATTTTTGGGACTAATTTATTAATTACCTCTTGCGGCCATTGCTCGAACTGCGTGAAAACCTATTTCCTGTGACCAACTCAGAAGCCTTTGCGATCGTGAGTAGATAGTATTGCCAGGATTACCTGGACCTCCAGGTTGTCAAATTTCGGGACGAAAGGTAAAAATAATTGCTAAAATCGTCATTTATTTACGAAACGAAAACAAGTAAGCAAAAACTGGATAATATTCTACATATAACAAAATTTAAACATATTTGTTATGACTTAAGTATTAAATTGAATCATAATCATTTTACCTAATTTATAATATCTCGAATCATTGGCAATTATTTTGCTATGTTATTTTTTATTTGTGTTATACTTACGCTCTCCCGCCGCATGAGAGAGAATTTATTTTTGCTGTCAAAATTATCGATTTAAGTACACACTAAGGAGGTTAGTAAAGATTGGGACATTTAGCGTCCCGGTCAAGGGTAAATCGGGACCTGTCACCAGACCCCTGAAAATCGGGACGTCTCCCGCAAATCGAGACGTCCTTCCTACCTTGAAGTGTACAAAGGTGATCTTATCCAGCCAAACACTGGTATCCTGATTGGGCGTAAATATTACCTCGGTTACTACAAATTTGTTTTTCTTTGTAATTTCTTATTTATTATTCGTTTGAGATATGTTTTGAAACTTGAAGAAGTAGTTGAATAAATGAAAAATTATAAGGAAGTTTGTATTTCTAGTAATTTTTTCGTTAAAAAATTGCATTCCATATTAGCCAACACCTGAACATAGGTAAATATACCTAAACCCGATTTGATATTAAAATCAAAACACTAAATTTGTCGATTCCGAAATGCCGGAATTTTTTTAGATACAAAATGTATTCCATAACAGCCAACGCCTCAACTTTAGGTAAATATGCATCCGATTATCCGATCACTAGTGATGACAGACCTTCTAAATTTTGAGATAATCTAGGATAACCTGACGCTGGTCTTCCGCGAACAACTCTGCGAACAGTGTATGTTCTTGTTAGCTGTCCTTATTTCATAAACATACGGACACAGGCATAATGACGTTCATAAGAGCTATTTGTAGCCTAAACTGAATAAATGATTTTGAATTTTGAAATTTTGAACAACTGGAGAAAACGCCGCACGCGTCCAGGAGATGCAGACGGTTATGTGAGACTCTCCTGTCGACCATTTACTGTGTACTGTTTTTTTTTAAAGGCTTGCTGATTGCTTCAGTCGGCATTTTCAGCTTCACCGGGCTTTTTCGGGAGCGGCGAGAAACTTAAAGGGTTCTTCAAGCCGTGTGAAACGAATCACCTTTGGAGGTTTTCTAGAGGGAACGGCATCACACACTATAGCGTGTCCCCATGCCCTATTCGAGTCTACGAAGGGTTCGGATTGGATCGGGGAGCGGAACAACCCGAAGGTGCCTCTAAAGGCTCGGACCTCGGCTCGGGTCAACCGGGCCGTGGTGGTGGGAGGTGCCCTATGATAATACAAAAAAAAACTTGCAGAGTAACGAGCGCTTGTTTACCAAACTCTTTTAATTACACCACCACCGCACCGGTTGTATATTTTAGAAAATACAAAGAGTGTGTAGTTTCATCAAACCGTCCAATTCGTAGGAACTTTTTAATTAAAGCCTTCACGGTAATTTTTAAATAATAAAACGAACCTTCACGCTTGTGTAATTATATTTTGCCAACGTTTTTATTACGCAGCAAAATTTGCTAGACATAATCGTTTATGCTCTGGCGGGGACGGTTATTCCATAACTCCGTTTAATGGAGATGCAGTTTGTAATGATGTATGCTTAAGTTCGCATGTGGCTGTCTCTATCGCGAGCCATGGATTGTTAATCGTTGGATTTTGTTTTGTATATTTTTTTTATAATATACAATGCTTGATAGCACAGTGGTAAACCCGCTCGGTTTGCGATTCGTGAATTTAAGCAACTATTTCAAAAGCCGGTCATTGGATGGGTGACCAAAAGTTCAACTTCCCCGTACTTTGAAAAGCACTTAAAGTTGGTCCCGGCTGCAATAGTAGGAATTTGTACTAGTCTCTTTTGTATGGATGATGATATTCTTTTATGTAATCATAGAGCGTTTTGCCGCTCATCCACCGAGGCATATAACATAATTCTGCAAAACAAAATATACTCACAGACGTCACAATAAATATGAATGCTTTCCTTTTTGTAAGCGTTATAGATACCTATAATCAAGTCGAGATTTTTCTTTCTACCACAGATAGCTTGCCAGATAAACAGACAGACAGACAGAAATGACGAATGTATAAGGCTTCCTGTTTTACCACGAACCCCTGAAAACGAAAGATGACGCCCATGTTATTCGTATTTGTTTTTTGCGAGGAAAACACAAAATTCCCTCGCAACACAACTTTCACGCCCAATGCACCTTAATTTGAAAGTAGGAAGGCATAAAATCGAATATTCCGATGTAACGCTATGATAACTGGGTCTAATGCGAAAGGTAATCTCGCACAAGCGTATAAGTGAAATAAAACTACAGTCGAGGGAGTAAGGTTCAATGTTACATGTGAAGTTTTCCTTTTGCCCGGTACTTTTTGCGGTGTAAATGCTTAAGTAGGTGCTTTTACAATGCCTTCAGAATGTTTTTTCGCCAGATATGAAAAGGGAGGTATTACTGGAGGTAATTAACTGAAATATACCTAATAGATATTTCTGCGTTACCTTCATCAGCCTGTATTTATTATATACTCAGATAATTAGGTACTTGTTATTTATGTCTATATATTTGGGTAGACCGAAAATCTGGTGAAGGTAGCGGAAAGGCGCTGGGAGCGAGCAGCACGAACCCGGTCGTTGTGGAGATGTTTTGGGCAGCAGTGGACGTCTTTTGGCTGAGATGATGATGATGATAATGGTGTCCATATTTGTGCTTCGGAACACTAGTACAGCTGTTGGTTCCAGCTGCATTAGCAGTCGTCAACAAGTCAGAACATTAATTAGCATTAATAAATATTTTAAGCCTATAATTTTACATAGTAAAATGGTCTTTAATTATAACATCGTCAGCACTCTTTTAGAATGAAACATTTTAAGCACTAAGTTGCTGACTGAAATCTCTGCGTGCGGCAGTTATTATGTATGCCGCATTTATTACTGACCGTATAACTGATTCTGAGGCAAACCTTTTAACTGTTGCTTGACACAGCCTAGAATCTACTTTATAAAGGGTAAAATTATCAAAACAAAGCGGTATGTCACTTCGTTTACACACGACGAAGCAGAAAAACCTATTTAACCAGAAAGCTTGATTCGCCACCGATTTTCAAAAGGGAAATTAATTTTCGGGAGTTACGAAGTGGTTTTTTAGTAATTGCCTTTTTATTTACGCAATCCGTCATGAAAGGGGCGGCAAGATGGGCTCTTGTAAATGGAAGGTGAAAATTTAATGCCACTCCTTTAAGCCGGGCCGTGGTGCCGATTTGAGAGAGAAAAATCTCTCCTATTTACAAACAAAGCAAAGGTAAACGACGTTGGCTATCCATCTAACAATTTTCCGTCAAAATATTGGTAGTAGGTACCTAGATACATATTTGAATATGAAAAATGTTCGTAATATTATCTTGCTGTAGGTGACCGGGTAATTTGTGAACATGTTTATATTAATTAGTAAGTAATATCCTATACGTATCTGTCCCAATGCGGGGAAAAAGCTTTCATCATTGAAATCAAGTCATCACTAAAATTGATGGGCATTGGATTAATCACCACGCTTGGCAAATGCGTGTTGGTGATCAAAAACACGAGCTATGCATTGGAAAATACGAAACACTTCGCTGGACCTGGGAATTGAACCCAGAACCTCTGAATATCGTGACGAGCGCGTTATACTCAACCACCAAGGTCCGCGACGTTTAAATATTACACAGAGATTTGACCAATTTAACATTGAAATTAAAATAAAACGTGAATAAATAGTCCAGTTTTAGACATGCACTGGTAGGCAATGAGATTCACATATCCAGGCTAACACAACATAAATTTAACAATATTAAAGTATTTTCTAAACACAGCATTTTTCCCATCAAAGTTATTTAATTTTGTGTAAAAATAACTTAAGAATATCTATTACTAAAATTTTACCACAAAATAAAAATACTAAAAAGAAACACTATGTAAGCACATAAAATAAATTAACTGGAACATATAACTTTTACAAAGCCCAAAGGGGGAAGGGAAGGAACCAATAAAAAAGTTCTATAATTTAACCGCATAAATAAATCAGCTAATACGGGTACTTACCCAGTATTCCAGTAAAATGAGGTTTATCGGAACAAATAAATCACTTCGCCTCTGAATAACACAAGAAAAAAAAACACTCCATAAACAGAGTATATCTTTTTCATTCCTGTGCTATGGACAAAGTAAAGGACAAAGAAAATTTGGTCGAAGACAATTCGAGCTTGGATTTATTGGCACCCTTTTAGCACAAACACAGGCGAATTGGCTTCTATTTAATTTTATTTTCGACTTTATCACGATCCGCCGTATAAACCTTTTCGTTTGGCGAATTAAGTATTGAAAGAATGATTTGGTTCACATGATTGGAATTTGAATACGCTTTCAATACAGGTTTTAGTTTTAGGTGGGTTCGACCTTTTATTAGAGTCTTTATTCAAACGGAGATTAGATTTTCGGTCGTTTCAATAATTTATTCGGAGTTTAGTGGTTTTTTGCTAATGAGAAATGTAGTGGTTACTTTAAATAGCAATTTTTTAATCTATGTTATGTGCTAAATTTTACTTTTTATTTTTAAGTGCTAATTGCTGCACTGAAGCTGAATTAAATATTTGTAAAATATTTATAAATACATACAATACGTATATAATACGTAATAATATATAAATACAAGACGGGGGACCTTATAAATAAGAAAGTATTCCGCAAAGCGGTCCCCCAACTGCTATAAAATTTCAGTTTTATTAATCAAGCAGTTTTCATTTTTTATATATAGTCAGTGAGTGATAGAGTGACATTTCACTGTTATAAATATAGGTAAATAAATACATTACATCTTGTTTTTTGCCTTTTAGTTCTTTTTTTGTCATGGCAGTCGTGTTTTTTAAATTTTTAAATTATTATTATTTTACTAGTGGGACGCTCCGCTTCAATAAACACCCGTATCCGTTAGCAATAAGGCCGCCGATTTTGTACTAATATCTCTTAGCCAATTTGTCTGTATCGTTGTGTGCAAATAAAGTTTATTATTATCTCCTTTATATATTTTCTTTCTTGAAACTAGATTTTTTACAATATTTTAATATAAAAAACAATAAAACATTTTAAAAACCTAATCCTAGAGTATCACCAACAGCGGGGCAGGGCCCAAGCTACCGATGATCAGGGCTGCAGAGTGAGGAACCTCCTGACAATACGTGCCGTGTCAAGCAGTACTGCTTTCTGAATCTGACCCTTGATCCAACCATCAAGCGAGAGCCTCTTAAGGTGTTGGACGAGGCTCTTCGATATCAGACCGTTCGCTGAAACGACCAATGATCGTCGAATCAACATTCCACATGGCGGTCACCTCGTGAGCCAAGTCAAGGTACTTGCATAGTTTATCCTTCTCAGCTTTCACGAGGTCATGCGGGATGGTGATGTCAACAAGCACCGCCCGACGTTGAGACCGGTCTACCACCACGATATCAGGCTTATTATTATAATTAAACATTGTCGTGACAATTAGGAACACAACAAAAAATAAATTACAAAATACTTAACCAGTTTGGTATAATGCAAAAAATGATGTTCCTGTGTTTTGAATGTATATGTGTGATTGTAACAAATAAAGTTTTTTTCTATTTCTATAAATCAGCTAAATCGGTCAAGCCGTTCCAAAGGCGGCAAATGATTTTTATTAATACAGATTATTATCCTCTTTATTTATTTTCTCTCATATCTAAATTTTCATTTTTAAATATGTTTAAACATTTAAAAATATAAAAAATAGGGGTCCGCCGGCATCGGGACCAGTGTCCAAGTTACCGGTGGTTAGGGCTCCAGGGACAGGAACCTCCTCACAATGCGTGCCGTATCGAGGAGAACTGCCTTCTGAATCAGGCCCTTGATTAAGTAAATTATATATATCATAGCGTCAAGCAAAGTGTTGTTTTTAGATTATTGTTCTTTAAAATATAATGTTGACTAATAATAATAATAAATATTTAGAACCCTTCTGTGATGCACACGTCTTCTGTAATTTGTGCCACTTGGTAAAATTAATTTACTGTTACAGAAATTTCGTTCCAGCTAAATCTACAAGTCACTCGTAACGAGCGGCAGGTCAGAAAGAGAAGGGCGGACTTACTATGTGAAAAGATACCGGTCGCAAAAGAGATCAAGTATAAAGTTACAACTTGGCAGTCATATCGCTTTAAAGCAGTTTCCTCCATTAATTATGATATTTCACAACATTATTTTAATAATCTAATAATGTTACATTATAACTCTAATTAATTAATAAATTAATAATACATCTTTAATTCGTTATCGGTAGGTGCATAACCCGTGATTGTGAAAAAAATATGTTGAAAATATATTTTCATATTTGTCTTATTATTTTTTAATATGCGAAATCTGCGTAGCGTTAATGATCTATAAAATTTAATAGCGTGTAAAGTACTTTTCAATTTTGAGTATTTTTAATAATAACTTTACGAAAAACGTTGTTATATACGATATTGGCAAGCTTCTGTCTTTGAGCTTTATAAATATTATTTTGTTGTTGTAATTTTTTTCTCATTAGCATTATTCTTCTCAGCGAAGGTTGGACAACAACATAGCCATTTTAATCCTGTTTACTATATGGTTTTAGTTGGCTGCAGCCAAACCATTTACGTAGGTTTTTAAGCCGGGAATTAACGTTTCTTTGCCAACGTTCCAAATACCTATATTTATATAAACTAATTGCTGTTCGTTTGTCTCACTAAAACTCGAGAATGGCTGGACCGATTTGGCTAATTTTGATTTTGAAATATTTGTGGAAGTTCAGGGAAGGTTCAAACGGTGAGAAACTTACATAATAAATAACGTAAAATACTAAAAATTACAATTTAATTTTACAATACAAAATGATTTCTTTGTTTTGTTGTCATGAAAACTGTCAAAGCGGTACGAAGTCCGCCGGGTAAGCTAGTATAAAGATAAAATGCTTTTAAGTTTTATCCGAAAATTAAAACAGCAGACTTTAAACAAAAATTCGAAACAAATAAACTATAGTATAACCGGTCGCTCACATACAAGGTCGGTCTGTCTATAACTCGTTCCGCCTGTCACCAGTTTTTATGGAAGGCGCGGATATTGGACTCTATAAAGGAGAGATAGATGTTTTTACGCCATAGCTATCGTCGCTTTCAATTGATAAGACATTTCTCGAGAATTGGATCACCATTTCGAATGGCTAACGATTGGATTGTCTTTAAAGGTTTAATTTTTAATGAAAATTCTCTTCCACTTCGCGATAACTTTATCGTTTAGTTATCTCAATTTTGCATTTCACATTGCAATTAAATACGAAGTATGGATGGTTGTTTGTTTGTTCGTTTTACAAATCAAAACGGAAAAATGTTTATGTAAAAATCGACCGCAATAACGATTAACATAAATATTATTTTAATTTATGAGACTGTTATTTATTGATTTGATTTCATATAATAATAATACTATACAACGTGCAACAGAAAGTTGTGATCAAAATTAAAAGATCCAAAGTGTATCCCATCTAGAACTTGTATGTGTTGTTACTAAGACTAATTAATTATTAATTAGTCTTAGTAACAACTGATATGAATGATATGAATTATTAACTTTAATTTATCATGCAATGGTTAATGAAATATTTATACATATTTGTGAAGTGATG
Organism: Eudonia mercurella; assembly: GCA_963082485.1. Taxonomy (NCBI): domain Eukaryota; kingdom Metazoa; phylum Arthropoda; class Insecta; order Lepidoptera; family Crambidae; genus Eudonia; species Eudonia mercurella. The sequence goes on from OY720037.1 coordinate 17,002,956, forward strand.
TGCGTCAGGCGCGCATAAAAGTAGCAGTGATCATAAATGTTAGTACACAGAGGTTATTAAATCATTACGGCTGTGGCTTGTTTATTTTGATGTGACGTAATATTGAATGAGAAATTGCATAACACATTAAAGTTAATAATCATGACTTAGTAACTCTGCATACAAGATCTAGATCGAATACAATTGGGATCTTTTCATTTTGACCACACCTTTCTGTTACACGTTGTATATTGGGGACGAGTGACAATTTTTTTAAAATATTTTACGAGTAAACTCTTCTCCTTCTTCTCACCTGATGTTAAGTGATGATAAGGCTGAAGGTGAAAGCGCACTTCACGCGGAATCCTCAACTACTGAGTCAGCTATCTTATCTCACACAACAATGTTACAAACATTAATGTTATGGAGACATATTTAGAAAAGATGGTGGTAGCTAGCCAGGCTGACAAACAAGCCCTACCTCCAACCAAACCGAGTACATATACCACCCGCTGTGAATCGAACCCGGGACCTCTGGGTCTACATCGGTGGTCTTAACTATTAGATCACAGAAGGTTATAATATCGTTGGCCCTGAAAATAAAGAGATCTGTTTCCCCGTGGAATTCATAAAACTTAATAAGAAATCTAGCAAAAACCCAATCTAATAGACATCATGGATTTTGCGCTAAAACTGCACGAGCACAAAATGGTGGAAGCAAAAAACTGTCTGAAACCCCGAATGAAGCTATCGCAAAAAGCTTGAAAACTCTATTAAGCTGCGAACATTCTTTTTCTTTTAAACAAACAACGGAAATCACCGCCACACTAAATATTAACACAGAAGGAATGCTCATGTTGTACCCAGGGTTGTATGTTTGGAATACTACCATAGATAATAAATCATATTATCAAAAATCATTACCGTCATACAGATAAAATGATTAATGGTGTTTTGTTTATCCTAGGCATATTTTTTTCAGTATCCGACGTTTTGGCCGAGCCGTACCGTCAGCAACCGAGGCTATATAATAAAATATTATACTCGTATCTTGTTTTCGTGTTTTGTTCATCTTCAAATGAATTTTTACTAGACAATTCTGTGTTTATTTTACTTTTTCATTTTATGTTGAGATTTAAAACGCAAGTCCGAAAAATGCCGTAAGCTCATTTTGCGAACAGCAAATTTATGTTGAGATGTCCAACACCTCTGTCTCTCTGACCCTATCTATGACCACAGACCCTTCAAAGAGCTTGAAACTTTGCGATTAAATATTTATTTAATTATATAATTATTATTATGTGGATTCGTATGGCTTGGGACAGAGATGAGTGGCAGGCACAAAAGGAGGCCTATGTTCAGCAGTGGACATCCATCCATGGCAGTGGACATCCCGGAGACATCTCCGGGCTGAAATGATGATGATGATAATAATTAACGCAACGTTAATCCGTTACAAAATATCAATTTAATATGCTATTTATATTTAGCGGATGTCAACGTTCTGTATTATAATGTACTGTGGCCTCAGAATCTCTCTCAGCGAACGTTCATCGAATAGCCATAAAATGTCAGTTGCCTTTTTTTAGTGGAACGATTTTGGGGAACATAGGAATGCGGTCGGAACATAAGGTTGACTTATAGATGTAATGTATGGGAGTTGGATTTTTATTTCTTTCGATATCGTTATGTGTAACTTTGTGTGATTGCTATTATGGAGGCTTTATTGAACGTGCCTTCTGAAAGACGAAAGAGTTTGATATAATTTTATTTGGTCACCCATCCGGGGGCCCGAAATTGCGTAAGTTATTTAACATACGATATTGTAATCCGGCCGCGTCCTTAAAGTTTGTGGTGAGTGGGGCGGGAGCGATGGCGGGGCGGAGAGCCGAAACGCTCTTGGCAAGATAGCGGGCGGTCATATCGCTCGGAATTACGCGTCGTCAAAAACATTATAGAAACATTTGACAGTCACCTGCCGCTTTTTTACAGCTCTTTTTTCGCTGCCACTGTCGTCGAGGACGGTATCTTGTCAATGTATGCGTAGAGCGTAACAAAGAAAAGAAAATAATTATGAAAAAACACATGAAACGGTACAAAATAGAGCACTCACAACGGGAGGAGAAGCGACGGCTCATTTACCAACAGGTGAATGACTTTGAAACCGAGCATCGCAGAGTCCTGAATAGGAAGCGGGATGATCTGAAGCGGCCATCACCTTCCATTACGTCGGCGGTGTATTAACATGCCCAAAATGCGCTCGTATCTTCTCCAACAATTTGGTACTTAAGCCACTTCAGAGCACATTTAAGGGCGGAGCAACAAAGCCCACACTAAGGAGACATGCCTATCGAGTGCATACAGTCGCTGTGGGCGAAATCGGTCAGGAATGACTTACTTACTTGCCTAGAGTACCGTCACCGCTTGCCGCCCCGCCACCGCTCCCGCCCCGCTCACCGCAGACATCGAGGACGCGGCCCTACACGCAAGCTGCTGCGCTATCGAGCTCCCCATCTATGTAATATTACATAATTATACGTAGCGTATCATACGATCGTAGGCTATGGATGTTACATGTGCTACAACGCTACGGGCACTACGGTAAACGAAACATTCTAGCTACTTTGTCTTTGAGATCGGCAAATTAGTTTTATATTCCATTCATTGCGTGCTTAGGTTACGATTGACAAATAGTTTTATAGTAAAACGAACAATAAACTAAAAACTTGCATGTTGTTTGTAAACTGACTGTGCTCAATGGTAGGTGATATCTTACGAGTAATATATCAAGTTAAAGTTTAAGTTTTTGATTTGAACATATGTTATAATTCTCACACGGAATTTCAAGTGCTTCCATTTACTCATATTCAAAGTCACCGGTGATATCTGACACTAAAAATTTTCTAACAATATGTAATTACTAGTAATTTATTGTAATTAATAATGTATAAAATATTGTATTTTGTAATTGCAATTTTTAATGATCCTCATCGTCAGCCTCAGTAGTTGAGAATTCCAAGTGATGTGCGTTTCCACTTTCGGCCTTCTCATTACAAGATCAGGTAAGATGAAGTATAAGTGCTTACCGTAAGGAATAACAACAAAAAAAAATCGATTCATAAACAGGCAAGTACATAGTGAATTTATCTAAGGTGATATCATCCTGGGTACATGCGTAACCGTTATCATTATATGAAGATAATATTCTTAACATAGTAGAACCAATTTTCCTTTCCAGAACGCCAAACCAACCTTGTTTTTATCGAAGAACTATAAAAATGTCAGATAGCGCTTTTTATGTGGAACCAATTTTGAGGAACAAACACGTAGTATCTCATAAGTCAGATTTATACGCAGTTATTATACATTTTTTATGTTTATGTATTTGTTTACTGCATCTACAAAAAATAATATTTTGTCGATGTTACCAGTTTTAGAAGATGTAAATGGTAAGTTATACCCAATGTAGGGTATATTTATATTAAAACAATTTTGAATAAAAAGCTAACTAAATTCGTATCCGTTTTAAATTTAAATCATAATTACATATCAGATAACAAAAACCAGATGAAACTTTTAAAAACGCCACATGTCACACCCTGCAAAGGCATAGTAATACATCGAAGAGCTAACTAATTATAAAATGTAGGCTTTTCCATTTCAGATGACAGTTTCTATTATTTAGCTTCTAATGTTCTCGATCAATGCCATAGTTATTAAGATCATACATCTTGAACGTTAAAAATAACAGTTTTACCATGTGTTTGACCTTATGTATAACCATGTAAAGACAGTTATAAGTCCTAACGTTAAACTAATAGGAAATAAAGTTTTAACGCAAATACTCGTAGATCCCTATTTTCAACTACAAGACCACAGATGCGGTCAAAGTAAGCAAACAGATCTATTTTATTGTGAAAATGTTATAAATTCAAAACAAAACTTGAGACTGAAAACAAAATCTCGGCAGGCCTCTTCAGAGTTACACTCGTAAGAGTACCAATACATTTATCTTCTACCAGATTAATAAAAATCATTACGAGATGAATAAAAATCAATTGCCACATGTATGTCATAGCATCACTTGAGAACGGCTCTACCGATTTTGCTGATTTATTAGTTGTTGTGCTCATAATTGTCAGGACAAGTTAAATTGTTAAGTTAAGTAAAACCATTACAGGATTCGGGTGTTCACTTCTATCACTATCTTTGTAACGTGGATTTTCTCTACTCCCCCTGTGGGGAGGTTACAACATAATAAAAACACTCCACACTTTACAAAAATGGTATTTAATTGAAGATATTAGTAAACAGAACAATATGTACAAGAATAAGGGTCCTGAGGTCAGTTTGGTCGACAAAAGTAACTACTCGATAAAACCAATAATAAAATGAGTTAGTACGAATGATGGGTATAATATTAGGGATCCTTGTTGTTAACTCGTACAGAACACCTCTAACGCCTTTCCTAATTTATTTGTTAGCAGGGACCACATAAACTGTATTTAAAAAGAAATTTTAAGTTTTCATCATCATCTCATCATCTCAGCCAAAAGACGTCCACTGCTGGACAAAGGCCTCCCCCACGGATCTCCATGAGAGGGATATTTGCCGTAATCGCCACGCTTGGCAGGCGGGTTGGCGATCGCAGTTGATTAAGAGTAACCTCAGAGAGATGCTGCTGCCCATCTTCTGGAATGGTCCCTTAGTCGGCTTTTACGACACCCTCGGGAAGATATGGGGTGGTGCAATTCTTTATCCCCGGCACCACACAGGGTTATCCCCGGCACCACACAGGGTTTAAGCTTTATTCAAAACATAAAAGTATTTGTAGCGTAAGTTCAGTAGTGACAGTTTATCTTCACACACTTCATACTACCAAAAATGCTGATGCGAAACATTTCATGTTCCACCCTGGGACCTAGGAATTAGCAAATAGATAGCGTAGGTGCAGGAATTAAAAAATAACACTGTACTGCCTTTTTGCGGTATTATTTTGTGGATTTAATTATGTTCTGTTGGGAACCACTACTCTAATGGGTCTCGGGGCAGAAAGGTACGAAATGTGTCTCTGTCGCAGAAGAGTCCAGACTGCGCTACTTCGCCAGCCTAGTTTCTTCTTTAACGCAACTAGCCTGGCCCTTTCTTATCAGCTCCAGCTTCAGTTTCTTGTTGGAGGCTGTGGCTCCGTCCAAGTGCCCTGAAGTGTAGTAGTAAAAGGGTAAGGGCTAATAAAGAAGGTATTTACCCTAGGAGAGGCCATGGTTATTATAAATATTACATTCCGGGTTTTTGAACTCGAAAACAACAGTTTTGTACTTACGCAACTGATGCTCGCTTGTGTAGCCAAACCACACAAATTGAGAATACACACACACACAGTTATAAACTTATTAATAATGATGTCTAAGATAATCATTGGAGTTATTAGTGTTTGTTTTGTTTGGCACCCGTCATTTTATCCCACACACGTTGTGATTAATGAAGAATAAGAAAAGTTTGGTAAAGAAAAAGACAATAGTTTTTTTACGTATTCTCTTACGGAGATTGGTGACGCAGAGAGGTTCGGTTTGATAGCAAAAATAAACTGTTCAATATCATCATCAACAACTCATTTTATGTTCCTACTTGAGCATTCCCTATGGATGGAAGCACCATATGAAGAACGGGCCTAAAATCACCACGCGGGCCCAGTGCCGGGCGGTGGTTGTTAACGACTGCTTATTTTCGTTAACAACCACCATTAAACTCTGTAATTCATCTTTTCATTATTTACTGTCAACAATTTAAAAAAAAAAGTCTTTCAGGCGTTTTCCTTCAATAACTCGATCCGGATTGCTACTTTCACGTAAATAATATTCATCGGAAAGTATGAAACCGGTAACTGGGTTATTGTATGTTGATTTGGGTGTTGGTCATTGTGACAAAATATTTTCCTCCTTTTTGATCAAAAGAATCGAAATAAAACTAGGAAAACTTGTTTTTTATAAATTGCTTTTGCCATTTACAAAACAAAGTGTTATGATATTACTATATTATGTATTTGAGAACAACAACACCGTTTAAGGAATAAGTCTATTTCGAGATCTAGAAACTAGTCACCCATGTGGCTCGAATCCACTAAGAGAAACTATTCTATTGTCTTACGCTAAATATTTAAACACGTAATTACACAGACCGTAGGATTAAGCAAATATGAACCTTCATACTCCATTTACGACGTCTTAAGTCATTAACATAGTCGCAAAAGGCCCGCAACTAAAACAGACAAAGGGCTATAGCGCCATTATGTGTTTCCGTGCGAGCGCGAAATGGCTGCAGGACAAAATGGCCGCCCATCAAAGAGATGAAAGCGCGCCGGTGAATTATTAAAATTCGAGATTATACACGCCGCCTTGCGCGCTTGACGGTTTCAGAATGCTTTGTGTGGTTTTTTTTTCGATATTAGCTGGCTGTTATGTGGCGTTTTTGCGGTTCACTTGCCGAGGAACGCTGATTTTTCATTGTATTTTTTTGTGATTTGAGAGTAATTGCTGGAGGCCGCATTAGTAAACTTTCACTAACCTTTCGTCTGCTTAGTGCCAGATCCGTCTTGCAAACAATTAAAATCCTATTCTGTATTCATAGCAGTCGACAGATTAAATTTAAATGTAGTGATAGCAGGTAAAAAATGTTTGGACGATTCAAAAGCACTTTTCTAAACTATATTAAAATAAATAAAAAATCATTAAAAAAAATTGACTTTGATGATGGTGATATCCTTAAACAATTTCGGCCACAGTGACTGCATTTGTTGCGGGTTCGGTCTGCTATGCCCGCTGGTGTGCCTACAGTCCTATTTTTACCACTCGTGCGCTCTGACATGTCATTGGGGTAATGATAAGTTCTTAAAGAAGTATCGTACCAGTTTTGTTGCAGTTGTAAAATCGTGTCGTCTATACACGCGTCTTTACTGCTACAAAACTGCCGTAATACTGTCATAAGAGATCATGGTAAGGCCCCAGAACCCGGTTAAAATAATTGTAGCTCATAACTTTTGAATTGTCTTTTCTTATAAATAGCAATCTTTCTTTGTTTTTCAAAGTCGTCTATTTTTATTTTCGTCCGACGTTTCCTTTCAGTACATCTAATATATAAAATTCTCGCGTCACAGTTTTCGTTGCCATACTCCTCCGAAACGGCTTGACCGATTTTGATGAAATTTTTTGTGCTTATCCGGTATCTATGAGAATCGGCCAACATCCATTTTTCATCCCCCTAAATGTTAGGGGTAGTCCACCCCTAAATTTTTTTTATTTTTTATGGCAAAACAGCGTTTGCCGGGTCATCCGGTATCTATGAGAATCGGCCAACATCCATTTTTCATCCCCCTAAATGTTAGGGGTAGTCCACCCCTAAATTTTTTTTATTTTTTATGGCAAAACAGCGTTTGCCGGGTCATCCGGTATCTATGAGAATCGGCCAACATCTATTTTTCATCCCCCTAAATGTTAGGGGTAGTCCACCCCTAAATTTTTTTTAAATTTTTTATGGCAAAACCACGTTTGCCGGGTCATCCGGTATCTATGAGAATCGGCCAACATCTATTTTTCATCCCCCTAAATGTTAGGGGTAGTCCACCCCTAAATTTTTTTAAATTTTTTATGGCAAAACGACGTTTGCCGGGTCAGCTAGTATATTATAATAATATGTGCTATATTCGTGTTATATAGTTATTATTAGTTATTAATTTAGTGCTAGATGATGATGTTTATCGATATTTGTGACATTTTTGCTAGAAAGATACGCATGGCTTCTAATGTATTCAGATAATAATCAGGCTAGCATTCCAAGTGAGTATGTTATAGCTTTAGAGGCATCATAAAAAAAGCTATACGGCATCCAGTAAAAATGAAATGTAACTTGAATGGCTCTTGGTGTCTCGCTGTGTTACTTACGGCTCGGCTTATTTTATGCAAATGTTTTGGAGTGACTTTGTGATGGTAACATTTCGCTTTGCTCAGCTATCAGAGATAAGTCTCCGGCAAGGTTAAATGTTCAATTATGAAGCTGTCTCTTACTTCTTAGTAAAATGTTTATTGGTTTGCAAATGTACGTTAGTTATCGTTTCTCGAAGCTATTCTTGGGGTAATTAAAATGTTAACGGGTTAATGTTAGGTATGTAGGGTGATTCATCAAGACAGTATGGGATAGTTGGAAAATATAAGAGAAAGATAATAATTTTTTTAAGGATTTAATACCTCAATAATAATTGCAATTTAAAGAAAGTTCGCATTAATATTATTACAATCTAATAAAATTGTTAAAAAATAATTGATTAGGTATCTATTAGAGAAAGCGACTCTGAAATTTTTCCATATTCCCTCAAGCGTCGAGCGACCACCAGGTGGCCAATAACAATTAAAATTCTATTGTATCTGGTATTCGCGCGCTCGAGCTCTTAGGTTCATCTTTTGTACTTTCAATTCAATTCAATTCAATCATTTATTGCTCTCCATAAGTATACATGAGTATAGAACGTATTAGAACGTTCTTAATGAATTCTCCAAATACAAACACTTTAATTTTACAATTAAACTAGCTGAACGGCGGACTTCGTACCGTTTTGACAGTTTCCATGACAACAAAACAAACAAAACGTTGACAGGTTTTTTTCTAAATATATTTTACTGGTAAGCACAGTGCCTTGTTCTCACCTTATGTTAAGTGATGATAAGGCCAATGATGGTAGCGCACTTAACCCAGGATCCTCAACTAGTGACGTACTGGCTATCTTATCTCTAGCTGCCGAAACACAACAATGGTACAAACATTGATGTTATAGCAACATATTCAAATAATATGGTGGTAGCTAGCCAGGCGGACAAACAAGCCCTACCACTAACCAAGTACACAAACATGTACCCCCCGCTGGGAATCGAACCCGGGACCTCTGGGTCTAAACCGGTGGCCTTAATCACTAGACCACAGAGGCGGGAGTTTCCATGACAACAAAACAAACAAATCATTCGTCCGCTTAAGAACACCCGTATCCAATGATGGACCCCTATAGCAGCGCCACCTACCGGGTCAAATTGTAAATCTAAACCATTCTCGAATCCACTTGAACACACACAGAAAATTTCATTCAAATCGGTCCAGCCGTTTGGAAGGAGTTCAATTTCATACATACGCACAGAAGATTTATATATATATATATAAAGATTATTTTTATTTATTTCATCATCATCATCATCAGCTCATTTTATGTCCCCACTGCTGGGGCACGAGCCTTCCCTATGGATGGATAGGGAGAACGGGCCATAAACCACCACGCGGGCCCAGTGCCCAGTGGTTGTTAACGACTGCTAATGCAGCCGGGACCAACGGCTTTACGTGCCTTCCGAAGCACGGAGGAGCTCGAGATGTTAAATGTTTGGTCACCCATCCGATGACCGGCCTTTGCGAAAGTTGCTTAACCTCAGCACTCGCGGTCCGGGCGCGTTAACCACTACGCCATCGAGCTCCTCTTTATTATTATATTATTTATTTATTTTTATTTTATTTTTATTTATATATATATAAAGATAAAAGATATAACAGTAGCCTCAGTAGTTGAGGATTCCGTGTGAAACGCGCTTCAACCTTCAGCCTTATCATCACTTAACATCAGGTGAGATGAAAGCCAAATGCTTGCCTGTAAAACATTAAAAAAAACCTGACAAAATACATTATCCTCATGAAACCAGTATTGAAAATAGAAGAATTATATCTGACAAAACCGCTTACGGAAGGTAATACGGACGAATTTAAGTCCGCTGACATAAATCCAGGGAGAAAATAAAGGTCCTAATATATTTTGTTTTGAAAAATCACAAACAATAAAGGTATCTCGATGGACGGACGGACTCGGGACAAATGGGCGGCGATCTTTTATATTTGTCATTTCGTCGAAAAAATTCGTGGAACCTGTGTGACCACACAACCGAGTGTGTAAGGATTTTTTTTTGTGTTTTAATTTGACTTTTATGTTTATATTCAAAGTGACATTTAAATACACCTTCTAAATTAAAACAAGAGCGTTTATGAGGTTTTATTAAGCACTCGTTAACCAAACATTATTTATATTTTATATAATATTTATCGTAAGAATATTAATATAAACATTGTTAATATACACAATTTATATTATTTGCATATTGACACCGAAAACAATTACTTTGGTTATTTTTTTATTTTTTTCATTGTTCAGCAAAGCAATCTTCATAAATCCTTTGTTAGTAACGCGTGGTCACCCCGCGTATCTGATTTGTCTGTCAGGGATAGGTTCAGCGATGATTTTTTACAAGAAAGGGTCAAATGGGGTTTCTTGATTGGTTAAATCGGGCGCGGGCCGCGTTTTCTATCTCCGCATATTTTTATGTTTCCGTACGATAAAAAATTGAAGGATCTGGAGTTGGGACATCGATTGCGAAGTGGCATGTTTCTTGTTTACATTATTTTTTCTAGTAAAACAGCTGATTCTCTTTAATAGTGGAGGAACGTATTAACTTTAAAATAATGCAACACTTCATAAAAGTTTTATTTACGTATTATACTATTTTGCCTCTGAGACTAACACCCGTTTGCACTAAACTAATAAATCGCCTAAGTCTTTGCCTAACTACTACCCTGGGTGTAAGCGACGTTTTCGAGCCAGGTGCCGAGTTAACTTGACCGGGTAATATTTAAGCCAAGACTTAGGCGATTCATAAGTTTAGTGCAAACGGGTGTTAATCTTCATATGGCCATAAACACTGCAAAAGGTTCGAAAAGTCAGGATATAAAATAATATTTAAAATACTATTTACGTGTTTGCGTAAAAAAAAATACAGAGTAAAATTTCCTCTTTAGTCAAATAATTGTAAACACAAGGTGTCATCATAGGTATCTAACGCACATTACTGAGCAAAGTCTTCAGTTTTTTTGTTCCAATTGCTTCCAGCCATTTTGCGTATCGTCGCTCTACCTCACTGGCGTATTATATTACGCAGGAACATATCTAACACTACGTCGTTCGACACAAAGCCTCAATATTCCTGCTTCAACTGTGCTATCTATCAGTTCCAATATATCAACTATATCAACAGTAATTGTACAAACAAACACTGCACTCACATAAAATCTTACAGTCGCATGCAAAATTCAATACACCCAAGGTATTCATCAAATGAACCACAAGTTTGCATTTAAAATCAACTAGACATTTCAGTATGTCTCGCAACGCCGGAGCGTATTTCACGCGAATATACGCGGGAATGGGAAGAAAAACAGCAGTGAGGCGACAGTCTAAAAAAGTAATTCGCATGTTTTTCCATACATTAAAAACTCCGTCGGGAAATAATCGGATGCATTCTTCACGAGGATGACACGGTCGTAGGGAGAATAATTATTGCGCGCTTCTGTTTATGAAACGCGGTTCGTGCTCGCGTTGCGAAGTAGGTCGGTATTGTACGATGTACTGTGGCAATTGTGCGCTTTCTTCGATTTTGCGTGATATGCACTCTTCGATTCGCTCAAATGTGTTTGTTTTTGTACGAGATTTGTTTGCCAGTAATAGTAATAAGTAATGAATGAATCAAAGTATGTAATAAGTATATAGTATCACACTAATATTATAAATGCAAAAGTTTGTGTGTATATGTGTATATTTGTTGCTTCGTCACGCTGCAACAGATGGATGGATTTGAATGAAATTTGGCATACAGATAGTTTATAACCTGGATTAAGACATAAGATACTTTTTATCCCGATATTCCCACGGGAACGGGAACCACGCGTGTGAAATCGCGGGCGGCCGCTAGAACAAAATAAAGCACTTGATAAAAACAAAACTAAATAGGAAAATATTTTTACTATTTTGATTTTGATGCATTCACAATATTAGATATAGTTACAAGATAAAGTTTTAATAGAGCTTTCTGAGACTATTAATAATAGGAGGTTTACTCTGCAGCCCTGACCACTGGTAGCTTGGGCCCTGCCCCGTTGCTGGTGGTACTCTAGGATTAGGTTTTTATAATGTTTTATTGTTTTTATATTAAAATATTGTACAAAATCAAGTTTTAAGAAAGAAAATAAATAAGGAGATAAAAATAAATCTTTATAAAACACACTACAATAAAACCAATTCAAAGATGGAAACACCGAAGCTTTAGGTAGTGTTGACTGTGCTATAGGCCTCGGATCTCCCAAGCAATGGCACAGGGTCGATCTACTAAGTTAGAGTGGTTTATATTTTCCAGTGAAATTAATATGACGGAAAACAGAAGAATTTAGGCTCTTCACTCTTAAAGACAATTGCACAAAAGATCCTGATGAGCACTACTTTTCTGCCCAACTGTACCGTACGGAAAACTTGGCTGGCCCAGCTAAAACAATATAAGTTATATTCACTTACAATCAAGAAAGGCGATAGCCAAGCCTGTTGCGTCACTAAAGTGGATATTCATTTTTGCAGTACGAAGTCCGCTAGGTGAGCTAGTTTTTTTATATTTAACAATGCTTGCTCATCGTAATACCTGATGGTAACGGCTTTGTCCCGTTCCGCCCACGTACACTTAGGTGACAGATGCAGAGTACATGTCACGTCTTGCCACACGACGCAACGTCACGCCCTGCTACGCCACGCCACGCCACACCACGCCAACGTCACAACAAGCAGCGCCATGGTACGCTAATACCGATTAGGCTGATGATGGAAACGCGACTACAACTTACAGAGCAAATGACTTTCAATTACCTCTTTACCTAACGGAACACAAGAATGCTAATAACATATTTATATAGCGATAAGATATAGCGATAGGATAGAGTAGACTGAATACAGGCCCTACCGCTTTATTAATGTCTGAAGCAGACCGTCCTTAAGAAACTAGAACTTGTCGAGTTTGCTGATAGCATCAGGCGTCATTTGCAGCGGCACCAGACTTTTTTAGAGGAACTAGAAACTTACAGGGTTCCCGTGTGAAACGATACACCCTCAAAGGTTTTCTAGAGAGAAGCATCACGCACACTAGTGCGTTACCCCGTTCCCTACTAGATTCGGAGCGGATCAACCACAAACCACGTCTGGACAGTTATAATGTCACACAAAAATTCCGCCCGTACAAAGCTCATTTGTACAGTCAGCCACATAAATCCGCAATGCAAATAGATTGTTAATTGCATCGCTTATGCGGTGAGCTGTTAGTGTGATGTTGTTTATTTTGTCCAGCACACGAGAGGACTAGAAAATAATGAAGTCAAAATGAATTGTTGCGACAGTGAAATATTTTGGGGAATTGTTTTGGTGTTCATTTTAACCGTCTTTTAATTTATTAGTTAGTCTTTGTACAGTTGATTATGGTTATATATAAGGTCACATTTTATCAACTGCAAATAATTTGAGGATAAATTCAACAACATAATATATAAACTATTAATTTACTTATATATTTATAATTTATGTACACACAAACGAATAAAAAAGGAGAACATAGTAAGAATAAACAAGTACAGGGGCGCTGCTTATTTCACATCGAAATTTCTTCTAGCAGGCCCGTAGAAGGAGAAGACACAAAGAAAGGTAGAAAAAGTGTGCACAAAAGAAACAAACAAAGTATAAAATAGTTACGACACAAATTAAACATATATACAATAACGATAACACACTCAATCGGAAAGATAGTACTCCTTTACGCGCTTCTTAAATGAGTAAATCGACGTCGACTCCCGAATACTGGGTGGTAGGTCATTCCACAATCTGACTGCATGAACGGAGAAGGAATAGGAAAAGAAGTCGGTTTTATGGGATGGCATATTGAGATTGAGGAGGTGTGAGCGACAGGGAACATTAGGATTATGGGAAAAGGTAAACCGCTCTTTCAGATAAGAAGGGTAGGAAGGGTTGAAAAGGATATTAAAAAGAAGGCATAGTATTCTAGTATTCCTGCGTAAACTATGTTTATAAAAAACCTTAAATTTGTATATGGTAGTTTTCAAGAAAAACACCAAAAGACATTACGATTTAAAATTAAAATAAAGCACTTTCGGTAGTTTCAATTCAAAGGAGCCGAAACAGAGAGGCCGCAATGCTTTCACCGCTTACACGTGCCCGTAGTTTCATTCAAAAGATCCAACAGAGAGGCCGCTCTTAAAAATATTACAATTTTTGTGTCAAAAAAGTTTTAAAAAAAACTAGCCTGATTTATTTTTAATGCTAGGGCCTTATTTCTCTGATATAATTAGATGTTTTCTCAAAATATTTGCAGTTGATAAAAAGTGACCTTATATAATTGTACGCAAATTTTGTTGCAAACAAGTTACAATTTGAAAAAAAATCCACGAGCGCAACCCGCCAAAATGTATCAACACTCTCTACTCTTACTTTGTAAGCCAAAAGAGCCATTATTGAAACACACATCCATACCGCATTATCGTCACTTATTACCAAATAAGTATAAGCCAAGCACTTCCCAATATAAAATGAATTTATTTCATTTGCGTGCTCCGAATAATCTACTAATGCATACTTTTATTTATTTTATTTATTTCGGTTTACAAAATAAATGTTTAAAAATTACACACTAAGAAAAAATATAGATAACGTCCATTCTTATTAAAGTGAACACAGCATGCGTTGTGTGGACATGTTCGATAATTTACAAAATTTTAAAGTAGTACTTTAGGTACTTTGAGGCATACTGAATAAAACGCACGCAAAGCCGACATCAAAAGCTGGAGCTTAGTCAATTATTAATATTATTAAACTAAGTATTACCACAAATTATCAACAAACCGTCAAAAGTTCAAATTAACAGCATAACAAAACGACGGCGGCGCGGCGGCGCGACCTTACGATTTAATCTCAACGCGCCGTTTCAAATAGGAAAGGTTATGGAGTGATTATGAAGGAGATCTGGATCTTAATATCCAGTTCAAGATCTTAACTATTAGATTTAGTGCTGAAAATAGACTAGTCAATGTTTAAGCCGAATTTTGTGCTGTATTCTCGATTTAAATTCTTAGAATCAAAATAATTAAGCAGTAGCCAGTTTGTTAGTTTAGTATTTAGATCATAATCACCAGCTCATCTTTTATGTCCTCACTGCTGGGGCACGAGCCTTCCCTATGGACGGATAGGGAGAACGGGCCATAAACCACCACGCGGGCCCAGTGCGGATTGGTGGTTGTTAACGACTGCTAATGCAGCCGGGACCAACGGTTTTACGTGCCTTCCGAAGCAAGGAGGAGCTCGAGATGATAAATTTTTGGTCACCCATCCGATGACCGGCCTCTGCGAAAGTTGCTTAACCTCAGCACTCGCAGACCGGGCGCGTTAATTACTGCGCCATCGAGCTCCTCTACTTATTTCGTATTTAGATAAGTTGGATTAAAACAGCAATACCTATAATTTGTGTTATTTTATTTTTTGTAGGTAACATTTAATGAGTTTAATCGTATGTAGTTTAATTGTGTGTAATAGTAAACTTGTATTTATTGGTTTGCAAAACTGAAATAATGATAACAAACATGCTTAGAACTTTTAGAAACAATACAATGTGGTTATTGAATATAATCATATTTATATAATAATATAATAATAATCATATTAAAATAAGAGAGCGATTGTAAAAATATAGAAAGACTACGTAGGTATAGATCGCGCCAAACTTCTAGTCCCCTCTGAAGTTGCTTCGTTGCGCAGCTGTACAGTCAGGCCCTACCGCTCGTCCCCGTCTTCGCCCTACTGACGCCTATTTTTTACTACTGCGACGCGAATCGCGCCAACTTCAGAGGGGACTAGAAGTTTGGCGCGACCTATACCTGCAGTTTACATAACAATTCTCTGAGACCAACTTTTCAAACAATAGGGCATGGCGGCCTCGCGCCGTTATCAGATTGTTTTTTTCCTTTAGTTGATGGCTTCGTGCGATTAGCACATTTAGCCAGTGTCAAAGTAATTTTCTTACAAGTAATACATAAATAAACAATATTTCTTTCTTGTATGATGATTGATGATGAATGATAACAGAAATGAGAGGTGATAAATAATATATCCCCAACCCCTCGAGTATCTCAGTAAAGATGTGGGGCTTTCTTTACTAAGTCCTCGGGCAGACTTCTTGAGAGAATTTGAAAAGTGATGTTCCACTGTTTTGTTTCATTTGCCAACACTCATGTATACTCATGAACACTTAACGGTTAATAATCCACCATTATTTCACATTAATATTCGGCATAACATAAATTTAGTAAATTATAGTGTAAAGCTAACTTAGATTTTTATTGTGATTTTTCATGTTGTGGTAGTCTTTCATATTTTGTGTGTTTATTTCTTATGGGAAGTGTCCTGCAATGATAGGCCATTTTCTAATATTTTAACGCGGTAAGGAAGAGAAGAACGCCCTTGCTAAGTTTCTTGCCGGTTCTTCTCAGTACAAGGTCTCCCACCCTGTGTAGACTTACGAACCGATGGCATAGTGACAATCATAAGAGCTACTTGTAGGCTAAACTGAATAATTGTGAATTTTTTGAATTTAGTGTAATCTTTAGCTGTGTATTCAAATGATGGAGCCCGTTGCCCAACAGTGGGACATCGTTTACTTCTCATATCTATTTCACTACATGAGTGCAATAAATTACTTGATTTGATTTCTAGCAATCATCATCATCATCATCATCAGCTCATTTTTATGTCCTCACCACTGCTGATGCACGAGCCTTCTCTATAGATGGACGGCCATAAACCACCACGCGGGCCTAGTGCGGATTGGTGGTTATTAACGACTGCTAATGCAGCCGGGAACAACGGCTTTACGTGCCTTCCGAAGCACGGAGGAGCTCGAGATGATAAACTTTTGGTCACCCATCAGATGACCGACCTTTGCGAAAGTTGTTTAACCTCAGCACTCGCAGACCGAGTTAACCACTGCGCTATCGAGCTCCTCATCGAGCAATCATCACATTTACTGTAACCACATATCAGGCAGCCATTTTGAAATGGTGTGTACGCGAACATGTATACAAGCTATGCTAATTCTCACAATGCGAAACTACGGTCCCAATTCCGAATTCACATGAGCTGTGATTTACGTACGACGTAAAGATTCGTTTATTATGCGATGACGTTTATTACAAGGGAAGATATGAGTTCGCGTTCATAAAGAAAAGTTATGGAAGCCGAATGATTGGTGGTTTATATTGTTCTGTGGGATATTGCTGTCGGTACCCGTAGGAATATTGATAGGATTATTTATAAACTGGCTTGCACCGGTGGCTGCGGCTGGCTTTGACAAAGGAATGCGATCTTATTCAAATATAAAGAGACAATCTTATTACTTAAAAACTATTTTTGAGAAAGAAAACATGACAATACATCGCTTCGTTAAAACGTGAAAAATTGACTAACAAGCGTTGTTACAAATTTATGAGTACCTTTATACCTATGGAGGCTTTAATCAACCGTAAAGATAAGGGAATCATTGTTAAAAAAAATAAAAAATATTTTTAATATTTTTTTTTAATAACATTTATTTGTTATTACTTACCTATTTAAAATCTGTTTGTTTTTTCATCTACTTGTACTCTACCGGTAATCGAACACGTTACCCGGTGAAATCATGCATAAATAGGAGGCAAACACGCTAAATGTATTGTTATAAAAAAAAACACAATTTATTTTTTCATGGAATGTTTAAAGAACTCTTCAATTAATAGATTAGTAGTACGAACAAAATACTTACTATTGATTTTTTTTTAATTTTAATTACATATTTCATTTAACTATAGAATTTTTTTTCATTGTAGGTTTCGTAGATACATTTTGTAGACATCTTATCAAAACTTATACCTTCAAACCCACACTATCATTTACAGCAATCAAACTTTAGGTCCTTACCTATGAGATTGACGTTTTGTATGAAGATTTTTTATAAAATTATATTTTTTATACGAACGTTTTCTTAATTTTCTTAGTATCTATTTATGTTAACACTATAAAAATTGTGGAGTAGTGTATTTCTTTCACTAGCTAAATATAACAGACATTAAAAAGAAAAAAAAATCAAGTTCCTTCTAAGCTACAATGAAACAAAAGGTCAATTCTGCGAACAAACAAAGAAGTCAATAAAAAAAAAAGAAAATTTGGCGATAAAGACACAAAATGATAATCATTGTTATTACTGAAGCCTAAGTAACATAGTCCTTATTAAAGGTGTATAATAATATTAACAACGGTATTGACTTTTAGAAGTAATACACCTATTAATAAGTGAGAAAAAAACAACAATTTCATAGGTAAGAACCCATATTTATAATCAAAATTTCTAGAATCAGATTTCACTTTACCACCAATTGCTAATTTAATACACACCCCTTTAACTTATCTAAAGGTAACCAAAGCTGAAATCGTATATAGGGCACCCTTAACCTTTCACTGATATCAACATTTTACTTGGAGCCATATCGAATTTACGACAACAAATAGGTTATGCATTCATGAAGTCCTTACTAGAAGCTAGTGAGCTTAAAATAACGTTGTTTTTCGAGCGCATTCACCATCATCATCATCATCAGTTGTATTCCCACTGCTGGGGCACGAGCCTTCCCTATAGATTATAGGTAGAACGGGCCATAAACCACCACGCGGGCCCAGTGCGGATTGGTAGTTGTTAACGAATGCTAATGCAGCCGGGGCCAACGGCTTTACGTGCCTTCCGAAGCATGGAGAAGCTCGAGATGATAAATTTTTGGTCTCCCATCCGATGACCAGCCTTTGCGAAAGTTGCTTAACCTCAGCACTCGCAGACCGGGCGCGTTAACCATTGCCCAATGAACTCCGTAGTGTCCGTAGTGCATTACTGCAAACCGAAATTTAACCGACAGCCAAAAATTCATTAGCTACAAACATAAATTATGATTGTACTATATTGTTTATGTGATATTAAAAGACAATAAATTGTTAATGTCTAATAATTCAAAATTCAAAATTTAAAATCATTTATTCAGTTTAGGCTACAAGTAGCTCTTGTGAATGTCACTATGTCATCTATGCCATTAATAGATAATGTTTAGTTGTCTAATTTCCCCAAATAAATAAATAATGATATAGTAAGCGCTAAAGTTAATGTATATTGGTTAAATCCCCAAGCTTTTCAAGGGTGTATTGGTAATCATAAACCCAGTCTATGGATCGAAAGATACGAAATACACTTTGCTCTACCTGGGAATCAATCTTAAGAACGAGAGCGGAGCTGTGAGATAAACATTAAAAAATTAAATTATTCGTATTGTAATTTGTATGTCTCTGTCTCATGCAGGCAATATTTATTTATTTATTCTTTATTGCACAATAAAATAAAATAAAGTACAAAAGGCGGACTTAATGCCAAATGGCATTCTCTACCAGTCGACCTAAGGGCTAGACAGAAAAATTGGTAAGCGGTGCGACAAAGAACGTAAATGAAACATATACTACATACATTTATAAGAACTGCAATATACATATTGAGTTTATTAAATTAAATGATAATAATATAATATACATACTATAAAATAAAAAATAAAAAACTTAAATTAAAATAGACTACATAAACATACTTAAACATAACAGAAGAAAAGATGACGGGAATCTCTTACGTGGGTGTTGACTCCTGTAGGAACAGTTTATACACCATTGTTTTAAATACCAGTTTACTTGGAGCTTGTCAATATTCTCGGAAAGTACTTGGTAGATTAACTTAAAATTTGTCACAGAGAAGTACTTTGGCTTGCCAAATACAGACGTGATGTGTCAAGAATAAATAAGGTAAATCTTAGTGGAGTAGTTTCACCAAGCTTTTACCAAGTTGTTTGGTAGTTAGAGCTTATAGACAAAAAGTCACCGTTATGTAAGTACATGCCAATACATTGTTAATGTGAATCGTTTGATATCGAATAAAAAATCTCTGTAATTATATAAAAGTTTATTTTATGATTTGTCTTGTCCCATGTGGTCACATGTGATTCAAAACAGTTTCAGCTACCACCATTTTAATGTCGCCATTACATCAATGTTTGTAGCATTGTTGTGTTCCGGCAGTTAGAGATAAGATAGCCAGTGCCTTAGTAGCTCAGGATTCCGGGTGAAGTGCGCTTTCACATTTGTGCCTTATTATAACTTAAAGTCAGGTGAAATTAAGGTCCTTACCTATAAGTAAAAAAACTAAAAATCCTATAGTGACCGTTCTTGTTTTCTAAACAAAGACTTATTTCTAACACCTTAGAAACATCAAACAGTCACTATAGATTTACAAATTACTTTCAACGCTAAGTGAGACCATGTCCCTAACAAAACTGTTATATTTTCATCCCAAGCTTTTATATCTAATTTGCATTTTATTATTTCAGGTGTCGTCAGCCGTCCAGCCGTCCAGCCGTCCGCTATGAACGGTGAGTGTCCGCTTGACAGATGGCCATTCATTTGGATTTATGAAAATCGTATGTAAATCTAGTGTGTTACACCTCACTTTGCACTAAGTATGTCATTTATACAGTTTGAAATGTAATAAAAAACCCAATGTTATTTCAAGCCAATGAAGTCAATGAACGTTTTTCATCATCGTCATCATCATCAGCCTATATTAGTTCACTGATAGGCCTCTCCGCGTGCACGCCACTGAGCTCGATCCGCTGCTACTCTCATCCAGCCCTTGCCAGCCACCTTGTGAAGGTCGTCGTTCCACCTAGTCTTAACATTCGTTAATGAACAATATCATCATCATATTTGGCCTTTCAATTGAAGCGTGGGTTGCTTATGTGGTAGGTATTAGATGTTTGGATGTTTAGCAAGTCTATTATAATGGTAATCATTTACAAAAGCTCTCCTACTGGGCTCAGGTCTTCCATCATGAACACGTAGAGAGATCAGACAATAAACCATCACGCTGGCTGAATGCGGGATTGTTAATTTTAACGTCTGCTATCGAATGAAAAACCCAAAATCAACAGTTCAAAGTGCTTGCCAAGGCACAGAAGAGCTGGAGAATTTTTCACTTATCCGGTGACCCGACATTGCGAAAGTTGTTTAAAATGCAAGATCGTAACACGAACACGCAAACCGCTCTGCCCCATCGAGATCTTTTGCGTAAAGTTTATTTTATTAATTATCTACGATAAGCTTAGGCAACTCCGTCTTGTTTATAAAACAGTTGAAACTTACAAGTAAACACCGCCCCGTAATTATTGAGAAATGTTTACAGAAACAATAATTTAAAAGATTTTACGAAGTTACTGCCGTACTTAACAACGTCAATTTACTATAACGACTGTACTTAGTACTCATAATTTGTCATTCCAAAAAGTGTTCAGGACTGAGTTATTAGAGACTAAGTTACAATGAATTGGTTTGGGTGCTTGGTGTGATTCGGTAACGTGAATTAACATCTTTAAGTTTGGCGATGATGAGCGACTTTAAAAACCCCACGATTCGGTCAACCCGAGCTGAAGTCTTAGCATTCAGAATCGCCCTCTGGTTTTACGCTCTCGACGAATGCCTCGGAGAATATAGTAAAAGACGAGGAGACGCTTGCTTAATGTCATTCGGTCTAGAAACCTCTGACGATGTTCGTTCATTTGCGCGGCTTTTGCGGCTTGAGGAACTTTTGGTTTCTCGTCATCCTTTAGATTCGGTTAAAGTGTAAAGGCTTTAGGTTTAAATAAAATAAAAATAAAAAAATAAATTATTTTTAAAATTTTAATAAATGATCGAGATTACGGCCTCCTTAAACAAAAGACATACTAACCTTAGCTCAACAGTTACATTGAGAAAACGTACAACAACACCATTTTAGTATGTGCTTTACTTATGGCGACAGAAAGCTGTGGATACAAAAGGAATTCTACTCTTACGTGTACATCAATAAGGTCGTGTGTTCCCTGTACCTAATGTTTAATATTATAATCTTGAATGTTTTTATAGCGCAGTAAGATTAAATGGGAGACCGTTTTAGATGATAGCCGACATTTCTGCAGATTTGTTGGTACAGAGCTTTATTTTGGACCTAAACATCAAAATGGTTTTTGCGTAAATACAGTGGTCTATTTTGAGACTTTAAAGTTTCTAGTTTGAAAGTGGTTTTTATAAAATATCTGTATAATTTAAAAAAAATCATAATTATAACGTCAAATAACACGATTTATAAAAAATTTAATAATATTTCTATAATAGAGGCTTTGCCCAGCAGTGGGACAGCAGGATATATTCTATACTATTTTTACTATGCTAATTTACATACAAAATATCTCATGACTCTCGTAATTCAAGCAGTTTAGTTTATGACTGCATTATTGGTGTAATTATGTTATTTTTATTTGACATAAACATCGGTAAACTACAGATTGGTTCTAGTTGACAAAACAGAAAAGCTAAACTGATTTGTCAATGTTATCACAAACTCTGAACTTTCCCAGCATTTGGTACTCCATTTAAAAACTCGTAGCAGTTCGTAGTAGTTCGTAGCAGACGAAACTACGGCGTAGTGCACTTTGTTATTCTTCGTAGTGAAACTTCAGCTTGCTTTGCTACGGTTTTCACATTAAACCAAGCAACGCAGAGTGAAGTACTGGCTGGTCTCATTTGATTTTTACAGATTCAGGCTTAGCATTAGAAATTTTTAAGCTTTGAAATGTTGTTTAGTTTTTTTTTTGTAAAAATTAAAAACTAAAAAATAATAAAAACACATAAAAAACTCATTACCTACCACTTTCAGATATACTAAAATTTTGAAATTTATTCCCCCTGAAATAGAGAGGAAATAAAATACACAGTCTTTCTAGAATATCCCTCGAATAGTGGATTTAAAATACATGACAAAGTAAAAGCAATGTTTGAAAAAAAAATAAAACTCACATAAAAACCTATAATTCTGGTTTTAGTTACAAACAGTCAAGTGTACAAGCCCGTCCATAAAAAATAATAAACCCATATTAAAAATATCTTTCCACAATCAACCAATAACAAAATCGAACCAAAGTTATGAATAAAAATGTATTCATTCATAAAAGTAATTTGCGTAACAATGAAACAGAACTTTTTATTAACCAAAAAAATTGTAATAAGGTAAACACGGTGTCGTAACATCATTTCGTATTTGCAACTGTTTATTGTTGTATTATTCGAACCAAATTATGGCTGAATTGAAATTTACTGGGCAAGTTCTGAAGTAGGCTGTACCGTGTCCTTAAGGCGAAGTTATTTTTTGTCAAAGCATTTTATTTTTCAATTATTATTATTTATTATTACTTACATCCGAGGCAAAATTGTGGTAGACTGTGTCACACATACACGTTTTGCGACATATTGATAAAAAGAAGATAGATTTCGAGTGATGTCAATAAATTTTAAATTAAACTATAGTTATCGATCTACCAAAACATTAAAGACCAAAGAAACCTTTTAAAAAAATATAGAAAAATTAAAATCTTAGAACAGATCTGAAGAAAACCATATGTAATTCTTTTGAAACTATCATTAAAGTATACACTTTTAAACTTTCGCGTTCCATAATTAAACAAAGAATTTAAACGGGTATTAACGCAAACTAATTAGTAAAAAGGTATATGTACCTTAGTTTGCGTTAATAACCGTTTAAATTCTTTGTTTAATTTATCATTAAAGTAATTTAAAGACTAAGAAAGAGGGTAGATTGTTTGGTCAGTTCATAAAATATCCACCCGCATTAACTTCAGTACACCCGTGATCGATCATGGTGCATACAACTGTGCCAAAATAGACTCGATAATATAAAACATTGTAAGAATCCCGTTATTAATTACTCTAACTATCACTTCTTGGCGGGAAAGTGAAGAGTCATGTCTGCGGTTTTGTTTTATTTTCTGAATCTTGTGTTATGTCGAATATTAATGTAAAATAATGGTGGATTATTAACCGTTAAGTGTTCGTGAGTGTGCATGAGTGTTGGCAAGTGAAACAAAATAGTGCAACGGTACTCTTTAAATTTTCTCAAGAAGTCCGCGTGAGGACTTAAACGAGACGTGAGACGTAAAGCCCCACATCTTTACTGATATACTGATTACTGAGATACTCGAGGGGTTGGGGGGTATAGCATTTCTCACTTTTAATTTATCATTCACCATCATCATACAGGGAGGAAATATTGTTTATTTATGTATTACTTTTAAGAAAATTTACTTTGACACTGGCTAAATGTGCTAATTACACGAAGCCATCAACTAATGAAAAAAAAACTAACTATGTGTGTCTTTTAAACGTCATAAAATTCTGCAAACATCAACATTTCATAATAAAATATCATAACTTTGTGCAGTGACTAATTTATTCTTTCTTTTGTTGATGGCTTTGTGTGGTTAGCAAATTAGGCCAGTGTCAAAGTATTTTTCATACAAGTTAATTAAATAAACATATTTACTTTTTAGTAATATCTCCTTGAGCGTCAATCGACTACCAGGTGACCGATAACAATTAAAATTCTATTGTGTCTGGTATTCGCGCGCTCGAGCTCATATACGATAATGAATGATAATAGAAATAAGTAGTTGTTAGGAATAGAACCTATTTGGTTGTTTTTTTTATACTTTTTATTGTAATTTTGACAGACTGTTTTTCTTTTGACATTTGTTTTATTTTATTAAATTCTTTTTCTGTCATTGCTCTTGAACGCTGCTTTTCATTTTATAAACCTATTTACTATATTTTAATACAGTCCACAACATTTTGGTCCATTCGGCCGTAGTTAATTACGAACTTGGTTTTCTAATTTCTTTTTCTCAACAATAATTATGGTACGTACGAGGGCTCAGGGTTCAAGTGTCAATGCTGCTCCGGCTGACGAGTCTTTGATGGCGGTACTCGGGGTGCCCCCCCCGCCTAGTGCTGCTGCTCCGGCTGACGAGTCTTTGATGGCGGTTCTCGAGGTGCCCCCCCCGCCTAGTGCTGCTCCTCCGCCTACTCCAGGTAAGGTAGCCTTAAGTTCGCATTCATCAAGGCGGTCTTCGGCAGCGTCCGGCTCCGCTCGTGGGCTGCGGTTGCGGGCGGATCATGCTCGCCGTCTTGCTGAACTCGATAAAAATGCCTTCGAATTACAGAAAGCTGCACTAGAGTCTGAAAAAGCTGCCATAGCACTTGAGCTAGAGGCCAAGCTCGCCGAAATAGACGCAGGTTCACAAGCTAGCCGCGCTCTAAGCAGCCAAGCTAGCTCAGTCAACAGCAGCGTGAGAGAGTGGATCGATAACAACTCTTTCCATTCTGCTGATCATGCATCGCAGGGTTTGAATTGTGTGTTACCCGCGCCGGTCGCGCAGCCATCGGAGGAGTGCCTAGGCCTTCCTGCCTCTGTAACGTTTGCGCATTCTGCCGTTACTGAGGCGCCTAAGTGCTTCCCAGTTTCCTGTGGCCATCGCGCACCTACCGTCGCCAACACAGTTTCATCGAGTGCTCAGCTTATAAATAATAACTTATGCCATTCTTTAAATAATGCTTCGCAGGCTCCTAAGTGTGTGTTGTTTGCGCCGGTCGCGCAGCCATCGGAGGAGTGCCTAGGCCTTCCTGCCTCTGTAACGTTTGCGCATTCTGCCGTTACTGAGGCGCCTAAGTGCTTCCCAGTTTCCAGTGGCCATTGCGCACCTACCGTCGCCAACACCCTTGCCTCAAGCCCTCGGATTGACGCCTCGCTCCAAAGAGTAGGCCCAGCTGACGAACAGGATGGTATAAATAAGCTAGCTTTTGCCATAGAAAGACTCGCTTCAAACAAATCTAAGGTTAGTCAAACTTCAAATTTACCTACGTTTGATGGTAAACTGTCTGATTACCTAATCTTCAAAAAGGTTTACGAAGACTCAAAACATGTTTACACTGCCGCTGAAAATTTATGTAGGCTGAGCGCCGCCCTACGTGGCA
The DNA here is from genome assembly GCA_963082485.1 of Eudonia mercurella. Classification (NCBI taxonomy): domain Eukaryota; kingdom Metazoa; phylum Arthropoda; class Insecta; order Lepidoptera; family Crambidae; genus Eudonia; species Eudonia mercurella. Next base: position 17,028,850 of record OY720037.1, read on the forward strand.
CAGCGCGCGAAGCCGTGTCGGTTTTGCTCGTAGCGGCTCACGACCCCGACGTTGTAGTGGCGGCGTTGTCACGACGTTTTGGCCAGAGCGAGCGGTTACTTCTGCACGAAGTTAGTCTTATTAGGTCTCTACCTAAATTAAACATTGCAGAATCTACAACTGATTTAATCGATTTTTCATGTAAAATACGTAATTGTGTAGAGACTATAAAGCTTTTAAATCAACCGCAATACCTAGCGTCGCCCGAACTATTGCATTCTATTATCGGGAAGTTGACGCCCGCATTGAGAGCGCAATGGGCTCATTATTCTTACAATAGAGCCCATTCAACTTTTAAACTGGACGCATTGTCTCAGTTTCTGGATCACGAGGCAGAAGTTAGAAGTTGTTCTGGTTTTATGACTGACTTAGACGTCCATTCTGTCAAACTTGTCAAACCTTTCAATTCCGTTCAGCGTCATTACGTTAACGTAAACACTTCTAACCCCATAACTTCGAAAAGTTTTGTAACTAATAGCAGTAACGCAAATACTACAAAAAGAGTGGCCAATACAAGTTTATCTACAAATTTATGTCATTATTGTTAAACCTTTAATCATGATATTGATAACTGCCCTAAGTTTTTAATTTTGTCGACTGGTGATAGGTGGACGTGGGCGAAAGAAAATAAAGTTTGTGTTCGGTGTTTAAGGAGAAATAAACATAGGTTCAGTACTTGCCGTCCTAAGACTTTGTGTTCGGCGAATGGTTGTTCCCGTAGACACCACCAGCTGCTGCACCATGACTTGCAAGTTAACAACATATCCGAAGCACCATTGGAATCTGCCGAGCCAAGCCCGTCCACGTCTTTTAATGCTGACGTGACTTTCAGCGAGAACCGTGACGTCGTTGGTCACGCATACTCGAGCTCATCTTCTGTTTACTCACCTTCTTTAAAACCTCTTCTTAAGTTAATTGCGGTTACACTCAGCGGCCCAAAAGGAAGTGTAGATACGTATGCACTTTTGGATGATGGCTCGACAGGAACGTTTATAGATTCATCAGTCGCTAACGCAATCGGTGCTTATGGACCACAAGCTTCGCTACGCATGCACTGCGTTAATGGTTTATCTAAACAAACATCAGTTCAGTTTGTTGATTTTCACATTCGAGGCAAGTTTTGTACCAATGGCTATAAAATCAAAAACGCTCGCTCGATCAAAAATTTGAATTTGAGTTCTACAAGTACTATTAGTCCCGATAAAGTTAAAGCTATTCCTTACTTAGCCGATTTATGCGATTCTATAGTTTATAAAAATGCCACTCCCATGTTGCTTGTGGGAATAGACAATTGGCATTTGATAATATCAAAAGAAACACGACAAGGCAGCCGGTCAGAGCCTGTCGCCTGTCGCACAGCATTAGGTTGGGTACTATTTGGGTTCGCCAGCAGTAAAACGAAGTCTGTCGAGTTTGTTAATCATTGCAACACTTTTAGTAAATTATCAGATATCGACCTTATGATTAAAAACTATTATATGTTGGATTCAATCGGAATTTCAAGCAAAGTACCGCGTTCATCGCAGGATGAACGTGCAATTTCCATTTTAGATCGTACTGCTCTTCGTTTGCCAAGCGGCCGCTTCGAGGCTGGCCTATTGTGGCGCAGTGATAGCCTCGAAGTTCCCAAGGGTTCTTACAATTTGGCCTTATGTAGGCTTAAAAGCTTAGAGCGAAAATTTGTTAGAGATCCACAGTACGCCGAACATTATCGACGCAATGTCCAAGATACAATCGACAAGGGTTATGCTGAGCCTTGCTCTTTTACTTCAAGCTTGTCATCCGTAACTTGGTATTTGCCACATTTCGGGGTTACCAACGCAAACAAACCAGGTAAATTAAGAGTGGTACATGACGCTGCGGCAAAATGTGATAACATAAGCTTAAATTCTATGTTGCTTGCGGGTCCCGATCTCTTGCAATCACTTTTTGATATTTTGCTTCGTTTTCGTGAAGGTAGAGTTGCACTCTCCGGAGACATCCAGGAAATGTTTCCACAAATTAAAATACGCGAAGAAGATCGTGACGCTCAGCGTTTTTTATGGCGCGCAACGCCTGACTCTCCTATAACGCCCTATCGTATGTCATCAATGATTTTTGGTGCAGCATCGAGCCCTTTCACAGCTTTATATATTAAAAACAAAAATGCACTAGATTTTAAACATAAATATCCAAAGGCAGCTGAAGCAATTTTAGTCAATCATTATATGGACGATTATTTAGCTAGTTTAGATACCATTGTGGAAGCTGCTGACATGGCTCGTGACGTGGCTTTAATCCATAAACAAGCGGGCCTTCAAATGCGTGCTTGGGTGTCCAATGAGCTCACAGCATTACGTTTCATTCCTCCTGACTCGCGTAATCAGCCTTCAGAGGTAAGCCTAGGTTCCTTTCCCGAAAGTGTTCGTACATTAGGGCTAATTTGGCATCCGTCAACAGATACCATTGGTTTCAACGTTAGCTCAGTTCATAAAATTCCCGATAAAATGACGAAACGAACAGTTTTGTCCTTAATTATGCGATTATTTGATCCATTAGGTCTATTATCACCACTTACGATTAAAGGCCGCATTTTATTTCAGGACGCGTGGCGTCGTGGGGTTAATTGGGACAGTGAATTCCCGCGTGAAGACTATGTTAAATGGAACCAATGGTATTCTGATGTTTTGACGGTTACATCCTTAAAAATACCGCGTTGGTATATAGGTAAGTCGTCGCCAGTGAAACGAGAGCTACACGTATTTTGTGATGCGAGTGAGAACGCTTATGCTGCTGCGGCGTATTGGCGGTTCGTTTTTTCTGATGGTTCTGTTCATACTTCGCTTATCTGTAGCAAAGCACGAGTAGCTCCGGTTCAACCAGTATCCATACCCAGGTTGGAGCTTCAGGCTGCGCTTGTAGCAGCGAGGCTAGCGGCTTCAATCTGTAGTGCAGTCGTTCACAAACCGTCGTCACGATGTTTTTGGTCGGATTCCAAAAATGTTTTGTGTTGGCTGCGTAATGACGCACGCACCTTTAAGCCCTTCGTAGCTCACAGAATAGGCGAGATAGCTGAATTAACAGCTATGCAGGAGTGGCGTTGGGTGCCGACTCAGTGTAATGTGGCTGACGACGCTACTCGTGCACGCTCGTTGACTCTTTCTGAGAGTAGCAGATGGTTTAAAGGTCCACCATTTTTAACTCTGCCACCTAATCAGTGGCCTACCGAACTCACTGACAGCGGTCTTATTTCATTGCTCGAAGTTAAAAATTCCGCGAAACCACCTATTTCGGATACAATTAGTTATAACGAAACTGTAGCTAGGATCAGCACGCCACTAGTGGCAGATTGTAATCGTTTTAGTTCCTGGCTACGATTTCTACGCGCTACCGCATTAGCGCAATTGTATATTAGAAAGTTATTTTTAAGAGTTCTTAAAAGGAGAGGTGTATGTTTATTTAAAATAAGTTGGCTTAAAAACAAGATTATCTCATATAATATAGTTGAAACTGGCAATTGCTTTTCTAACTCTCCTTATATTATGGCCGAGGATATTGAACGAGCTCTTATACATACTTTGAAATTCTGTCAATCTCAAGCATTCTCTCAGGAGCTTGGATATTTATACTCAAAGATGCCCTTGCCACGAGATAATAAGTTACATGGACTTCATGTAATTTTGGATGAGCATGGCTTGATTCGACTGGCAGGTCGAACCAGGGCTGTGGAGAATGTTCAACGTTCGGTTTCTCAGCCAATAGTTTTAAGCGGACATCACCGTGCCATGCATCTCCTTATTTTGGACTATCACCAAAAGGCTGCTCACGCAAACAACGAAATTGTTCTTAATGAAATGCGCCAACAGTACCACATTGCTCATTTCAGAAGCACAATACGAAAAGTTACACGTACATGTCAATTCTGCAGGATACGAAAAGCTATTCCGGACATTCCTCCCATCGGCGATCTACCAGCAGCCAGACTTGCTCACCATCAACGTCCATTTTCTTTTACTGGTGTAGACTATTTTGGCCCAGTTCAAGTCAGCGTGATGAGACGAACGGAAAAACGATATGTGGCCCTTTTTACGTGTCTTACTACCAGAGCAGTACATTTGGAGGTGGTCCACAGTTTGTCAGCTGATTCCGCCGTCATGGCCTTACGTCGCTTCGCAGCTAGACGTGGAACCCCAACAGAAATGTGGAGTGACAACGGAACGGCGTTTGTGGGAGCTACGAAAGAACTGCGACAGCTTTATGGAAATAGTGTGGAAGAACATGCTGCCAATACAGGTATTCGCTGGCGATTCATTCCTCCGGGATCACCGTTCATGGGAGGAGCCTGGGAGAGGCTTGTTCGGTCAGTGAAAACTGCTTTTAAAGTAGCGCTGAAGGAAAGCAAGCCGCGGGACGAAGTATTGAAAACCTTACTGGCAGAAGCGGAGGCGCTCATCAATAGTCGACCACTGACGTACATCGCTGCTGAAGCTACAGAGGAAGCTCTTACGCCGAGTCACTTTCTTCTGGGCTCTTCGTCAGGTGTTCCAGCAGCAGTCACTCTCTCCGATTCAGACTTACATGGCAGATCAGAATGGAAAAAAGTTATACGCCTATCTGACCATTTTTGGCGTCGTTGGGTGCGTGAATATCTGCCCTCACTTGTCCCTAGGCACGCAGTTGGTGGTGGTCATCAGAACTTAAAAGTTGGAGACCTTGTTTTTATTTTTGACGGCAATCTCCCACGAGGAACCTGGCCCAGGGGTCGGATAACTTCCGTTTTTCCTGGGAAAGATGGTTTCGTGCGGGTTGCGGATGTACAGACGAGAGCGGGACTACTTAGGCGTCCCGCTAAGAAGTTAATTTTGTTGCCAGTTAGGTAGTTTCATTTTAATATTTCTAATTTTTATTTTGTTTTCCTTTTAATTTAAGTTCATTCATATTAAGGAATTAGTTTGTTTAGTTTTTTTTATTTCTCTTTTGCTTCCAGCAGTTTCTTGCACGGAAGGGGAGAATGTTAGGAATAGAACCTATTTGGTTGTTTTTTTTATACTTTTTATTGTAATTTTGACAGACTGTTTTTCTTTTGACATTTGTTTTATTTTATTAAATTCTTTTTCTGTCATTGCTCTTGAACGCTGCTTTTCATTTTATAAACCTATTTACTATATTTTAATACAGTCCACAACAGTAGTGATAAAATGATATTCCCCCAACCCTTTGAGTGTCAGTAACGATGTGGGACTTTACTGAGACCTCACGTGGACTTCTTTAGAGAATTCGAAGTGTCGTTGCACTGTATTGTTTCATTTGCCAATATTCATGCACACTCACGAATACTTAACGGTTAATAATCCACCATTATTTCACATTAATATTCGACATAACACATTTTTTTTTATTTGCTGTTTTATTTTATTAGCCAACACTCATACGCGTTCACTAAAACTTAACTAAGGACGGTTTGCTTAACGTTCTTAAATATAACGTATATATAACGTATATATAACTTAAATCCATTTAGGTCTTGAAACAAGACAAGCGTCTTGCACAACTAAAATTATGTTGCTAATTGTGTTTAAAAATCTGTCAAAGTTAAATACCGAGTCATGGATATTCAACGCCGCATTGCGTTTAGTAAATGTCAATACCATGTCATCTGCATATTATTTTGAATATATTATGCATATTATTTTGAATATATTCGGATGACGATGAAGAGATTATGGAATACATTAATAGACTTATACAGGAAAGACAACTTTTTCCAAGAACAGACTTGACATAAGGTTTCTTTTTAGTAAAGCTGCTACTTTGATGTTATTGCAACAAACAAACACCTACTTTATATATATGTATTTTTAAAAAGTTTTGTTAGCTCAGTTATCGAAAATTATAAAGTTATTTGTTTGACAGCAGACACATTTTCTTTTTTCTTTTTTGAAGTGAAAACTTCTTTAGCGGCGTTGTGCACTTTTTTTGGAATGGGTAAAAAATGTTAAACTCGCGTCAGGACACGTGACCGTCAGGACACGTGACCTGATCGAAAATTCATAAGACGGATGGAGAGTAGAGGAATGGGTAAAAAATGTTAAACTCGCGTCAGGACACGTGACCTGATCGAAAATTCGTAAGACGGATGGAGAGTACACAGCTGGCGCGGCGTAATATAAATTTTTAATATAACTTAATATAACTTTTTAATGTAATATAAATTGTCATGTTTGTGTACGATAGCCCAATAAATAAATATTGTATTCTACCACATAAATGGGAGTACTTTTATACTGATAATTAAAGCAATTCGTGCAAAATTATTCCCTAACCATTCCAAAATATCAAAAATGCACAACGTTGATATTCAAGTTTTCACTTCTGCCGGCACTCCCAGAGTGCAACCCGTCGTTTTTTTTTACGGCCGTACACCCCAGTTTTGTTGTGAATTTACGAACCGCAAACGAAACGCAAAATCTACTTTACCGACGCGCTAATTGTGATGAGTTAAATAAGCCTAGACACAGACATGTGCAAGTCAACCTGAATTGTATTTAAAATAAACGCATTTAAAAACATTTAAATGCATTTAGCTAAATTGGTGTTTAAACGAAACGTTATGCAAGCCGCCCTAAATCCACCATTCATTTAAATTTCACTTTCCCGCCAAGAAAATACTAATATATCAAAACATTGTGCAGTGACTTATTTTATATTTTTGCCGGGAGCATGTATCTTCGCTTTAATGCTATCTCATGAAAAACGGAAAGAGCAAAGGTATGGGTAAAATAAAAAGAGGGTGCCACCCGATTCATGTAAATCTGAACATATCTTTGTGTAATCTCGTTTATCTGAAGACTCTTCTTTTCGGAAAGGGAAAGGAATCGCGGAATTGTAACAAATGAAAAATCAAATGAAAATGTTTTGATGTTTTGTTGTTGCCATGAAATTGTGTACACATAACATCATAATATTTTTTTTAATAAAAACAAATTAAGTTCCCGGAAGAATCTGTTTTCCAATATTATATGAAAAAAATATTATTTATTAAAAAAAAGCCTTGCCTCGCCTTAGTGACGGAGTGGAAAAGCAATCGGCCTGACACCCGGAGGTCCTGGGTTCAATTCCTGGCTCGGGTTTGTGATCACCAACCAGTATTAGCGATGATTTGTTTTAATTTTTTTTTATTCTTTATTCAAAGGAAAGTTTATAGCGAACATTGGTATTTGTACAACTAAGTAGCATCTACAAGCTAATGACAAACGAAGGAGGCCTTTGCCCAGCAATGGAACAGTATTAGTAGGCTATTTAGTTTTACTTATGAACATTACGCATCTGCCTATAAACGCTCCAGTGTTGGACCTAGAAAGTTGCTAAAAAATTTTAGCAGAATTTTATATTATAACGCAGAAAAGAAATATGAAAGGATGAATTTGCAACGTTTCACGCGCCGCGGCATGCGATCCGTGCCTAGTCAGTTTTTATGTAAGAGCGTAGCGTCTCCAAAGGGCTTGTTGTTAACAACAATAATTCAATACAAAACATTAGAAATTAAGTCACGTTACAGTTTTTTAAAACATCGTCCTATTTTTGATGTGTAACATCTTTTCGCTCGCTTTCTATATAAGCAATTTGTGGGAGTGATTTCGTGAAATGGGACGGAAGTATTTGTAACAGTATAACAGGAAGTCCAGGAAGCACGCAAGCGCGCGCCATTTTGTAAATTTCAAATCGATATTAAGAACATGGCCTAATATGGCTTATTATTATATGTGACATATTGTGTCATTTGACTATCATAGGTCATTTTGATATGGCAAATGTCTTCTAATGAGTATTTACTGCATTTATTTTATAGTTATAAAATGATTTAATACCTGACCCATTTTTTTTAGAATGTAATGTTTAAATTGCTTGTTACTAAGGTGAGATGTCAAATGTTACACATCATATGCGACTACTATTAAGGCTCGCTCGTTTTTTTTTATTCAACCGAAGCATGAATTTCTGTAACCTAATTAGTTATTAATAAACAAACAAAATAGTGCCGTCATAGTTTGTCATCCCCTATAAAAAATTGTATCGACAGTTACTAAAAAGTTTATCTATTAACTAACCAGTCACCTACTCGATTGGAGCACTTTCAGGATTGAAAAGCGCGAGAGATTCGCGAACATTGTGGATATTTTAGATACCTACCCACCTTAACACGTGAATTGCGCACTGATTAAGAAGCATTGATCTGTTTACAAATCACTCCAGTAACACGTTGCGTTCGGATCCCAACAAACGGTATATAGAGAGTGGGATAGAACAATAAATTTTAATCAAGCACAAAATTGCTTTGGCAATCGCGGCCTCCTTTGTTTTTCCTCCTTCAGCCATTAGTCTCGAGCCTCTCTAATACGATTCGGAATTTTAATATCTCACTCCACTGGCGACTTAATTAAAGTGGCCCTATGTTTACCACGTTTTATTAAATTCACATTTCAATGAATGGTTGTTTTATTATTATTGTTTTGTATTTACAATTGTGTTTAACCGTTATTTACGTAATCATTATTTATATTTTTTTACATGTAAATGTTTGGCTTTTATTTCACTTGACGAAAAAGCTAAAAGCGCAAGCGCATTTCACTTGTAATACTCAACTAGCTTTCTTATCTCTAACTGTTGGAGTACTACATGTGGGAAGGCTTAAGCCCAGCAGTGGGACGTAAACAGACCGACAACGACAACTGATATTTATTTTATCATTCAACCTACTTGCGTAATAAAAGAAGTGACTTATTTTACTAAAAACACTATTCATAATTTCTAGCATATACCTCGCTTCTTAAACTCTATTTCCTTGAAGCGAACTTTCGCACCGCACAATTAAAGCGGGCGGTTAACAAGCAGGTCTGGCATTACGGAACTCTTTAGCGCATTCCTTTAATAGCTGCAAACAATTAACAAAGTACCTTATAATTACGTTCGGGAACGGAGCCATTCGCAAAGGCTTTGATTCCGCGTGTGGTCGTGCGACGTTTGTCGGGACTCTGGCAACTTATTAAAAAGGTAAATTGAAAAGTGTAATGAAACCTACTTACAAAAGGTTATATTATAAAGGGCTGTGCAATTTGCTGAAAATAAGCGTTGCAGGTGGTGTTTATGCTGCAACGTTACCACGTCAGTACCCTGAGTGGGGGGTACTTTTCTGTTGCAGTATTTATTTTTTATTTAAATTCACCGTATTAGGCATCGTATCGTATTAAAATCAATTAGAAAATAAGCTTATAAATATCTATTGGAGGTATACCGTGTTTTGTTTCTTTTACTTTTATTTAAAATTAAGGTTACGAAACACGGAAAATTTATTCGGAGCATACATGTTTGCGTATATAATGTAAGTATATTCGTTTGTATTCATTTGTTATAGTTTATTAGATTTTAGATTTCTTTGGGAGGCGTATAGGCTGATGATGAAGTAATGATGATGAGATCTCTTTTCTATTTGTTGCACATTTTGACTTTTATCTCCCATTCCACTTTAGTTTGGGTGGAAGATATAATTTTTAGAGATAATTCCACCTTTGGTAACCATTGTTTTCTGTATATCTGTTTTTTATACAATAAAAACATATAATTATAGATTATTAGCTGACCCGGCGGAGTTCATACCGCTTTGACAGTTTCCATGTCAACAAAACAAACAAATCATTTTGTATTGGAAAATTAAATTGTCGTTTTTATTATTTTATATATATTTTTCAAAATAAAAAGGATTCTTTATCCTTCCCTTATCTTTCCAATACCTTTGAGAATATGTGTACTAAGTTTCATGATGATCGGTTAAGTACTTTCTGCGTGAAAGCGTAACAAACAAACTCACATTCACATTTATAATATTAGTAAGGATAAAAATTTTCAGAGAAGATAGTTAAAACTGTGTCCCGCCTAAACTCAACACCATTTGCAACTAAACAACGTTATATAAGAGCCAGGGTTCGTCTACAATGATTTAACACAAACAATGGTGGTCCATACTAAACGGGACGAACAAACAAGAGGAGCATCTCTGTTTGTAACTCCGATACAAATAAGTCTTCGTCGCTTGTTAGCGCTGCAGAGGTTACCAATCTATGTATATTTTATAAAATTGCTTTTATCGAAGAGTAGTCAAATGCCTTGCCGACGGCTAATGCATCAGGGACCATCAGCTTCACGTGTCTTCAGAAGCAAAGAGGACAACCCACTACATAAGTTTATAATGACACCCCCTACCAACCGTCAGGTTACAAAGTAGGTGTCAGACATCCTTACGCAATCACAAGGGACCATCTACGTCAGGTCATAACGCCAGATCAGGACGCGCCAAAGCGCATTCTTCATCTGGTACTTTTAAGACTAGTGTCTCGAACTAGTTGCCCCGTGGACACGTATAGTCCACTACCTAATATCCGGATAGGTTACCGGAGCTGTAAGCTCGCTCACTTCTCGTTGCACTAAGAGTACAACTCGCAGTTTCCATTGCTTGTGTCGTCAACTCTTAAGTCGACTACCAAATGTCATTTTTGGTGGCGGAGTTGTAAGCCCACTCACTTCTCAGTAAGCATCCAGGCACCTCGTCAATTCCAAAATCCTACCCGGCTGACTTAACCGGAGACTTAGCATCTAGCGGGCGCTTCTACTACCTTTTCGGACTAGTACTGGAGATGTTGGAGAACTACTCAATGAAAACCACCGAGCAGAACAACCAACTAAGGACAACTCACGTGCCGCGCAAATCCTTTCGCTTCGGGCCCCTCGAGACCGCTACTCGGACCTGCTCGCTGTGCTCGAAATGGAAGCCTGGCCAGACCTCAACCAGGCAGAACCATTCCCACTTCTACAGCTAACCACATAGCCACCACGAGTCTAATCCATGTCCGGGACCTGCCGGAGACGCCCGCGAAGGCATAACCGGCAGGGGGCCTAGGATCCGGAACTCCCGTGGTACCCTTGAAAAGATAGCCGGACCCGTAGTTCCAGCTGCCACACCCTGCCTATCAGGGCTAGTAGATAGGGAAGAGCACGGAGGAGTTCGAAACAATAAAATTTTGTCACCCATCCGATGATCGGCCTTTGCGAAAGTTGCTTAACCTTGGTAATCCCGTTAACCACTGCGCCGTCGACTTGTTATAGAATAAATATATATTCATTTATTTACATTACAATTATATTTATTTACAACATAATTTAAAAAAAAGGAAATAGAATTACCTGTTATATAACAATACAATGAAATTAGTTCTACGAACAGTAGCGCTACTGTTAGTCTAATATACGATACATAAGATACGGTATCCTTTGTCGTTGCCAAATAAATTGAATGAGCGAACGCTAAAAAGAAAGCTAGAATAGAGAGAACTTAAGATAATGGAAATCGATGGGTTTGGGACAAAGACGTATTGTCTATAGACGGATTTAGCGCTGATGTCTGTGGAGGCTATATTTTTTTTGAGGAGAAACAAGGGAATATAATATTATCGGCTTTTGAGTCAGCTATTCGCTAGCTTATATGTTTTTCCTATACCCCTACCTTAAAAAGTAACGATAGGGTCTAACTTAGAAGCGCATCATTGAGCAACTGACTATCTATCTCGAACTGATAAAATGTTGCTTTTATTTTTGTTATGACGATAGTTTCTAGATAAAATGGTTGCAAAGTCCCATATACGTACGTCTTTTCTTACACGACGTTACTTAAAACAAAATAGTTACAAACACTTATAACTAATAAGTAAATTAATATCAATGAGTATATATTAATTTGACCTGATCTGATTTTATGGTCAATACACAACACAAACACAACAAATCACAGACTGGTTTGTAACGCGTTAGAGACTAATCACCCGCGGACCGCCATGCTGGTCACGTGCTACTGATTTCTTCAGAGCACTAGAACCTGTGTTGTTTTAAGTTTTTTAAATGTTTTTTTAACTAAAGGTAGCGCGTGTACTAAGTCGCGTTTATCATCATCATCATCATCATTTCAGCCAGGAGACACCCACTACTGAGTATAGGCTTCCTTTCGTATCTGCCACTTATCTCTGTCCCAAGCCATACGCAGCCACGGCTTTCCCGCTATGCTGGTAATGTCGTCAGTCCACCTTGCCACCGGACCGACGCTTCTATGTCCAAGTCTTGGCCGCCACTCGGTAAAACCTGGTGCCCAGTGCTCTACCTGCCATCACTTCGTCTAGCTAAATGTCCTGCCCAACTCCATTTGAGTCCCACCACTTTTTACTTTAATTGCCCAGTTGTGGGAGAGTTATAGGCTATTTTCTTACTTATTTACTTTTTGGGTTCCGTAGCCAAATGGCAAAAAACGGAACCCTTATGGATTCGTCATGTCTGTCTGTCTGTCTGTCTGTCCGTCCGTATGTCACAGCCACTTTTTTCCGAAACTATAAGAACTATACTGTTGAAACTTGGTAAGTAGATGTGTAGAGAAGCCTGGTGGTAGGATGGAATGCCACATTGAGGAAGGGCAAAGGGAATATCTTCCTCCGAGCTGGGTGGTATAGCTCGGGGACCGAGGTCCAACGGATGTTAGTTGGAGGTGCTATATATAGAGAAGGAGACGGTGAAACTTCGCTACCGCGATGCAGGCTTCCCATACTATTTCACGTCGTAGTATGGCGATGTCGTTGGTAAGCGTTTGTGGCGCCATCTGTTGACACAGTTGAGAAAGTGTTTTGCTTCGTGTCAATGTGCGGCGTATGCGGTAGGTGGCGCCGCCACAGATGTATTCTGTGAACCGCATTAAGATTTTCACACAAAAATAGAAAAAAAAAAACAATAAATTTTGGGGGTCTCCCCAAACTTATAATTGAAACTCAAAAATTTTTTTTTCATCATACCCATACGTGTGGGGTATCTATGGATAGGTCTTCAAAAATGATATTGAGGTTTTTATTATCATTTTTTTCTAAACCGAATAGTTTACGCGAGAGACACTTCCAAAGTGGTAAAATATGTCCCCCCCCCCTGTAACTTCTAAAATAAGAGAATGATAAAACTAAAAAAAATATATGATGTACATTACCATGCAAACTTCCACTAAAAATTGGTTTGAACGAGATCTAGTTAGTAGTTTTTTTTTAAATACGTCATAAAGTACGGAACCCTTCGTGCGCGAGTCCGACTCGCACTTGGCCGGTTTTGCAAACTGGTTCCGCCAGTTTTAAGTAACGTTGTGTAAGAAGGGCTCTAGAAGCGTACCATTGAGCAACTATCTATTCCGAACTGAAAGAATTTTTGCTTTTATTTTTATAAGACGACATCGCTAAATTATGATTGTAGCTACACTAGACTTAAATAACTTACCGAGTACAGTATTATTGTGGAGCGTTTTGTATTCAAACTGTTTCCTAAATTATTAAGGTATGCACAGACGAATTTGTGTTTTAATTAACAAGCAAGAGAGACACATTTTATGTGTAATATCTTGAGTCAATAAACACTCCCCGACTTTCAGCAGCCTCCTGATTTCCATTCACTGTCACCCGTTCCCTTTCACTAGGTTTAAACGTTAAATTATATCAGCTGTATTCGAATAACAATGTTTGTCGAAAAGATCCTGTCATTTATTTAATAAGGAGTTTATATAGAATGTATAGGTACATATATTTATTTATTTGATTTGGGTGCCAATTAATTTGGATTAATTTCAGCGAGTCGTGTTCGTTATTTCAAAGCTCTTTATAGTGAGAGTTGATGAGCCTATTTGTTCTTATATACTTATTTGTCGTTGTAAACTCGATTTTGTATAATTAGTAACTGTTACATGCTTCATACTAGCTCTTCACTATGAATTCATAGAGAAATCTAGATTGCTTGATTGAGTAAAAATATTCGCCCTCCGCCATGAAAGAAATCAAAATATTTCATTTTTTAAATGATTGGCTATGAATTTTAACTTTAACGTTTCTAACGTCAACGGTTTTCTCAACTAAAGAATATAAGTTGTTACTTAGGCAATTACTTTTGTTTGCGCTTTTACTCGTTCGTAAATACAGATGCAAGACAGCAATTAAAATGTTTTACGATTCGAGCGACTGAAGCACATCTGTCACCTGTTGCCGCGCGTTTTTTACAGCAGCGTCGCTACTATGCTTCAACCAAGCGACGCTACATCAAGAAATCGCTTCACCAATTACCTAAATACTTTCTGAGAAAAATCTCATAAGCGCGATTGAGAAACAAAACAACAACGCCATCTATCATCAGCCAAGGAAACTAAACAAGCAAACATCACTAAACTCCTGGCGGCATTAATGCAAATGACAGATCGGCTCACGGTGCGCCATCAAAAAGTAACAACTCAAAGTTAACAGCCCCGATTCCGGGAAACATCTGTATTAACATATATACGGCGATATTTGCTTGGCCTAAATTAAGCTGCGGTGATGCGAAACGCAGCGTCCTGTTAAGATTTGTATCGGCTCGAAGGACCAACGAATAGGCTCGAACGCCCAATTAATGAATAACTACTAAGGTGGAAGCAGCAGGGAAATATGGAACAAAAATGAGTGTATTATTCGTACGTTTACAAAGCTTTGTAATAATTTAACAGAAGTAGTTAGTGTCCACTTTCAAAACAGATGTAGGTACTCTAGATGAGAGACCACTTTCAATATGCCATCAAGCTTCGGATGTAGACACTTAGGGCTTATATTTCATTAAATAATTGTTTAAAATTTTTATTCCACAACGCAGAAGTGCTGTTAAGACAATTTATAACCTGTTTTAAAACCTGATTCTGACATTTAAATCTAAATCTAAGCCACTATTGTGGACGTTTTAAAACTGTAGAATCAGGCCCTGATGATAAATAGCAATAAGGCCGCAGGCGAAATCGCTCTCTTCCCTTATCCTCATTAATGAGTTGTTGTTTGTTTTATGTCTACTATCAAACATTCTGCTGCTTACTTTATCCTGATGTAACATACTCCTTGCAGCATCTCTCCGGGATGTCTTTAGACTTTTTTTTTCTTTGCTATGGCTTCGTGTGGTTAGCATATTAAGTCTGAGTCAAAGTATTTTTTGAAAATAAAACAAAACCGCAGACATGTCTCTTAATTTTCCCGCCAAGAAGTCATATTTGCACTTTCTCAGGGAGATTCCCTATAACCATATATCAAGCAAATTTACAACTGAACGACGCCAATAGATCCGTTTTAATTGTTTAATATAAACTCTATCTAATATTAACGTAACCGACCTCCTTTTAAGTTAACTCTAATAGTTCCGTTTCCATCCAAACGCTTATGGCATATTTTGGGCGCTTTCCTGGCATTTTAATTCCACCAGAATATTATTATCAAAGCGGCGCGGAAATTATATCATCAAGTGCGGATGTACGGTAACGACCCATTCCGCCCGGCGCGGCGTATGCTCGCAATTTGCTGACATTGTACAGTTTTGCGACTTTGTAAATAGAACACTGTCACGTGTTATTTTTAAACTTTGTCGTGGGCCGCCTTTTTGCTAAAACGAACAATTGACGTTAATATTATGTCATTAGCTTTGGTGTCTAAGGAGCTAGATGCCGCGAGAACTAATGCTTTCGGTATGCGATAGTAAAGCAAATAAGCCATGTGACCAGATGGGTGACCAAATTAAGATGTCTCGTCCTATTTGTGCAACAGTTATAATGTCAACTGTGCAGAAATATTCGATGCGCAAAGACAACAATAGTTATTTGTTATACAAGAGTGCAAAGTTGTTTTTTAACCGCGTGCTCAATTTTGATGACCGAGCAAGCGAAGGATTCTAAAATTGAATCACGAGCGCAGCGAGTGATTCAAAAATTAGAATCCTGAGCGTCAGCGAGGGAATCAAAAGAGCACCAGGTGAAAAATCTTTGCACTCGAGTGCAACACCTAACTTTTCATCCCACCTCAGCGAGGAAATGACTAAATGCAAAAAAAACATTTACAATCACAAGATACTTTTATTTCAGTTTAGGTATTAACTACTACATTATGAAAGGTAAGTATTACAGAATAATCTTTAAATTATAACAAACAATACTTAGGTATAATTAAGAAAAATTGAAAGTAACGTTGCTACAGTTACTAAGTGTTAGGTACTGTAATGTTGGTGTTAGTAACTTGTGTACTGTAACACCCCGCTGGGTCGTTACTTAAGGATCGGGTGGGTTGTATCGAATAATAATGCTTTATAGCTTTAAATATTTATATTACTTTCAACATGAAATAATAACAATCAATTCGTCGTCGCGACCCGTCACCGAGTCCGCGATGTTCTTCTTTTTTCTCTTCTACTATATTTTAATGCAGGCCACGGTGGCTGCCAGTAAGTATGCCCGAGCAAGGAGTCTCGGTTGCTACAGTACTGATAAATTGGGCACCATGGAGGTAGAAGCAAATAGGTTTAATGATGTTTTGAATTCACAAACTTAGTGCAAACGATGTTCTTAATTCAATTTACTTTATCCTCTAGGGGATAAAAACGGCTTTTGCACTCAGATATCGAAGAGCAAAAATACTCTTTCCGAGATGGGGGGATGAAAAAAATATTGGAAGTCTTGCTAATAATAACTTTATTATACAGTTATCTCAACATACGCAACTTTTTGTGTGCTTTGCTTACGTGGCCGTGGTTGCTACAGCTGCTATTACTTTTTGGTAAATCTTAAAGTTTAATTTTTATTACAGAACTAATTCATCAATTTATCAATAGGTAGGTAATTAAAGTTACCAATAAAGTTCTTAAATTAAGTTGACAAAGCTCATCCATCACGTATCTGGATTCTGGAACAACGTATTAAGATAAAATTAATTAACTATCTTCGTTATAATTAGCTTTCCAAATGTCTATGTCAAATGGCAGGCGCTCATGAAAAGACCCTTGGTCTCACTTATTTTCAGTACCCATGTACTATCCTTTGTTCACACCTACTATTAGTAACCATGTACTGTACATGATAAGACTTCTGGATGTATTGGGCTGCTTATATAGTACGCACCAAAACACTTCTATAGCGCGATTCAGACAATTATAAATTTTTTAGGCAATGCGCCATCTATTGGTAAGAGAACTCAAACATTAATTAAATGGTATAATCTGGACACGCGGCAGCGTGTCAAGCCAAGTTCAAGCTAACAGAACTGGCGAGCAGCACCGTGTGTATAACACGAACCATTTGGAGCCACTTTTGACCCCCTCATAACTCAAAAACTATTTCACATAAACATGTCAAATTTTACTCATATATATTGAGACTTGCGAGATACATAATGTTTCTTTAAATATTAACGTCCAAAAATCGTCATTTTTATCACTGACTGATCTATAGATAGATCAAAACTCTAACCCAGTTCCAGATAACCTAGAAAGTTCAAATTTAGCAGCCAGATAGGTAGTTGGAGGAATACAAAGGAATAAATCAGAAACTAGTACATTTTTATAATTTTTTGTATATTTTTCCATTAATTGATTTTATTAAAGAAGAAGAAGAAGAAGAAAGAAGAAAAAAATACATTTATTGACTTCACAACAACATAAAAATAAAAATAAAGAGCATGATAAAATAAAGCACAAATAGAAATCAAATAAACATAAACCGAGAAAATAAAAAAAAAAAACATAACAAAAGTTAACATAAAAAGTTTTAAAACGCCAAACAATACAAAAACTCATAATTTTACTAAAAAAAAACATTACAATAAACAAATAAAAAATAAACAAAAATTTTGATTTTAATTCTATGAACTTATATAAATTAAGTTGTGAGGCCAACAAGGAACCTGTCTCAGCATAATACCCCCACGACACTCAAAGATGGGCTGAGTGCCGTAGAAGCGCTGTTATTCTGACAGGGCCGGAGGGAGACGACGCGCCGCGACGCCGACAAACAAAATGTCTGGATTATAAAAATACTTTAAATATATTAATAAATAAAAATACAAAATATGTTAAATATTTAAAGATAAATAAATATAATTTAAAATATAATATTAAATATCAATAGCCACAATCCTCAAACAAAAAGTCTGGCTTGGCTGTATGGGTTAACCCCTTTGTTTTGGCTCTTATGACAGGTCAAGAAGACAATTCGTACCTCGAGAAGAACAAAAGCATATGTTGGCTTATGTCGATTTCTTGATTTTTACATCATCGAAAAGAAAAACACAGCTTACGCAAGCTCAATTTTTTTCAGATTTTTTTTTTACGTATTAAGAAAGCAGTGTTAAAATTTGTTGTTTGTGGATTTTTGCCTTGGACAAAAAGATATTGACAAAAAAGTAATTTTATGGGTTACGCAGAAAATAAATAAAAATGTACACGTAAAAAGCTTAACAACTTTTTACATCTGAAGAAATGTGTTTATTAAATTCAGTAAACTTTTAAAAGTCTTTTTTGTCGCAAAGTTTTAAACTTCCAATTTAAGTAAACATTATAACTTTATTGTTCCTTACACTTAATATTGCTCGCCACAAATTATCGCGATTACCATAAGCTATATAACAAACTTATTTACAAATAAAAGCTGTTTGAATGATTAAGCAAATGGATTAGCATATTTTCTAAGCATAATACCGGTTACGACTTTATTCCCCTAAAAATATAAATGTCCATTTCACGTAAGCTCTCATACTCACGAATTCTTCGTAATGATACCGAGTAAGCACGAATAAGTGCGGGTGTGCGGGGGGAGGGGTGGGTGTGCCGTTTCGATAACCGCGAGTATCCAAGATTATTATGCGGAGTGCAGCGCGGAAGTACGGTTATTAATTGTGTTGTGCATCAAAAATAGATCGACGTGAGAGTTTATTGTGACAAATACAGTTATTATCACAAGATAATGAACACCAGATGTAAAAAGATTATGGACATGCTAGGTAAGTACAAAGTTAAAAACCAGTACAAGCAGTAGTTGTGAATTCATTCATTTAAGTAGGTAGTTATTTTGATTCATAATTACGTAGTTGTTGTTACCTGAAACCTTACCGTGAACCTTAGTTACATTGTTTTATTCTAGCTAATTATTATAGTCTAGCATTTGAAATAAAGATTATGTCGTTATTTAATCAGATAAATTTATTAAATGTTTCTATCTAGCCGCCACCTCGAGTCGTGTTGTCGCCGAACTGTAAGTACCCATGTAGTTAGTAGTTATTAGGTACTTTTGTGTCCATATTTATAAGCCTTAGTTGACTTCTAAATAACTAGCGCAAAATGATTTATTGTCTTTGCTTCTAGCTATTTATAAGTTTACGAATTACTTACTGTTGACTATTAGTGGCCATCTTGTATTCCTCCTTTTTTTAAAGGGCCGCTAACTCTGAGGTACAAGGTTCGATCCGCGGATAGGTCAGTGTAGAAAAATATTGTTTTTATTTTTCTCGTATGTAGATGTTTGTATGGGCAGAGTTTGAGGTAATTTCGTTTCTTCTGAGTTTCTTAGAACACTGCTTTAGATACTTTTTATTTATTTATTTATTTCTTTCACAACCATAATTCACAATGTATGTAATTACAAATAGATACACAGGATAATTATGGACCCCGCAGGGGCACGACAATTAAGTAGAAGTGAGGAAGCGCTTTTAGATAATATAGAGTATTAAATATTTTTATGTTTGTTATTTGAATACTTATATAATAATTTACTATAACTTATCATTTAGATATTCGTCTATTTCATAATAGCTTTTAGAAGTTAATAGTTTCTTACTTACTTACTATACTTAAACTTATACTTAAAATTGCTGTGGGATTTTTGGGATCAGTTAACGTATATTATCATTAATTTATAGGATATTATATTATAATAACACCTCCTCCTTCATCCATAAGGAGAGCCAGTGCCCCAGCAGTGGGGACATTATAAATGGCTGATGACGAACAATTGAACGTCATAAAATGTTTTGCAGTTTTTGGTACAGGTGGTCTATGTATGTGTTTTTTTATTTAGTTCAAATTGTAAGCATGAATGCCTTACAAAGAAAATTAACTAACCATACTACATAAGTAGGAATTGAGATTGGTTACTAATAAGGACAACACGCATAGCCTGTATTGTTGCATTGAATTTGATTGCTATTGAATGGGTAAAGATAATAAATGTACTCGTTTTTTTCTTTCTTTCTTACTGTAACTCTACTATTACAGAAAAACCTGGCGAGGCTTTAGAAAATGTTTACAAATATTCTGGTCCATCAACGAGTTGTCAGCGTCAAGGTATGTACAGCTATGATGTGGTTTTGCTAAATAAGAAAAAACAAATAAAAATATAGAGTTGATCGTTATTTGTTGACCATAATCACAACTTTACTTAAACATTTGATTTTTTAATGATAATGATATAATTTATTTTTACAGAAAAACCTGGTGAAAAAGAGGCTTTAGAACATTTTTACGCATATCCTGTTCCATCAACGAGTCGTCAGTCACAGGGTATGTACACCTATGACCTATGATTTAAATAATATAAAACAAATAAAAATATGGAGTTGGTTGTAATTTGTTTGCAATAATGACATCTTTACTTTAACAACTGATTTTAATCATATAATTTATCTTTTGATATTGTCGGGTTGCCTTTTTTCATTATTATTTTAATGATATTTAATTAGTAATTAACCTGACAATAAATAACGTTTATCTGTGGATTGAAAAATCAGCTTTTCTTTTCTTATCAATGTATTTAGATAGGTGTTATTAATCACAAACTTCTTTTAAAGAAAACCCCGGAGAAAAGGAGATTTTACAAGATGATTATGAAAATCCTGTTCCATCAACACGCCGTGGATCAACGTGTCGAGGTACAGCCAATGTAGACTACAACGAGAAGAATTCAAGTGATGTGGAAGAACCTTATTCTCCAGTTATATCAGAATATTTACCAAGTCATACCACAAGTCGTTCTTCAAGTCCAGTAAGGGAATTAAACTCTCCTCTGCCATCGTCACTTATTAATGAAATAATGAATAGTCCTAAGAATAATTCAGAAAGTCTTTTAAAATTTGATACCCCTTTTCAAATTCAAAGTATGGTTAATTTCGTAGCATCTCCCTTAGTTATTTACACAAATAAAAACGTTTTGGATCATCGTAAAGAATCACTTAATGATAATGATGTAAGATCTCAAGTCAATTACAATAGAATCGAAGGAGTAAGACCTTTGTCACCTTCAGCAGATATTTCATCATCTTCTATCAAAGAAACTTCTCTCAGTTTAAATAATTTACCCCAAAATAGAGATAATATTTTAGAACCGATTGGCGAGCACCAAAATGAAAACACTGTGTCTTCAAATATTAATCAAACTGATATTGAATGTAATGTTACAAATACGAATAATTTTGATACAAATGAAGCTACTAAGTCTAAACCTTTGCTAGTAAATGAAGGAAGTTTTAATTCTCGAAAGAAGAAACGAAATACTAGTGAATGGATATCCGTAAAGAGTAAGACAAATAAAGATAAGGGTAGGGAGTATATTAGCAAAAAAAGTAAAAAATCTTGTGCTGCAAAAACTATGAAAGATCCATGCTCATGTAAAATGAAATGTTCTGAAAAATTTTCTGACGAAGTACGACAGAAGATTTTTGACTTGTTCTGGCAAATAGGTAATCATGAAAATCAGTGGTATTTCATTTTAAGTTATACTCAATCAACTAACCCAAAAGTTGTAAAAGTAGATAAAACACGTGAACGTACAAACACTTACCTTTACTTCTTGCCTTTGAATAATGATCAGCATTTACGAACTAGAGTTTGTAAAAAAATGTTTATTAATACGTTAGGAATCAAAGAGCGAGTCGTTTACACTGCCATGAATAAGCTTACTAATAATGAACAAATCTTAGATTTAAGAGGTAAGCATACGAACCGCCCTTATAAAATTCAAGATGATACTTTTCAGAGTGTAGTACAGCATATAAAGTCATTTCCTTGTATAGAGTCTCATTATTTAAGAGAAAAAACTACCAGACAGTACTTGTCCGAAAATCTAAACATTTCAAAAATGTATAGGCTCTATAAAGATTGGATGACTAAAACTGAACATTTTCAAGGCATCAAATTAGCCAGTGAATATCAATACACACATATATTTAATACTAAATTTAATCTTTCATTTCATCGACCGAAGAAAGACATGTGCCAAATTTGCAGTGTGTATGATATTGCTGATGAAGAAAGTAAAATTCAATTATAGGATAACTATGACAGTCATTTAAAAAATAAATCTATTATTAGGAAAATTAAGGACCAAGAAAAGTCTGAATCAGATCCAAACACTAAAACGGTCGCAGTGTTTGATTTAGAAAAAGTTCAAAATATACCTCAATCGAACGTAGGCATTTTTCACTACAAAAGAAAGTACCCGGTGTATAATTTTACGGTTTTTGACCTGATATCAAAACAAGGTCATTGTTATGTGTGGCATGCGCTAATTGCCAAAAGAGGCGCCAACGAAATTGCAAGTTGCTTATTTCACTTTATAGGTGAAGAAGCCAAAAGAGGGATCAAACAATTTTCTTTTTATTCGGACAATTGTTCGGGTCAAAACCGTAACAGATTTGTTTTCTTTATGTACTTGTTTGCTTCACAAAAATTTTACGTAGAAATTGTACACAGATTTCTACAAACAGGACATACGCAAAATGAGGGGGACGTTATGCATTCCTCGATTGAAAAAAATATGAAAAATAAAATTATTTACACACCTGATCAAGTGTACGAAGTCATAACTAACTCTAGGGTGCATAACAAATTTATAATGAATGAAGTAAATCAAAGCAGCATTTACGATTTTAAATCTATTTCTACGACAAATAGAAATTGGGCTTTTGATGTAGACGGGAGAAAGATATTGCTATCACATTTTAAGGAAGTAAAAGCAGATCCAAAATTACCTGGAAAATTACTATATAAATGTGATTTTGAGCAAGAAAATTACTACGTACTGGACACTAGTAATCGTTCCTCGTCGCGTAAACGCAAATTTAATGGGATACCAGCAGAGTGTGAGATAAAACTAGCATACGATGGTCCGTTACCAATATCAAAAGCCCTACATAAAGATTTAAATAGCTTATGTGAACTTAAAGCCATACCGGCTCACTACCAAACCTTTTTCAAAAACCTAACCGCAGAAAATGAAATACTGCATGACACGTCCGACGAGGAATAAAGTTTTTTAAGTCTTACTATTAAAAGTCTATTCCTCATCGGACGTGTCTTCGTCGTGGACGACAGCTAGTTTGACACATTTATCTCTGAGTTAATGCTACTTTTGCATAAGTACATCTAAGTCTGAGTAAAATGTTAACCTAGCTTGGCGCAAGTGGGCCTTAGTAACTAAATTTATATATGCAGGTCAGAAGCTGTTTTTAGTTTTTATTATGTCTGTTTGTATTTTTGTTTAAGTTCTTTTTATGTCCGCAGATAATATTAGGTAGTGTGTTTATTTATTATTTTTATAGATTTTAATTTTGTTAAATTATCCTAATAAAAAGTAAAAGTTAGTTTCATAATTCAGTATAATAAGTGAGCATAAGTATTAGATATCGCAAAACTCTGATCTCATTATATATTGTGAAAGTTATAATTTTATAATTTGATTTTTAATAAAAGAATATTTTTTTAATTACTATTTAAAAAATATATTATGTCTCTGTACCCATTTAAAAATTGCGGCATTGTCTGTTTTATATTGCAATAAAAGTTATTTGATTTCAAAAATAAAATGCTTTTTATTATTTCATTAAATTATTAAAGAATTCTCCCATAACAATTCATACTCTCGTCATAAGAAAAGAATAATGTAGACAAAAAAGGTGTTAATGTTTTTAACCAAATACAGGTCTTACATTTTTCATTGATAGTAAAGGTGTAAGGAGTGCTTAATTTTATTGTTCAACAAAAAAAATCAGTGAAAAAAAGCATAATATCGATTACATTTCTGTCAGGTTCCTTTGCATTGTGACGTATTCACGAATATTTTTTCTAAACATATATATCTTTAAAAGAACAGTGACATTTGTGTTTTTACATTTCTCTTTTAACAAAACAGGATAATAAAAAGTGACGTTATTTAAATAAAAGGAAATAAGTAAAATAGTATTAACTTTTAACTTTAGCTTGTATTATTAATGAAAACGTAATTTTTATACCAATTTTTCATAAATAAGGCGATGTCGTCAGACTTTTTAGTAAAAACTTATTAAGATTTTAGTAGTTTTTTCGCTCTCCTGTAAAATGTACTTTTTCCACTTATGATTTTGTTCTTCTCAAGGTACGAATTTTAGACAAAACATTGCTGTTGATGCCAAAGAGAATTTAACACTACGTGCTGTAAACAAAAGAAGAAGAATGTTGGATGGAGGCACAGACTTAGTGGGGATGCTATGGAAGTTAGGCAAAAATGCGCGAAGGAGGAAAAGGAAAAGGGTTGCTTGCCTCTACGGCGGTGGGACGCAATCTCAGACCTGCGCCAAGCAAGACGTGTGTAACGATCAGGTAAATCAATTAGTTATTAATTGAGAGTCATCTATTTGTAACTTTAATAAATGCGTTTTGAGTTTTCTATTAAACGTTTGCTTTGTTTTAAGGCCACGCATCGGCGGCGGGAGATCGTTCCAGCACCGAGAGGCAGCGAATCTGAACGACCCACGAAAAGCCACAGTACGATGTTTAGGAGTAGAGAATGTGTGAGTAATGTTTCTCTTAGGATACCTGCTGCGTTCATGGGCCCAATCCAGCTTATGGAAAAGATACCCTGGCTTCCCCGTGGTGACAACACCAAACATCAAGGTCGCAAGATGAAGCTTCCTGCGAGCCTCCATCTTCAGCCAATTTGCTGCGTTGAGGAAGGGAGTAACATGAGAGCGAGGTGGTATATGATAGCAGAAACGAGCACATGCATTCTGCACTCGCTGAATAAGCTTGACAGATCTGGTCAGAAGGCATGGTCCATAAACTGTATCACAATAATTAAATTTGGATAAAATCAAAGACTCTCAAAGTTTGGTTCTGAGCTCTTCGCTTAAGTAGGGTCTTATCTTATATAAAATTCTCAAACGATAAAAACAGTTTCTAGCACATTCGATGATATGACTTTCGAAGTTAAGGCGGTCATCGATGGTCAGTCCCAGATTCCTTACCCTATCAACACGCTCAATTATCTCTCCGTTTAGAGTAATATTTAAGGAGTTGGATATGTTATTAAGTTCATGTAGTTTTTTTTTTTGAACCAAATAAAATTAGTTTGGATTTAGTGGGGTTCAGGACAAGACAGTTCGACCTGCACCAAGTAGAAATCCGAGCCAATTCCTCATTAATTTGACCTACAGCTTTGATATAGTCGGAAGGTGGAAATGATAAATAAAGCTGCAGATCATCAGCATATAAATGGTGACGACAATGTGTGATGCTGCCAATGATGTCCGCACTGTACAATATGTAGAGGATAGGCCCAAGGATGGACCCCTGCGGCACACCTCGTGTTACGGGGAGTGGGGCTGAGTGTAATTTCCCCCCATCCAACTTTGTCAATTCCACATACTGTTGCCTTTGCGATAAGTAACTGTGAAACCATTTTAGGGCCCCGGCATCAACTCCATAGTAAGACAACACACTTATTAGGAACACTTACTTAAACTATAATATAATTCGTATATGAGAACTAGCCAAGTTAGACCTTAGGCTTTAACATATTATCCTAACTTGGCACCCATTTAGATCTCACTTCCTTTGTCGTTAAAGTCAACAACCAAGGCATATATCATAATTTGAACTTGGCTCTCATTTCACATTTATGTTTTTGATGGGATTTTCTATTCTTCCATATCGCATTATTGCCTATACAGCTCAAAAATAAATTAACCGATGTTATACCAAAAGTGTATAAATAAAATGAACTCCTAAGTGCTGCACAGATTACCATTTTTGTGGGAGGGTACGACGCTGTGCGCCAGACGACCAATTTTTCGTCAATTTGGTAACCAAATTGAATGAGCTCAATAGATATTTATATTTTTGCACAACGTCGCCGAAGCGGCGTAATGTGTACCAAATAATTGTATTCTGTATACAGATTGTCGTGACAGCGAATGGGTTAATATCTTTAAGCGGGAAAATCATAACCGGTTTTCAATAAGTTACGGTAAACCAATTTAAAGCGTAATGCTGTGTTTTCGTAAGTTAAACAACTTTTACGTTGGCGGGTCACAGAATGGATGAATGGGTTTGTTTCCCGGCTTTGTGTTTGAGTTATCTTAAATTTAGTTTTATTAACACCAACAAACATAGTTTCGGACTTTCTCGTATTGGCTTGTTTAGTATGCTCATGTACGCATAAATAAATTAAAGGGCAAAAAATGAACCACATGAAAAGATTTCCACGAGTGGGATTCAGACCTTTCCGATCCGAATCCCTCCGAGAATCTAGTAGAAATAGGGGACACGCTTGCGTGATGACATTCCGTCTAGGAGCCCTCTGAAGTTTCAGTTCTAAGTATGGGGAACCCCCAAAATTTATTGTTTTTTTTTCTATTTTTGTGTGAAAATCTTAATGCGGTTCACAGAATACATCTACTTACCAAGTTTCAACAGTATACATAGTTCTTATAGTTTCGGAAAAAAGTGGCTGTGACATACGGACGGACAGACAGACAGACAGACAGACAGACAGACAGACAGACATAACGAATCCATAAGGGTTCCGGTTTTTGCCATTTGGCTACGGAACCCTAAAAAGGACCACCTCAGAAATGGATTAAACTTCTGTTCTGAATTAGAATTTGATCGCAACGAATTTTGTGTAAAGTTTTTAAGTACCTCATTATTATGTGATTAAGCTAATATCCTTCCATTGTTGCGATGACTTGATTTTAATGAGGGAGGTCTTTGTCTAGTGGGACAGTGACAGTATATAGGCTTTTAAACCCACAACCATTATTTTCTATATATTTCCGTCTCGTCAAATAAAACAATGAGCGAAAAATAACAATCATCTCATACATATTTCTCTGATATCGTAGATTTATTTTTACTCAACGAACCCAACCGATATAATTCAACTGCCAACCTTATCTCGTTTCGATTCTCCCCGTGTCGTACGCGTATGTGCGTCACGTCCCCATCCGCAGCCTACAGCAGACGTCAAATGGATCACGCGCTTTGGCGTATCATGTAAATCGGGCAACGACGCGACGCGACGGCATCGGCGGCACCATGATTATGTATGACGGGGTATTTCAAAATGGGCTAAAACAAATGAATGGGAGCGAGTGTAGGAACCTTTTTGCTTTATCGACAATTTGAAAATAGAATCTATATATTAACACGTGAAGCAAAAACTATGTACCCCTTTTTACGAAAATTGCGCGGACGGAGGAGTATGAAATTTCGCACACTTATAGTTTATATAAAGAAGGCGTGCAGAATGATAATATTTTTTTTAAGAAGGCATAAAAATACATTAAATTAAATAAACATTGTTTCATACATTTTTCAAAAATGAAATAGGAGCGGCTGAAATCTGTCAATGCCAATCCAAACTCACATTCTATCTTCTTAAATTTTTCATTGCTCTGGATACAATCCGTGCAGCCTTAATAAAATATTGTTTCAAAAATGGAATCGGAGGAAACTAAGTAACAGGGGTTAATGAAAAAAACTATATGAATTAATGTTTTTTTTCATATTAAAATCGGAGGAGCTATTTATGAATAATTATGACATCTACATTTTGGAGGTCCAAGAAGGCGGGGCTTTTTTTATAAGCTCTATCCTGGGAACAATATTTTAGCTTTAGTTATTATTCTCCGGCTCTATTCGTCATTCGTCTTTGACAACTTTAAAAAAATCAAAATGTGTATAGCTTTTTTCGTGGGTGCGACATAGATGTCATATTCATAATCGGTAGTAGATTGCGAGATACAAGATGGCGGAAATTATCTTTTTTTAAAAGTCAATATGGGTATTATTTTTATGATTATCGTGTATGCCAATTATGAACATGATTTCTATTTCGAGATCCAAGATGGCGGTCGTAATCTCTTTTTAAAAAGTCAATGTGGGTATCGTTTTTAAGGTTTTAGTGTGTGCCAATTATGAATATGACATCTATTTTGAGATCCAAGATGGCGGACGTGATTTAAAAAAAAAGTTAATAGGAGTATCCTTTTTTAATGCTTTCTTGGGAGCCGATTATGATTGACTTCCGTTTTGAGAATCAAAATTGAGGATGTGATTTTTAATAAAGTCAATATGGTATGGCAAGATTTCGAAGGCGATGTCACACCGTTAGTTTCTATGATCATGTAGTCAAAATATTAACGAATTAAAATATTAAAAAAAGGGCCATAAACCACCACGCGGGCCCAATGCGGGTTGGTGAATGTTAACGACTGCTAATGCAGTGCCTTCCGAAGCACGGAGGAGCTCGAGTTGATAAATTTTGGTCACCCATCCGATGACCGGCCTCCGACTCAGCAATCGCAGACCGGGTGCGTTAACCACTACGCCATCGAGCTCCTCTATTATTTAGGGTTATTCTCCTAGGTTATTTAATTAACTTTTATTAAGTTTTATTTAATTGCCTTCTTCAGTTAAAATGCAAAAACAAGGAAGTCAATAAACACTTTGTTACAAGTGTCTGACAAGAAACTATTACAAAGAAGAAGGACCAGTAAAAACTTATTTCCAACACGAGTTCACACACCACTTCATACTTAATGAATCCCCCCGTGGCTTTAAAACAGCTCCGTGATGACATTACACACCGTTACGGTTCGTGCAATCGCCGATCTGGGGACACGTCCGGAGATATCTAGTGACGTTAAACCTGACTCGGTTCTCTCTGTCTGACTGACCGCTCGTTTTAAGACTTCTGAGTTTTTAACTATGCCAGAGTGTTTTTCTTAGAATTCTTATGTTATGTATAAAAATATTATTAACTAGCTGACCCGGCGGATTTCGTACCACTTTGAAAGATTCTATGATAACAATACAAACAAAGCGTTATACAGTTCACGGGTGAAAACGTATCAAACGAACAAATGAACAAACTCACTTTCGCGTTTATAATGTTATGGTTAGGAATAGGATGCAAAACTAAAACATTTCATAAAAGCGTTGTCATCCAAAAAACGAATATCTTAAAGCGAAATTCAATCAACACTTACTTAAGAAGATTAACCAATTTTAAATGACCTGTCAAGTGCAACATACCTCTTCAATATGCAAGCGTGTATAAACTGGACTGAAAGAGGAGTGTAGGAACTCGCGTTGTATAACATGCAGCCGACGTCTAGCTTATGCGTGAAAATAAGTCTGCAGTCTGCGAACATGCCCTAGAAAGAACTCAACCACTACATCAGATTCGATGAACCTTAAATTTTCGTTAGATAACAACGATTTATCCCTAGGATGATACGCGAGGCTTTTGAAAAACGTCCAAATTTCAACAGAGAAGATATTACAAAAACACAAATTTTGAAAAAATTTCCAATAGCAGGATTTGAACCTGCTGATTTTTTTTCAACATTTGTGTTTTTGTAATTTGTTCGCAACAAAATTTGCGTTAATAATTATTTTGAACATTTTAGAGAAGATATTTAGAATTTACCACTAGCCTGGGATCCCATCATACAGAATATTAAATCCAAGCCCCAACACCACACTGCCAGACCAAAAGATACGATTAGCTCTTTTTGCGTATAACGGAACGCACCAGATTAAAATAAAAAGACGGCATGCAAGCTTAAAACTAAGTATGAGATAACGAACATCTTAGTCTCCCTGTGACCAGACATCCGTAAAAGTTTTTTTTATGTCAATGTGTAGTGTTCGCGTAAACTTTAGAAATCAATATGCAAGAAAAGTTAAAATATTGCTTTTAAAATATATTTTACAGGTAAGCACAGTGCCTTGATCTCACCTGATGTTATGTGATGATAAGACCAATGATGGAAGCGCACTTCACCCGGGATCCTTAACTACTGAGGCACTGGCTATCTTATCTCTAGCTGCCGGAACACAACAATGCTGCAAACATTGATGTTATGGCGATTGCTATACTAATTCTAATTTCTAGTGATCTAATAGTGAATAAAACTCTGACTGGCCACTTTGGTGTTAAGTTACGATAACGCCGGAGATGTCAGCTAGCTATCGAAGTATGTTCCCATAACATTGATGTAACTTGCATTGTTGTGTTCCAAAAAATAGGGGTAAGGGATAGCCAGTACGGTTAGATACGATATAAGTCAGTAAATAAGGTTTTCGGGTTAGGTGCGCTTCATTATCTACCATCAGCTAGGGTGTGCCACCTTCAGCCTTACCGTTACTTATTATCAGGTACCATAATCAGCTAGACCCGCGAAAATATAGAAAAAGTTCGTTTTTCTACATTGACCTGACCGGGAATCGAACCCAAGACCTCGGAGTTGGCAACACCAAAGCGAGCGAGCCACTCGACTACGGAGGCCGGAGTATAAGCAGAAGAAATGTCGTAACACTCAAAACTGAAACATAACATAAAGTTCCGTCACAAACATCATAAACACATGTAACCATGTCGATGAAATCCAGTCCTTGACCCCAGAAACGACGTAGCAAGAGAAACCTTTATCAGGACAGCTTGCCTCCCACTTGTTACCGAATCGCTACTCGGGGAACCAATTTATTACCATGAATAATGCAAAAAAAGCTCCGCAGTACCGGAGAATGTTTCCATTCCTTATTATTTTAAGGGATTCCGGTGATGCTTGGGAGGTGGGAGACACCGTTTTGCTGACGGCACGACTTACGATGTAGCGGGGGGACGATCCAACCCGGTTAGGAGGTGAAACATTTAGATGTGAGCGCGGTCTGGGGGAACGGGTCACATCGCTTACGTTTGTGTTCGTTAGTAATGTAGGTGATAGAAAAAGGTGACATTTTGCGGTATTTCATGACGATATCTTAATAGTTATGGACATATCATAAAAGTACTGCGCGCTAAGAACTGGTTAGGTATCTACATTTGAAATTAAATAAAAAAAATTAACCTGTGTCAAATTTTACAAACACAAATTGTGCTACCTATTCCTACTTACCTTTTTTTTTGTCTTTCTATGATATGCTGTTTGTATGGTCAATAAATGTTTTTTCTTTCTATCTTTGGTAATAACAGAGCTACGCTTCTTTTAATCCGTTCACAATCCATCATGCGGTTCACCCAACAAGATATCCTGTTACTCTTTGAGGTTTTCGGGTGAAGTGCACTTCAACGTCAACTTCATCATCATCATCTCAGCCAAAAGACGTCCACTGCTGGACAAAGGCCTCCCCCAAGGATATGAGGGGTATTTGCCGTAATCGCCACGCTTGGCAGGCGGGTTGGCGATCGCAGTAGGTTGAGGGTAACCTCAGAGAGATGCTGCTGCCCATCCTCTGGAATGGTCCCTTAGTCGTCTTGTACGACACCCTCGGGAAAAGATGGGGTGGTACAATTCTTTATCCCCGGCACCACACAGGGACGTCAACTTCAACTTCTACATAATCAAAAAGAAACTTTATAGTTGGTTACATGAAAATAATTTCTATGCTATAAAGGATTTTTTCTTTTTTGATGGCAATAACAAATAATGGATTGTGATAATTACAATGATTAAATTTAATTAATTAGTTTTATTTAAATGAAACAACTGTTACGGATCTAATCGCGTTTATTTTACACATTACTTTTTAATGTTTATCCTGACGTTTCGAAGTAATGTGTAAAATAAACGCGAGTAAATCCGTAAAAGTTGTTTCATTTAAATGTGTAGTGTTTTATTTTGTATATTTTGTTTTTTTTCTTATCTTGGTTTATTTATAATATAAGTATACATAATTATATCCAAATAAATATATTTATATATATTTATTTATTTCTTCCTTAATTTGAAACGTCCTCGCACATGCCCTGCCAGAATACCAGCGCCGTTGCGATGTGAGTGACTTTCTCACACCGTAGCGGCATATGCTGAGGCAGGGTCCTGATTGGCTCCTCACACTATTGTGTTTTTTTATTTGTTATTTTTTTAGTTTTTTTATTTTTATGTGAGAGTCAATAAATGTTTTTTCTTTCTTTCTTTCTTTCTTTCTTTCTTTTAGTGTTCGCGTCAACTTTAGAAAGCAATATCATTAGTTTTATATACTAAATGTATAAAAATTTGCATGCAATATTAATTTCCAGTCCATGTTTATGCACATTAAATTTTGTAACATCTTTTAATACCATGTTCTATGCAAATAAAGTTTTTTTTTTTATATAAATTTACATTTTTACATATTTTCTAAAAACCCAACAAACAAAACAAACGCCGGCATCGGGACCAGGGTCTAAGCTACCGGTGGTTAGGGCTCCAGAGACAGGAACCTCTTCACAATGCGTGCCGTATCGAGGAGAACTGCCTTCTGAATCAGGCCCTTGATCCAGCTGCCTAACGAGAGCCTCATGAGATGTTGATATTATTATTATTAACGTTAAATGTCTGAAGCGCCGGTAGCAGAACGGAAAGATGCTGGGCTCAAACTTACGGGTACGCTTACGATCTCATATCTAAGACAAACATATGACCAATCTTCTCAGTGACACTTTTAAGGCTGGTTGGCAGGTTAGCGCTCGTCTGTGGGTGGTTTTTAACGTGTTCTGTGACGAAGCCGTGGTACTTTCAGTTTTGTATAATGTACGTGCTTATTAACATGCTGAAGCTCAGTTATATCAAATAAAAAACTGTCTGCAGTCTATTAATTAAGACCAGCGGTCTTAGACCCAGAGTTCTGTGTACTCGGTTTGGCTGGTAGAAGGGCTTGTTTGTCCTTCTGGCTAGCTACCACCATCTTATCTAATTATGTTGCTATAAAACCAATATTTGAAGCATTGTTGAGTTCCGAAAGCTAGGGATATAAGTTAGCCAGTGCCTCAGTTGTTGAGGATTCCGGATAAAATGCTTGCTTCATTGACCTTACCATCACTAAACATCAGGTGATAGAAGGTGCTTAACCGTAAGATATGTGGTACTTTCAGCTTAGTATCATGTATTTGTTTGACATGCTGAAGCTCAGCAGCCAAGTGCTTGGCGTCACAGATGCCACGTGTACTCTGAAACAAAGATTTCCCTTGCCAACTGTCTAAGATGGTGGTGAGAATCACCATTAAATCTCCTCGTTTGACACAAGAGGCATTGATTGACTGCCAAACCAATCCTTTTCGTTAACGTTATTCAATGGTAAATAACACTACACTACACGTAGGGTTTTATATCTGCAAATTCGATAACATACCAGTACTGCGTTTTGACATAAATAAAGGCTAAAGGAACATTTCCTGTTCATTTTAAAACAGCAGGATCGAGCCTCGCCTGAAATGTGGGTCAAGTATTTTCTCGTTCTAGAATATATTATAATAAAAAGGCAAGTAATTCATTGCGTGTTTTATATTTGACTCGCCTAAGGGTGTGCCCATACCAAGTTTTGGGTACATTTAAGTAACTTTTTCAGACTGAAAGTTTATACTTCGTCTCAGGCTCACTTGTATAAGCACAAATACTCCTTATATATTTTTCAACTTTTCTGTAGGTTTCAAAAAGATTGTCTTGAAGGTCAAGCGAAGGATATGTGTCCTTGTTACTTATTATAGCAGCTTAATGATATCTTTTTTAGATATTGTATATTAATCTATATGTGGAGGTTTGTTATTAGCTTGGTGAAGCTACTTAGTTGTACAATTATTATCAATATTGGCTGTAATCCTCCCTTTAAATATAATAAAATAAAAATAAAATAAATAAGTTTCAAAACTTAATTTAACTAAGCAGGCACGTTTAAAAAGCATATCAGTCGATCAAGTCTGATGGCTGATCAAGGATAATAGAAGAATTGGAACACGGCAGAATAATATTGATGATTGGCATCAAAAGTACCTTCAACAAGTACAACACAATGCAATAACAGTATCTGCATTATCTTTTTATCTATTGGTTTTTTTCTAGTGGTTTAAAATCATTTTAAAAGATCATCGATATCATATATTACGTTTACTTCATGCTCTTCCCTATTTTTCAACGTGGGAGCGCTTCGAGGAATTAAATTTCAATATGTTTAATTGTGAAGCGCTCCTTTTATTAGCAGTTATTGAGTGTTACGAAGAATAGTTTTGGGGCGCTTCGTTGGGAGCGCTCCAAAATGGGAACGCTTCGAGGAATACCACCAATTTTACACGCATATTTTTTAAAAACCTTTATTCCCGTTTGAATTTTGTGTGTTTTCTTTTTATTCAATTGCTTCATGTCCTCATTCGTTTGTGATGCTGACGAACACTCCAATGAATGTTGGTAGCTCTGTGTTGAAAATACCTAGTCGAACAAAAAAGGCTGTTTGTTTTGAACATTTATTGACATAGTCACGACAGTTATTAAAAGTCTCTATACCATTCGGTGTTCTATAGAAACTACAAATCAAATCGAAAATCAAAGCATTCATTCCTTCGTTATAACAGGACAGTAAAGGTTTTTCTTAAAACGGTTTAGTTTTTTAGTTTAGCTTAGTTTCAAATCATATTTAGGATGGATTACACCAAAACAGTGGTCAATGTTACTGTTAAATATAGCTTTAACATTGACTATTATCACTAACAGAGACATTTAGCACAATGCTTTGCACCATATATAATACTTTGCTAACGTTAAAATTAAAAGGGTTGCTAGTCAAATGAGGTACGTTTGTCCCCAAAGCAAGGAAGGGATTTTTTTTGCATATGGCCATATTTAGACAGATACTATAAGATTTTTTAACAGTTACGCTATAATTATAAATTGGGTTTTAAAAAAAACTGACATTTGACTGCTACTTTGTCATTTACATTAGCCAAAATTGAGCAGTTATGGTCAACGTTACAATATAACGTCAATCATCGTCATTTTAATGATTGTTACATGTTGCAACTCATTTTTCGCAAAACTCTTGATTTGACAGAAGATTTGACGATAACGTTAGATGGTGGATCCACCCTCAATGTAGTTGTATATTCATTTTGGTTGTAAAGATGTCTAATAACTAATCTTTTGTAGTTTTCTTAGGCATAGACAACTTCATTATTATTGCCCTAGTTGTGAAAAAAAAATTTGAACTTGAAATTTGATTGGAACATCGACATAAATAGAAACTCTATAAAAGCTTCTGAGATCCATTACTTACCAAAATTCAAAGCGAAAGATTATTTAAACTCAAAAATTAAAAATCCACTGAGGTTTGTCTATAATGCCAGGAGTGATTTACGTCAGCATTGAACGGGTGTGAAAGTGCATAGTTAACTTATTACTGGTATATAGGTATTTTTATTACATTATAAAACGAAAATTTTCTATAGAAGTCTTCTAAATAACGATTTAAAAAAAAAAAGTTTTTCAGAAGTAGACAACTTTGACTTTAATCAGCATTAAACTAAATGCAATGTAGAAGCTATGCGACACAAAAGAGTGTGGCATAGACATGTGTTACACAAATTCTGTATTCCCACATGGTACGAAGTTTTCCTCAGATCATTAATCCTTCTGGTTGGCCCATTAAAACTTTCCTTGCCTACTTCTGTAAAACTATTTTGTCCAGGATTCCTAATTAGGGGTTGGAATTTCACTTCATTAGAGTGACGTTAATAACGTGCTCGTTATTATACAGACAGCAAGTTGGACACATATTTTTTTAGACTGGAAAGAAGTAGTTTATGCGGTATGTGATATCTTTACATACAACAGATCTCAAATAGATAATTATTTTGGTTTTTTTAATGTTCTGGGTGTGTGTGCAATAACGTGAATTGGAATATATCTATCAATCTGTCTATCGATATTTCAAATATATCAAGTAAAAAAAAAACTGTAACTTTATCGGGAAACGGGTAAACTTCAATGGGTTTACTTCATCATCATCATCATCATCATACATCATCCTTCATCTCACTTGATATGTAGTAACGACAATACTGAGATGCACGATTTAAATATTTATAAAAGAGAAATAATAAATTGATCCACAAAAAAATAGTAGGCTATCACCTAAAATGCTAAGTTAGCATCTAAATAGTAGTTTAGGTGCTAACTTTGTATTTTTAGGTGCTAACTTAGTATTTTTGTGGGTTAGGTTAGGTTAGTTTGGTGATTGATTAAATACAACCCTTTATAAAATACAGTAAAAAAATTATACGCGACCCTGCCAGGAATCGAACCTGGGTCTTCCGCAATCCGGGCGGCTGCACTGACCGCTATGCTACTGGGAAGGCTGACATAAGCACTGAATTTTTTTCACTGCTTTTTGATTTTTGACTGCTTTTTGCGGCAGAGTTTTTTTTCACTGTATTTAATAAATATTTAATTCAGCTTCAGTGAAGCAATTAGCACTTAAAAATAAAAAAAGTAAAACTTGCACGATTTACCGTATCTTATCTCTAAGTAGCGAAACACAATAATGCACTATTGCTTTGGCGAGAAACTTTAAATAAGATGGTATCAGTTAGCGAAGATTTAAGCTAGTGCGGAGGGTAGGCGCCAACTTATACTTCTTGCTAGTATAAGAATGTAACACCTTTTCGAATGCATGTAATAATCTAAGGGTACCAGTAATAAGTACATTGTAATTGTCAAAAAGTATATAGGTATATTTCAATTGACAAAAAACAAACCCACCACAATACCAAACCACTTCTTATTCTTCCCAAATACTTTCTGTAGTTCCTAGCGCTTTACTCAACCGTCTGAAGACCGGTCATTGTGAAAATTGCAAAGCTTCCTAAGCCGATAAGAATTACTGTTATTTCACCGAGCTTCCTAAACTCAAATAACATGAGCACAGACAATACGAATCCACAAACAAGATCAGGCAGGATCAACTTAGAAGAAGGACCAATGTCACATGATCACTAAAGCAAACATTATATGTTCACTCATCCGTGTAACTAAATGTTGTGTCGACATAAATACGACTTCTGGTGATAAATACAAGTATTTATTGGAATGTTTTTGTGTAGTACGCCCACCGGAACGGGACGGAACGGGAAAAAGTTTTTTCAATAACCGTATTTTATGGAGGCTGTATCTAAGTCGCAAGCCAATTATCCCGTGTAATGTCCTGGTGCAAATTTTGTTTGACGTTTCCCTGAAAGTGGAGCTTTCTCGGGATTAACTGTTTGGTATGCTTTCGGCATAATTGGTTTATTCCGAGTTCGATTCGATTGTTCGGGAGCTGACAGCCATTGGGACAGTAATGTCGACTGCTGATCGGGTGAACTTCAGTGCTTGCTTGGCGGTCTCGGGTCACCCTGGAGGCACGTGTAACGTTCCAGCTACTTCTGTCTACAGAGAATACAAAGGAGTTCCTAATGCATTATAACTCCATAAGAAGTTTGGAAAGAGTCCCACATAATCATCTGCGTCTCCCCGGCGCAATGATATGCCTATTGCATTTTCTCCTGTATAAAAAAAAAAGAAAGTCGACTTTTCAAATGCATGGTGAGTTGTCAAACGCAGCATCTGGAACGC
The DNA here is from genome assembly GCA_963082485.1 of Eudonia mercurella. Lineage (NCBI taxonomy): Eukaryota > Metazoa > Arthropoda > Insecta > Lepidoptera > Crambidae > Eudonia > Eudonia mercurella. Next base: position 17,066,433 of record OY720037.1, read on the forward strand.
AAAACAAAAATGTTTTCACTGTCATTATCATCATCAGCCCCCCTCGACCTACTGCTGGGCATAGGCTTCTCTTTGTTTGTGCCATTCATTTTTCACTGTATTTTATAAATAAATAAAATAAATGTTTCCTACACTTACACCAATTATCTAGCCCCAAGAAAAGCTTCCTTAAGAAACTCGTTATATGGTTAACTAGACAACGGATAAACATACTTAATATACATAAATACATACTTATTATACATAGAAAACACCCAGACCCAAGACCCGAAATAATATAGAAAAACAGGTATTTCTAAATTGATCCGACCGGGGATCGAACCCGGGACCTCAGAGATGGCGACACCATGAAAACCGGTGTGCAAGCCACTCGACCAAGGAGGTCGTCAAATAATATATAAATATTTAAAAACAAAAAATACATAAATAAAAAACAAAATAAAAACAACAAAAAACGTAAATTTCGAAATCAAAAGACAAAAAACAAAAATAAAAAATTGAACAACAAAAACAAAAGAATAATGGTGTGTGGCCACTTCGTTCCATGTATATGCGAAAAGAGGTTACAGCTTAAAGTTTTTTAAACTAGCTCAGGGATTACGTTAAAAAACTCTCATGTCTCTACTATGTACAATCACGGAGACTCTTCTTCGGACCGTTCATGTCTCCCTCCGCGACTTCGTCCGTATTTCCTGATATATAGTAGCCGCTTTTCCCAGCGAAGCAGACGCTAATTGGGGATAGCACACGATTAAATCAAAATGGAACTTGCGAAATCGGTTGAATGAAAACTGCTTGCATTGTAACCGTCAGCACCTTCATCCCTATCACGTGCTGCAATGCAGTTACTTGCTTCGAATTACACAACGAGGTTGAATTTAATCGCTTTTGTAGTCTATTGGATTAGACCACCGGTCCCTGACCCAGTGGTTTGTGTATTGGGTTGGGTTGGTGGTAGGGCTTGTTTGTCCGCCTGACTAGCTACCACCATCTTATCTAAATATGTCGCCATAACATCAATGCTTGTAGCATTGTTGTGTTCCCAAAGCTAGAGATAAGTTAGCCAGTACCTCAGTAGTTTAGGAATCGGGGTGAAGCACACTTCCACCATTGGCCTTATCATTTAACATCAGGTGACATGAAGGCACAGTGCAAATTCTGTCTTACAAGCATTATTTGTACAGAAAGGTGACTGTACAAATAATGTACACATCACAACCAATCCAAAACTGTCAAATTTCTTCAATAAATGTTCAACCATATTCCATGTACATAAAGTTTAAGGTCTATTGAGGAAATTTGGCAGTTGCTATACTTTTAATTTAAAATTCTTTGGCTTCTAATGTTCCGCGTGTCGTATGCACGCACCGTCGTCGTGCATAAATAAGACTTTGCTCAGATTGCTTGTTTTATTTTCGCCGGTCCGAGTTGTAGTATACATGTTTTGGTTGTCTGTGAATTTTCTATGGTTCGTATAGATTAAACTTACAACAATAGAGACATACGGACCGAACAAAATATTATCGAAAAAAAAAAAGTGTTTCTGATGTTATGATCGCATGTCGGCCATATTGGTAAAAAGTTGTGTTGTAGTGTTTTGTTTTTATTATGATATCTTGACAAAAAAGTAGAATATTCGTATGATTCATATGTGTATTTACTGGAAACTTAATACAGATGTTGTACAATGCAATAGTGGCGTGATCCATAGGACATTTAGATAAATTGAAGAGCAAGAAAAATTGTGTTCTTTTTATATACCTAGCTAATACTTCCTGTTGTCTTGTGTCGTAATTTTCTTTATAATTTATTATTATGGTTGAAATGAAACAACTTTTACGCAGAAAGAGCTTACAGTATCTTTTGGTATGATACGCGAGGCTATTGAAATTAATATACGCGAGTAGATTCGTAAAAGTTGTTTCATTTCAATGTGTAGTGTTCGCGTAAAGTTTAGAAAACAATATTATTCATCATCAGCTCATTTTTGTCCCTACTGCTGGGGCACGAGTCTTCCCTATGGGTGGATAGGGAGAACGGGCCATAAACCAACATGCGGGCCCAGTGCGGATTGGTGGTTGTTAACGACTGCTAATGCAGCCGGGACCCACGGCTTTACGTGCCCTCCGAAGCACGGAGGAGCTCGAGATGATAAATTTTTGGTCATCCATCCGATGACCCGCCTTTGCGAAAGTTGCTTAACCTCAGCACTCGCAGACCGGGCGCGTTAACCGCTGCGCCATCGTGCTCCTTGAATTATTATTATGGTGATAAAAGTGCTAACTACTTATAATGTTAGTTTTGTTTTGTGACCTTTGTCAATGAATATGTTATTGACAATATTTTATCAAACAGGAAATTTGAAGTTAGATTTAAGAAATATTGAAAATGAAAGAAATTCGTGTCAGAGTGCGACTACAGGTAAGTCTTTATTGTCCATTATAAGTAGATGTAATACAGAAAATAATGACACCTCGATTACGCGATAATTTTGTACAGTTATCACGCAATAAATATTTTTCCATAGTCATATAATGAAAAAAATATTAATCTCGAAATGTCTGACATGTGAAACAATATTTTATTAGGGATGGCTAGCGTGAGACGGGTTAAGCTCAAATGAAAATCACTTCGCTGCGTCGTCGTTGGTCTTTTAGACTTTGGCAGGAGGCCATGTGCCGGACGGTGCTGGTAAGAAACTAAGCAAAGGTGGTGTTTCTTTTCTCCTTTTCTTGTACAGCGTCAAAAGGTTAGAGCATTCCTGTACCATAACAACCCCTGCATAGAAAATCTCTTTCCGTCACAAAAAAAAATACTTACCTACAAATAAATCTTAGAATATAAATAATAGCTGACGCTGGCCAAACTGTCTGAACACAAGCTTCACGAATAAAGTATTTTTATTTCTTTACTTACACTTTACGCAAAGCGCTCACAAATTCACAAGACTATGTTTTAATGAAATTTCGTATTTGCATAGCAATAGCATTTTACGTAGCATGCTAAGTCGCAGAGTTTCACATGCTTATGAAATTTATAACAAAACATTTTAGTTAATTTCTGTGACTACAAGGTCCATTAGTTTATCGTTTGGTAGCATGTGGTATCTTTCATAGTAATGTTTCACTATTTTGAATGCATTGAAATAACTTATAAAGTCAATGCAATTATTCCCCTTTGTGTGATACGTCATACTAAGTAAAGTTAAAGCTATTTCTCGGTATGGTTTAGCAGATAACTATTTATATTAAATTTAAATTACAATAAAATTTGATCTAAATGTCTATTGCATTTTAAGTAATACAATTTTACCTCGAAACGTTTTGTTCAAATATAATATTTATTTTGATACCAACTTTATGTCGACATTGAATTTGATTGCTTTTATTCAATTACTAATTGGTTTAATCAAATCTAACTTAGATTTTAATAAATATGAATTGGCATATAAATTAAAGGGGTTGAACTTTATATTTATGTATTTAAAAATATTTTTGTATTATTATTATTATTTCTGGTGGGGACGTCGCTGGCCGAACGGACGATCCGCCCGCGTTGTCTGCGGGCCATTTCGTCCTTTTCCCCGTTCTCCCCTTCGAGGGGTTAAAGGTTTATCCAGCCCTCACGGCGCCCCGTCAAATCTTTTTGTCTTTTTGGTGAATCTTGCTATCTGCTCCACCTTCAGATCCTTCAGGTCCTCTTTGTCTAGTGTATCCGACCCCCATAGCTCCCGTCTTATCCGTGAGTATATGGGGCACTCAGCGAGTAGGTGGAGGCTGGTCTCTTCGCTTTCCGTGCACTCCGGGCATATGGGATCGGTTTTCACTCCTATCACTGTCAGATGTCTGTTCAATCGGCAGTGTCCTGTTATGATCTCTATGACTAGCCTCATGTTCTCTCTGGAGAGTCCCATCAGTTTGCTAGTCTTTTTCTTGTCCATTCCCTTGATGAAGATTTTCGACTGTATATTTTTGTATTGTTGGAGTATTAGAATACACGATATAGATATCGTGCTAACGAATTCATTTCAATAATTTCGTTATACCTTCGTTGTTTATCTTTAAATAGTTTTGATTGTTTTCAAATTGTTTAGACAACTTGCGTTGTTATTTTATACTGACGATTCTTATTAACGTTTGTGTCTTCTTCTTTGTCGTCGAGTCCTCGTGCCTGAGGGTCGTGACCACCAGCAGCTTCGCGGACCAGAGTCCTCCAAGAAGTCCTATCCTGGGTCCTAGTCGAATAGCCGCCTGCGTTTACATTTCAGGGCTACCAGAATAGCATTCGTCCACCGCTCTTCCTTTGGTGTTTTTTTTTAAATTTTATGTACGGATAAGCACTTCGTCCTACATCTCAAGTGATGATAAGACCGGTGGGTGGAAGCGCACTTCACCAGGAATCCTCAGCTACTGAGGCACTGGCTATCTTATCTCTAGCTGCCGGAACACAACAACGCTATACACATTGATGTTGTTGTTGACTCCGACTGCATGTTATGTATGATGTTGCATAATTTAATTTTCATCTTGTTCCGGCCTTTTCAGTTGATTTATTATTTTTTTACGCAGGCGGGTTTTTTTTTTTTTTTTATTCTTTAAATATTTTTATATAAAATACAGTGAAAAAATTAAACGCCCACCCGACCCAGCCAGGAATCGAATCTGGGTCTTCCGCATCGTCCATCGGTTGCAAATACCTTTGGATAGATGGTACTACTGTCGCTCTAAAGCATTTCAAAAATCAAAAAGCAGTGACAAAATTCAGCGCTTAAGTCAGCCTTCCCGGTATCATAACGGTCAGTGCAGCCGCCCGGATTGCGGAAGACCCAGGTTCGATTCCTGGCTGGGTCGGGTGGGCGTTTAATTTTTTCACTGTATTTTATATAAACATATTTAATTCAGCTTAAGTGTAGCAATTACCAATTAAAAATAATTAAAAAAAATTAAAAAAAAAAAAGTTTCGTAAAATTTTGCGCTTGAGCCAATCCGCGTAGAGCGGTTATTGAGTTTACCGGTAAAAATGTCACCCAGGTAACGATACCTAGCTTACCGGTAATTTTTTTTACCGGTACTTTCTTTTGGCAGAAGTATCGATACCATTTTTTTTTTACGAAATTCAAAGCTCTGCTGTACACACTCCGATTACTGGCCATTATCGATGATCGGATAATTATCGGCTGTGCGGTTGCACTCACAGTGGTCGAATATTCGCCCGTACACGAATTTCATTAAAATAAAGTAGGTTGTATTATTGAATCACTGTGTTGAAACCACATATAATAAAATATGTTGTTGCAAAAATAAAATTTCTTATTAAAATTACAAAGGTAAAACTTATTTGCTAGCTTATTATTACTTTTAACCGCCTCTGTGTTCTAGTGGTTAAGACCTCCAGTTTAGACCTAGAGGCCCGGGTTCGATTCCCAGAGGGGAGATACATGTTTCTGTGTACCCCGTTTGGTTGATGGTAGGGCTTGTTTATCCGCCTGGCTAGCTACCATCATCTTATCTAAATATGTCGCCATAACATCAATGTTTGTAGCATTGTTGTGTTCCGGCAGCTAGTGATAAGATAGCCAGAGCCTCAGTAGTTGTGGATTCCGGGTGAAGTGCGCTTCCATCATAGGCCTTATCATCATTTAACATCAGGTAAGATCAAGGCACTGCCGTCATCAACATCATCATCATCATCATCATCATCAGCTCATTTTATGTCCCCACTGCTGGGGCACGAGCCTTCCCTATGGAAAACGGGCCGTAAACCACCACGCGAGCCCAGTGCGGATTAGTGGTTGTTAACGACTGCTAATGCAGCCAAGACCAACGGCTTTACGTGCCTTCCGAAGCACGGAGGAGCTCGAGATGATAAATGTTTGGTCACCCATCCGATGACCGGCCTTTGCGATAGTTGCTTAACCTCAGCACTCGCAGACCGGGCGCGTTAACCACTGCGCCATCGAGCTCCTCGTACAAGGCACTGTGCTTACTCGTTAATATAAAAAAAAAAATTAAAGACGAAAATTACAAATCTCGGTCGATGAACCCAATGTTGTGGGAATGTTGTAGGAATAGAATTTACGTGTGCTATAAGAACATTTATTGTTGATGAGACCATGGTGCGACAGAGAAATGATTCAACATACTTCTTCGTTCCTCGTATACCTAGTGGTTAATATCATATTCATTTTCGTTTACGTGTCGAACGGCAAATAAAACTAGCACTACTTACTTCGATTACTGGTGATCAGCTATTATGCTATGATGAGCTCTTGATGTAATCATCAGACCTCATTTGTCTAATTATTATGGAGTGTTAACTGGTTCACAAAGGTGTCTTGGCTCCTTTGATTACACTGATTGCTTTGTGATGCAATGACCCGTGTGACTTCTAATATGCCGTTGCTGCAAGATAATCCACTTTAATTGGGTTATCTATATATTAATACGTGAAGCAAAAACTTTGTATGTATACCCGTTATTACAAAAATTGCGCGGACGGAGGAGTATGAAATTTCGCACAATTATGGTTTATATAGAGAAGATTATCCGAATGTTATTTTTTTTTTAATTATGCCTAAAAAATACATTAAATCAACAAAAACAACATTACACACACACTACCATGTATTTGACACACACGCATATGTATTAGACACACACGTATTGTTTGTCTTTAATGCGGCCGACATCTGTCAATGCCAATTCAAACTCACATTCTATCTTTTTAAATTTTTCATTGCTTAGGATACAATCCGTGCAGCCTTAATAAAATTACAGTCGAATTTCGACCAATGGGCAACCTCTAGTATAGTTAGATGTATGTGTAAATAAATAACATTAAATAATTACTAGTAAGGATCTCCTGTTCATAATCAGCCTAGCGTTGTATAGGTCGTAGGGAGCAAAGTCAAAGTAAAAGTCAAAGTCAAATAATTTTATTCAACACTAGCTGACCCGGCGGACTTCATACCGCATTTCCTTTTTTTTAATATTGCCTATGTTAATCAGCGCTAATGCATTCTAACGGTGAAATTGTTTTTTAAATCGGTCTAGTAGTTTTTGAGTTTATTCGTTGCAAACATACATACATACAAAAACATAAAGCTTTCCTCTTTATAATATTAGTATAGATAAGCTTCCACAGGCACTTATGTCAATAAGTCAAAACTATAAATCAAAAAACTAAAAAAAAATGTGTAGATTAAACTACTGAATCATTACTGAATCAGAGCCAACACACAATAACGGTTAAAATGAAACGAGCTAAGGTATCATGATCATCATCAGCTCATTTTATGTCCCCACTGCTAGGGCACGAGCCTTCCCTATGGATGGATAGGGAGAACGGGCCAAATCTCTCCCCATGTGCTATTGCCGCTGCTAGACAAAGGTCTTCGGGTCTGCCAAAGACATAAATCCTGCAGCCAGCCACCATGATTGTATCGTCGCTTCCCCTATTTGGAGGGCATCGTTGACGTTTCTTAAGCCACGGTCTCCACTTCAGAACACGTGTACCCCAGTGGTTATCAGACCTGCGGCTAATATGACTAGGCCACTGTTGGTACAACAACTTTGGTTCTCTGGCAATTTACTTCATTTCAGATTTAATCTCTCAGAGTTACACCGAAGCTCTCTAAGATAAGTGATACAAAATGAGAGCTATATCTTAATATTAAAGTAATTAACGGGATTCTTACCGTGTTTCTTATATGTGAGTTTCCGATATTTCGGCACAGTTGTATGCGCCATGATCACGGAATCACATAATATTAAACATAGTAAGAAATCCGATAACACCTAAAACGCCATTTGACCGACAAACAATTGAATTTCTATTGAGTCTGGGCCAGGCGGCGGCGGCAACCTGTTAATAATTACTCTAATGCAAGACCATCATCATCATCAGCTCATTTTTATGTCCCCACTGCTGGGGCACGAGCCTTCCCTATGGATGGATAGGGAGAACGGGCCATAAACCACCACGCGGGCCCAGTGCGGATTGGCGGTTGTTAACGACTGCTAATGCAGCCGGGACCAACGGCTTTACGTGCCTTCCGAAGCACGGAGGAGGAGGAGGAGATGCAAGTGACCATGGTAGTTTAAATACGTATTTTATATACATTTATTTATTAGAAAATACATATAATGACTTTTCCTGACTGACTGATTCATCATCGCCGAGCCTAAACCGCTGAAGCTAATTAGATAAAATTTTGACTGTAGCTTAAATGAGTAACGTAACTAGCCACTAAGAAAGGATTTTTCGGAAATCATACCCTAAGAGGTTCAAATAGGGGGTGAAAGTCCGTCAGTTTTGAAATAAAATACATCAAAAGTTGGTATTTGGCTTTTTGAAAAGAAATAAAGAATGCCATGTCTTAGGAATTTTGTTTATTTTTCTTTAAAGGAGTAAAAAAGGGAAGAAGTTTTTTTGGGGCAATCGTTATTTTTTAATTAATAACTATAAAAATGAATAATTTAATGGATCTATAAATTTTTCAATAAAAATAAAGAACAACGTGTTTTAGCATTTTTCGAAAAACCTCCCCAAGAAAGGTGAAATAGGGGTGGAAAGTTTGTATGGAAATCTGTAATTTTAAAAGTAAAATCCTTCGGTATTTGGCCTGGTTAGAAATTATGAAGTGTTTTAGAATTTTTGGAAAAAGATCCCTTAAGTAAGGGATGCGAATTTGTACAAGAGGTTTCAAAACAGACCAAAATCACTCCAAGATTAATTTCAAAACGGAAAAAATACTCAAACAGAATAAACACAAGTCGTGTAGCCCACGTGAGCAGAGCCGCGAGCAAAAGCTAGTTCTTAATATGTTTAGTTCCGTAAACATGAAGAAATAAAATACTATTGGAAAAATACGTGTGGCGCTTAGCGAATGTCCAATCGTTGCTATAAACCTTTGTAGGATACACGTAGCGAACTGCCATGGCTCGTAGCGCCATCAACCTTACAATTTGGTACCGTAAAACTCTAATAAAAGTAAGGAGCAGTCATAAAAACACTCCGCGAAATGGACTCCCATATTGGCGTTGGCGGAGCGAAAACCTTAAACGGTGAACTGTCAAGATCTGGTTTCAACTCGTTCTATGAAGGTCTAAAACACGGTGGAAATGGAAAAAGGTACTCCTTCTATGTAAGGTGGCGCTGAATAGTTGATGTTTTAGTATAGGTAATTTAAGTTTGCATAAAATAGAGCTTAAGAATAAGGAGGAATAATTTTTTGCTTGTTTTCAAGAATTGGAAGAGCACAAGCTAGTTACCTAAAATAAAGAAAACATACTGTAGGTATCTGATAACACTTAAAAACTTTATTTTATTAACTCACTAGCGACCCGCCCCGGATTCGCACGGGTGCTATGCTGATACTAAATATATGTATTTATACATACCTATAAACCTTCCTCTTAAATCACTACTAGGTACCTCTTGAAACTACAAACTACATTGAATGGGCGCCTTTGGCTTTCAAAGTAAAAAGTGTTGAATAATTTCGGCGGGCTGGTTATAATCACGATAGCTCCCTGACCCGGTATGTCAGAAGGGTGCAGGTTCAAATCCTGCCCGTGGAATTTTTTTTGACATTTGTGTTTTAAAAATTATTCAAACATTTTACATTAGAAATAAATAAATTATTATTGTTATTAGTAGTCTGATACATTATTAAAATCATAATAAATAAATACTCCTATTTCTTTAAAATGAAACCACTTTTACGGATCTACTCGAGTTTATTTTCGACATTACTTTTAATTAATGTTTATTCTGACGTTTAGAAAACAATACTCCTATTTAATTATACAAAACGGGTCGCACTTAGTAGGACGTCTAGACTTTAAAAATAGCAATATCATTCTTAATTGTTTTATTAAATATAAGTGATATGAAAATGAAATGGCAGTACTTTAGTGATAAATTAATTACTATTATGAGAAGCAATCATCGCTGGTAATAAGAATGGTATCGAGATTTTTTAGTTAAATTGTAATTGCCTTTAATTTAATTGATATTAATTTGAATTTGCATTCACAGTGCTATACAGGGTGTTTCTTGTAAGGTGTCAAGCCGATGCGTGGTGATAGGGGACTGCCAATACCTATCTATTGAACCCCCATGTATGTTCAGCGATTTTTGGTAGTTTGCGAGCTATGTTTACAAGTATATAAACTATAAGGAGGAAACCTTTGTATTTTTGTATGTATGTATGTATGTATGTATGTATGTATGTATGTATGTATGTATGTATGTATGTATGTATGTATGTATGTATGTATGTATGTATGTATGTATGTATGTATGTATGTTTGCAACGAATAAACTCAAAAACTACTAGACCGATATAAAAAAATATTTCACTATTAGAATGCTACATTAACGCTGAGTAACATAGACTATATTAAAAAGAAAAATTAAATAAAATACTAAAAACGACAATATAATTTTCTAATACAAAATGATTTGTTTGTTTTGTTGTCATGAAAACCATATATATATTTAACTCAATGATGGAAACTGCCAAAGCGGTACGAAGTCCGCCGGGTCAGCTAGTATATTAGGTATATAGTTACAAGATAACATTTTAGTAGAAAAAATAAAAATAATATTAATATTTAAAAGGAATTACGTCTTTATCGATTGTTAAATACTTGCAAAAGTGTTTTTTTGACTGTGAGGGTAGTAACTTCACAGTGACGTATAAATACGGTTGTAACGCCGGCTTGCAACGTAAATCACAAACTACTAGAAGAACTCAACGAGTCTTCGGTAGCTCAGTGGTCAAAGCATTAGACCGGTTTAAAGGTCATGGCTTCGATTTCCGCTCGACCTTCCTAAGGCTGGTTTTTTCTAATAAAATTTTATTTTGCCTTCTACTTAATTTGTAAAACTCTAACTTGCTATAAAGGCTGTAGTTTGAGATAATATTGATTAATCATCATCATCACATCATCAGCCTAAGCTAGTCCACTGCTGGGCATAGGCCTCTCCAAGTGAACGCCACTGAGCACGATCCGCTAACCCTCATCCAGCTCTTGCCAGCCACCTTGCGAAGATCATTCGGTATAAAGCGCTACAAACAAAACTACTCTGCAAATGTTTTTGGGTGTTGAATACAAGGAAAGGATCCAAGGAATGCGGAAAGAGAATTACGAGAAAAAAATGCGTATACCACGAAGATTCTCGCGGATCTGCCTCAACTCAAATATAACATAAAGCGTGTGGAAGAAAATCCTTTATTGCGTTTGTGTGGATGTTTTGTGTTGGTTACACGGTAAATAATGTTAACCGGGCATATACCCGGTAGACAGTGGAATTTCCGTCTCCTATGATTCAGTTAGCGGTAGGTATATAAGGACGTTTTTAGGTCGAACCCGAAATGATATTTATTTATGGAATCAGAAATCGTGAGATTTCTGTTGTTATTCTATTTATTTTTAGGAGGGCGGCGGTTTCACGAATTTTTAGGTGCGTACCTAAATGTTAAGCTGACTTGGATGTGGTCTGTCATAGGATGGGTGATCGAAAAGTCCGGTACACCAACGGCTGCCATCTGAAGATTACAGTCATAGGTACTAACAAGTCATGAAAATGCAACGTTATAATTATTCTTCAACACTTGTCTGTGGTTTTGCGGTTGATCACTCTCTATCATCATCATTAACATCATCATCATCATCATCATCATCATCAGTATATAAACTTCTCACTGCTGGGCTCAGGCATACCCATATGAATAATAATTCATGGAGAAATTCGGTAATGCTAATACATCAATGCCCTTATTCTTGCTTTCTACAAAGTAATGTTCTCACTGTGCAACGACTTCAATAATAACTAGCCTTATAAGGGTTTTTGTTTGTTCTCGACGATTCTTTCTTGACTTCTGTTATAAGTTTTATATGAACACGATATATCATAGATACGTGGTGATGACCACGTTTACCAAATTCGGGCTAGGTGAACCCAAATGCACTACGTATCTAGGAATCTGAAACCCACTTTGTATGACGTGGGAATTGAACACAGAACCTCCAGATATTGGGCCGATTATTATGCCACTCAGCAACCAAGGTGTTTATTGTGACTTTTCTAAATATTATATTGATTTAGTCTTATAAACATCCCTGTGCTGAAATGATAACTTTAAACATGTATAAATAAAAGTTTTCCTTTTTTCTGCTATCACGGGAAATGTCTAAGCATGTTGACAATATTACCTTTTCGGATTGTTATACTAATAATAATATTTGCAGTAGGTATACTTCTTTACTATATTATATTCCGATTATAGGATTAAGTTTGAACATGTATCTATGTACACATACATTTTCTTAGAGAAAATGAAACGAAGCTGGTTGCCAGTTCATTTTATGTCCCCACTGCTGGGGTTTCTACTCTCCTTTCTTGGGCTGCGCGGAAACACCGCATAGAGAACGAGCCATAAACCCCCACGCGGGCCCAGTGCGGATTGGTGGTTGTTAACGACTGCTAATGCAGCCGGGCCCAACGGCTTTATGTGCTTACCGAAACACGTAGAAGCTTTGGCTTTTGCAAAAGTAGCTTAACTTCAACAATTGCAGATCAAGCGCGTTTCATCATCATCATCATCATCAGCTCATTTAATGTCCCCACTGGTGGGGCACGAGCCTTCCCTATGGATGGATAGGAAGAACGGGCCATAAACCATCACGCGGGCCCAGTGCGGATTGGTGGTTGTTAACGACTGCTAATGCAGCCGGGACTAACGGCTTAAGTGCTTACCGAAACACGTAGAAGCTGGAGATATTAAAGTTTTGGTCACCCATCCGTTTCCCGGCTTTTGCAAAAGTAGCTTAACTTCAACAATTGCAGATCAAGCGCGTTTCATCATCATCATCATCATCATCATCAGCTCATTTTATGTCCCCACTGCTGGGGCACGAGCCCTATCTATGAATGGATAGGGAGAACGGGCCATAAACCATCACGCGGGACCAATGCGGATATGTGGTTGTTAACGACTGCTAATGCAGCCGGGAACAACGGTTTTACGTGCCTTCCGAAGCACGGAGGAGCTCGAGATGAAAATTTTTTGGTCACCCATCCGATGACCGGCCTTTGCGAAAGTTGCTTAACCTCATCACTCGCAGACCGGGCGCGTTTACCACTGCGCTATTGAGCTGTATTGATTTAGCTTTCTACATCACGGTGCCGTTCTGACATTATTCTTCAGATTGTCATATTAATAATAACATTCGCAGTCGGTATGCCTCCACCGCATTATCATTTTTTGATTAATAGGATTAAGCTTGAACATGTGACTACACAAACTTTTTGTAGAGAAAATGAAATGAAAATTGTTGTCGTACAATATTTGCTAGATGGAGAGGCAAACATCAAAGGGCAAATATTAATTCACTTAGCGAAATTGTTGTTTTGGGTCGAGATAAAGATGGGGTTAATATATCTTATTACGTTATAAGAGAGATGAGCTTGTCTTATTAATTTGCAATGTATTTTTACGAGACTTTTAGGGTTTTTACAGCTTTAATTACTAACCCCAAAATATGGGGGTTAGTAATTAAATGCTTAATGCTTTATGCTGAAATAGTTTTTATGAATACATAAAAACTATTTCAGCATAATTTAGTTAATCATTGTTTTGTCTCTTTTTCTCAAATTCTAAATGACGTTTGTGTGACGTTGACAAAACAATATTTAACTAAATAATGCTTAAATAGTTTTTAGTAATAAGGGGGTAAATGTGTATCTGCTGGCAATGTTATTGTCTTCTTAATTAGAAATAAATTTTGGTTATACTAAAAGTTATTAGAATTATTCGCATTATTTTTTTACACAAAAATAGCTAGTAAAAATGTAATCAAATTTTTCAGAAAAAAAAGTGCAAATAATTTGTTGAGATTAATATAGACTCTTCATACAGACACCATCATAAAGAACATTCCATCAAAATTAATAATACCTATATCCTTATTTCTATCAACATCACAAAGGGGTTTGTGCAAAAAGTCAGCTTTCTAGACCAAGGGCTAATTGAACTTAGCGTTGATGATTCATTCAGTGAGTGAGTCAGGACTTATTATATGTATTGATGTTATCTCTCCATTCGTTCTCAGATAAATACACACTTAGCGTATCCACATTAAGATATACGAATAGACTTTTAAGCAAAATTTCGTATTCTTATCGCAACTGCTAACTCCACGTCAATTATTTCCACGCTTTTTATACACCATCCAGTCTTATCTGTCCCGCGATTACACATTCGCTCACGACGCCAAACGCTCCTCGGGGAGCGTAGATTTATACCCAGACAACGGTTCGGGATAGGGGTGCGTTAACCCTCTGCTGGATATGTACGAAATACCGTTATGCATCTACTCTAAGTTAGATTTGTCCATGTGAGAGTGAGTGGAGTAATATATTACTATTTTCGTCATTAAGTTGAGATGTAAGTTAATTTGAGTTATGCCTAATAGAAATAAACTCGCCGTCGAGCTGCAAGGAAGCTGTCACCCACTTGACATTACGTCATTTGATTGCGACAAGCTGTAGTGTAATACGTCTTAAGGTTGCATATATAAATTATCAGGCTGTTTTTAATTGTTAATTGTACAAATAAAAAAATAAATACATTATAAAAAATATTGCTGAAAATATACGAAGTAAAAAGTATTTAATGAAATATTTATGACAATTTATGACAACAGAAGCTCGCCTCCTATAGGTACTTTAATACAATGTTAACACAAACAAAGTTAATTTATTATGCTTAACTTCGTCAACCAATACAAAACTGCTGCTGTTGGCAAACAAATTAATTGTCATTGAGGCAAAACTGAAGGCGGTCCGATTGAAGAAAGTTCGTCCAACTTCAGCAAACATAAACCCATCTCCAAGTTTGACACAAGTTCTATCAAGCACTCGCACTCTCACTGAAGCACGTGAAATATGACGCCGCGGTCTGAGCGACCGCACCGCCCGAACGCGGGTTTAGCGAATTTAGCAAACGTAACTAGACGCTAGAGCATTGTAGGTATGTAATTTATAACAATTTACCGAAGGCGCCTTGTCTGTCACGGCTAATGGTGATGAATCGGTCCTTCGGTCTCACAATTGCGGTTTTATTGTTAGGATTTTGTATGACGATGACGGTGTCAAGACGGGGAGTCGTTTTGGATGGAAGCCTAAGATGTATGGCTGATGGTGTAACATATTTTTGCCGCCATTTTTTGCCGCCATTAAGCTCATTTGGCTTTGTGTGTAAATTGTCGATCAGATAACGCTACAGATTTTTATTTACGTATCTTTATGGCACGGTAATAGGATTCTGTCAAGAAACTGATGGAGGCGTCACATTTATTCTGCCAAGTAGTATTGTTTTTATTGATGTGTTCCGGTACAACAGGTAAAATGTTATCATCATCATCAGTCTACCCATGTCCACTGCTGGACATAGGCCTCTCCAAGTGCACGCCACTGGGCACGATACGCGGCTACTCTCATCCAGCTCTTGCCAGCCACCTTCCGAAGTAAATATACAGTTAAGTTACAAGGCTAAGAGGCACTTTTAACAAGTGAAAAGCGTTTTCACCTTTGGTCTTCATCATCGCCATCATCAGCCAATACTAGTCCACTGCTGCACATAGGCCTTATCGTCACTGAATCTTTCTGAGACAAAGAACAAGCGCTAGCCTTTTGTAAATTTTTCAAATCAGATCAGATCAGATAAAATCAAGATGACTGAGATGGAGTCTGAGACTGAAGGCATAACAAATAGACCACAGAGGCTATTAACCTCTCAATTGCGGCGAACAGGCGTCAGTGCTCTAAACAATTAAAATTTGATTGCGGCTGTATTCACAGCAGACGAGAGGTTAAATTTGAATATGACTATAATAACGATCGAAATTTTCAACCAGTGGTGCCGTTTGATTCATAAATACAGAGCCTTAACTAAGCAGAGGAGGCTTACGCAGTTCTCGAAGAAGCCTATGCTGTGAAAGGGAAGGCTTCCTTCTAAGCCGGCGCGTCGTCAAAGGGGCGCTTTTATATTAACGGAGTGGCTCATGACGGTTCGCCCTTAGAGCCATTCCGCTAATGTTTGGCATACGCGGAACGTCGAGTTGAGGTGTTAGGCAGTTCCCAAACGTTTGGCGATGATTTTGAAGCACATCGCGACTTTTTAAAGTCAATTTTACTTTTTATTTTTATTTTAGCCTTCCTGGTAGCATAATGGTCAGTGCAGCCGCCTGGATTGCGGAAGACCCAGGTTCGATTCCTGGCTGAGTCGTATTTAAATTTTTCACTGTTTTATACATTTTTAAAGTCATTTTCAAATCTCAGAGTAATGTTGGAAATCTATGTAAACGAAAACGTAATGTCATTCAATTAACATAATCACTGCCTTTGTAAACACTCTATCAACTGTCTGTTCTCACTCTCTCTGTGAAAAGCTCTTCCGATGTCAGGCGGTGTGTTAGTCAACAATATTAATTTATATCAAAGACATTAATTTACTTGATCTCTGCTTATGCGTCAGATATTTGTTTTGTATTTTTATCCATAATTCTTAACTAATAATATCGAAGCAACTATTCGTTGTACGATGCTTACCAAGTTATGGGGATGTTAGTCCGTAAGGTTATGGCATCATGGGCCATTCTTGCCTGATTTAAATGAACAAAAAACTAAAATAAATTTATACAGCCATGTTATGTAACTTTTGGCGTATAAAACACAAACTATGACTATAGGGCTCCAGTTATATTCTGTAGGGCTTATTTTTACAACTCTTATGGTGAAGAATGACCGTATGACATGCTGATTGATGTCTGTTTTCAATAACACCAGTTAGTATATGCCAACGTACGTATGTAGGTGTCATCATCATCAGCCTACACTAGTCCACAGCTGGACATAGGCCTCTCCAAGTGCACGCCACCGAGCACGATCCGCGGCTTTTCTCACGCAGCTCTTGCCAGCCAGCTTGCGAAGATCGTCGCTCCACCTAGCCTGAGTGCGTCCTACACTACATTTGCAGATACACTCTTATACTTGAGAACTCGGTTTTCAGTTCTGCGACTAATATGACCGGCCCACTGCCACTTCAGCTTGCTGATTAGTATGTACCAAGAAAACTGACGCTAAAGGACGGCGTGCCCAATACCTTTGGTGTTGCAAGCGTCCATGGGCTGCGCTGATCGCGTTCTGTCACTCACTCGCTCACTCGCTCACGCTGGCCCAATGTGGGTTGGAGGAATTTAACGACTGTCATCTTTAAGTAACAATCACGACCAATGAAGGTGCTAAAGACTCTCTATTTTGGCGACTCATTCGAGTGAGTGAGTGAGTCGACTTTGCGAAAGTTTATTTTTATTATTAACTTATATAAAACTTATGCAACATATAATACATGGCGGACTTAATGCCTGAGAAATTCTCTACCAGTCAACCATAGGGTGGTGGAGAGATAACATGGTAGGTGCAATTAGGTTAGGACAGAAAAAAATTAGTGATAAAAGTAATATACCATAAAACGCGCAATATACATATACCTACATAAACAATTAACAAATATTATGTATATTATTACATAAACTACTTTTACAAATATACTAAATTTTTTTGTATAAAACATAAATTATTGGTCAGCAAAATTATTATTTGGTCAGCAGAATTATACAATCAGTCAGCTTAAGAAATCTTTACTGTTGGTTAGGTTAAGCTAATTTTTTTCCCGAGCGAAGCGCAGCGTAGCGAAGGCCAGTCACGGAAGGAGGGAGCGGCATAAGACTGCTATTCAGAATGATATAAGTTGCAGACTGATTTAGAAATATTTGTTGACCATAAGTTGCTGCCCAACTAGCTTTTTGCTGCCCAAATAGATAACAAAAATACGAATGTTTTGCTAACCGTTTAAATAACACCTATGTATAAATAGGACGTTACTGAGATGATTCTGCCAAGGTTTTATCAAAAAAGAGCATACGGAACATTCCTTATTTTTAAAAGCATCACGACTCATAGCCATCCTGATTTCAAGAGATTTTTTAACCAGCAAGATCGCAACCCAACTCGCAATCTACTGCGCTATCCAGCTCATAATTTGTATTATGTATAATTGATTCAAAATAAACTTCTATAGAAACCTTTTAATCGTTCTGACCTGCTTCTTTTAGCCAGCCATTTTCTTAGTAATTTTATTAAATCCTTTAGAACTTGAACGTTGTTACACAATACTTATAGCTTCTCGTGTCAACTAGTGCAGTCTACACGCTAAATTGTATAATGTAGACGTTTCATTGATCACTGCATGTTAATTGAGTAAAGGTCACACTTTGATGCTATATCGGGCGGGAAATAGATATTGAGGGTAGACATCGAGCACTCTAACTTTGTTATTTGACGACCTCCTTGGTCGAGTGGCTTGAACACCGGTTTTTATGGTGTCGCTACCTCTGAGATCCGGGGTTCGATCCCCGGTCGGATCAATTTAGAAATACCTGTTTTCCTATATTGTTTTGGGTCTGGGTGTTTCCCATGTATAATAAGTATGTATTTAAGTATATTAAGTATGTTTGTCCGTTGTCTAGTTAACCATATAACGAGTTTCTTAAGGAAGCTTTTCTTGGGGCTAAATAATAATTGGTGTGAGTGTGGGAAACTTTTTTTTTAATTTTTTTTAATTATCTTACTATGGAACTTAAATCAATAAAGTTGCCATAATTACATTGAACAGGTTTAAGAATGCTTACGCAATTTCTCTCTCGCACAAACACACAATATACTTTTAATAACACATGTTAATACATTTAAATGTACTAATGACATGGCGTTAAATACTGTGTCACAAAATTATAAATAGGTACACAAACGAAAAATTCAATTAGTTAAGTACCTACAAGTTTAAAAAAAATTAAGTGAAATAAATATTAAAAGAATAAAAACTATGCAAAACCTTGGTAGTTAATTAAATGACACGCGCTTTCAACACTGTCCTAAGTTTTAATGGAATAAAATTGTATTCCGAAGTACCTACTGCATTCTTGATAACCCTTAACCACTCGAGAAGTTTATTATAGATACAGAAGTTTTCCTAGAGAAATGAATTAAATATTAAAACATTCTAATTTTGGATAAGAATCATCGTAAGTATCTTCCGAAGAGCCCTTGAAAGAGGTCGTAACAAATTCGATTTCAACGTGTTGTGAATTTGCCAAAGTAGATCTATTTATATGTTATTTTGCCATCGAAAGTTACCATCTATGATAGGGAGGATATTTTGTTATATTTAGACGTGCTAAAAACGGAGAAAAGAAGCGCTCTAGCCATGTTTCTTGCTGGTTATTCTCGGTACTCCCATTCAAGTTCAAGAAAACTTGAGACATCAAGATTTAACGGGGTTTAATGCAAATTAATATAGACATCATAGGCACACCTTTTTATTGATGTATCGTAAAGGTGTATCTCTATATATACTCGTACATATATGTATAGAGATACACCTATGTGTACGAGATACTGAAAAAAAAACGAAAAAAAAGTTTTATCTCAGAAACTTCTAATAAATCTTTCAACCAACAATGAACCAACTACCGTTCCTTTACTGTCAGAACACAACGATCGTGCTAACATTGCTTTTAACTTTAATCAGACAGTGTTAAGTAGGTCGCCAGGTTGACTGAAACTAGTCTTACCAAAAGTCTAATCGAGCATGTTAAATCGTTTGTTTTTTTTTCTCTAAGTATCTAATTTGGACGGCCACTGACTCAACTCTACCTGATGTTTAATGGAAATGTAAGTCAAAATCACCTCGTGAACCGGCAAGGTGAGGATGACTGATGCTGCGTCGTTTCCACGCTGCACCAGCTGTGTTCGCGTCTCCATTTCTACTTAACATCTGGTGGAGAAGCGTCACGTGCCGTGTCCTATTAAAAAAACAGGCGTTGCAAAGTTGCTTAACTGCAAGACTGCAACAGGAACGTGCTAAAGTAAAGCAAAGTGTGTAAAGTAAATAGCCGATACATATCTCACTGCTGCGCAAAGGCCTCCATAAGTGAGATCAAGTCATCCCACCAATTGATGGGTAATGAAATGCGGGTTGGTGATCACGAACCCGGGCTATGCATCATATTGACCAACCTGGGCGTCTAGTATGAGTTTTGTTTACTATCCGTATTCATTCGATTACGTTAACGAAAAAGAAAATTATTATGGCAAAGAAGCAACGCCTCCTGGCGACATACGAAAAGAGTTACAATTTTGCCATACAAATTCTTGTTTTCGTTAACGTGATCGAATGGGGAATGAAACTTGCACTAGGCACCCTGGCAATCAAATCTAGAACCTTTGGGTGTCAAGCTGACACACACAGTCACCGAGGCGTTAACGAATGAAGGTAAAAAAAACATCTCGTTAATGAAGGTTTTACCATCGCTCACCTTCGGATTCATTACATATATTAGTTTAGATACATTACTTTTAATTCGAAAGTGTCGTTATAAAGCGAATAAAGATTTCTATGGAGAAAATTTTAATCCAAGGAATAAGAAGTTGTAAGTTGTATGTATGCCCATTTTACAAAACATGTATACTGTTTTTAATTAAAGTTAATAATAACGGTTAAATATCTCATATAGTTAGACTAAAAAAGCACTTATATCTCAGGCATGTCGATTAGTAAACGACAATAAATAATGATCGTCTCTAATCTCATATAGAAATCATTGAAGATGTTTTTCCACACTCATTCATTTCGAAAGATTAATCGCTAGCAAGGCTCCTCTGTAACATTGAAGAATCGATGTATATAAAATACTTTTGCTTTCTGTAAACGTAAGGCAGAGACGCATTAATATATGTCGTGCTAAAGCTCCTTACCCAAATCTGTGTAACATCTGTAGTGAGGGACCCAGGACAGACCCTTGAGGAACCCCTTTTAACGTAGCCCCTATAAATCAAGCATTAATGATAGTCACGTTTTTACTGAGCCGAGGATAGTTGCCGACATCGTCCTAAATCGTATTCTTCTGAAAAGATAGAGATGACTCGAGAGTTTTCCCTTTGGTTGTATTTTATTACCTCAGTTTAAAGATTTTCGTGTAGTCTATTGAAAAATTTAACTTCTATTTCGCTTTCTTTTTTTTAAGCTATACAAAAAGTAGAAAATAAATATTTTTAGAATGTTTCTCATAAAATTGCTATAGTTTTTATCTGTCAAATTAATTTTTGTTTAACCTAAAATAGCATAAAGTACACAGTGCAAGCAAAAAATTCAAAACTCTAATTACCAAAATTTTAAACTTGACACAACAATGTGTTAAAAACATCAGCATCGACATTAGCCTCTGCTGGGCATAAGTATACTTTAATGTAAAAACTGATATTTACGTACTATTGAAATAATCGTATGCATACATTATAATTGTAACGAAAAATTCTTGTCTCACGTTAATTTCTATATTGCTTATACATTTAGTAGTCTCTCACCAATCGTAAGAACTTCGAGTGTCAAAATTTTTTCCAAGAATAAAGTCTAGCACACGAATATAAAACCTAATTAGAGAAGAAAAAGATTTATTATTCCTCGAGAACAGTTAGGTACGCTTCATCAGCTTATTAAGTAGTTCAAAATGGCGCCTCGCATACCAAATGATTACTGGAACAAAGAAAACTTCCCTGAGTTGGGAGTTGTGAAAGAGATATTAGAAATAATTACAAAAATAAAGGGCCCATTAGTATGCGAATGGGATGAGCTGAGCACGTTCAACGTATAATAACATGCATTGTAAATTTCATTAAAACTTTACCCATGATGTTTTGTTAGGTGGAGATATCTGAAAAGCTTTGAACAATACAGTTTTGGTCTATTGAAAGTTTAGTTGCATACAAGTGTGTTAGTATGATAATTATATTTGTTTTAGATTTGAAATTTAAATTGTATTAAATTGTATCAATAATAATCTCAAACTAGTTAGTATTAACTATTAACTTCTATCTTCTATCATCATCATCAGCTCATTTTTATGTTCCCACTGCTGGGGCACGAGCCTTCGCTATGGATGGATAAGAAGAACGGGCCATAGCCACCACGCAGGCCCAGTGCGGATTGGTGTTTGCTAACAACTGCTAATACAGCTAGGCCCAACAACTTTACGTGCCTTCCGGAGCACGGAGTAGCTCGAGTTGAAACATTTTTGGTTCATTCGGTGACCGGCCTTTGCGAATTTTGCAGACCGGGCGCGTTAACCGCTACGGAATTCTCCACATGTATCATGGTACCATCCGTGATTGTGGTCCATGATTATGGCGCATGCAACTGTGTTGAAATATCTATCGGATTCTGAAAAATAATTTAAAAAAAACATGTTATAATCATTCTAATGTATTCAATGATCGTAAAAGAGATGGTGAGCAAAAAAAAAGAGATCTACACTTAACATTGTTAAGTGACGACAGGTCAAAAAGTAAGAAGAAGATTCATATATCGTTTTCTAATGTTAACTTGAACACTTCGCCTTAATACACATTATACGGATACTTTTATATTGTCTTCCAGTGACCACGGACCCTGCAAACGGTTCAAAACGTCATGCTAAAATAATTATGTAGAACAAAGTATATTCATGTATAAAGTGTTTCATTTGAATATATTTAATTAACCATTCTTTCAAAAATAAATTCGAGTATTAAGTGTTAATAACTTCATTATTCTGCCTCGAATACAGCAGACAACAAACAAAATTGAACTCGATTTTAATTAACTCAGTAAGTACCAATATAGCAGGA
Source organism: Eudonia mercurella (assembly GCA_963082485.1). Classification (NCBI taxonomy): domain Eukaryota; kingdom Metazoa; phylum Arthropoda; class Insecta; order Lepidoptera; family Crambidae; genus Eudonia; species Eudonia mercurella. The sequence continues at coordinate 17,089,230 of OY720037.1, forward strand.
CACTTTTCCAGCTGAAAAATTCGTAATGTCAAGAATCCGTACTTTTTTTACAGTGGGGTATCTCATTTCTTTTTTCCAGATAATAAATCTTTGGTATTCGCCTGAAAAAAGTGACAGGATTTACTCTACCGTGCCTTTTAATGGCCTATTAGCAGTACCTTAATTCTTGACTACTTACAGATTGTTGTTTGAATTCTTTTTTACTTTTAATGAGTTTGTTTTATTTTGGTGATTCGATAGTTTTAGCCTAGCCTCGATAGTTTTAGCTAAGTATATCGTATATGTGCCTGCCTGGCTGGTGTGAATTTATCGCCAAATTGTTAGAAGATAAACTTAAAAAAACACTTATGAAGATCGTATGGGTAATACCCATTGGTCAATTATTAACATAATTATCAACATATCAGCCCAAAGACGTCCACTGCTAGACAAAGGCCTGCCCAAGGATCTCCACAACGACCGGTTTTGTGCTGCTCGCATCCAGCGGCTTCCCGCGACCTTCACCAGATCGCCGGTCCACCTTGTTGGAAGCCTGCCCACACTGCGCTTTCCGGTACGCGGTCGCCACTCGAGGACTGTTCCGCCCCAGCGGCCATCAGTCCTGCGAGCAATGTGCCCTGCCCACTGCCACTTGAGCTTAGCAACTCTTCGGGCTATGTCGGTTACCTTTGTTCTTCTGCGGATCTCCTCATTTCTGATTCGATCACGCAGAGAAATCCCGAGCATAGCCCTCTCCATTGCTCTTTGAGTGACCTTGAGCCTTCTGATAAGGCCCATAGTGAGCGACCACGTCGACGATTTTGCGTTAACGCCCGTTAAATGTCTTTGTTTTTAATTAGAACGGAAAATGTTTATTCTTTATATATAGTTTTTCTATTAATATATTTTTAGTGAGTGAGTTTACCGTAAGTTTACTTTGACAGTGTTTGTTAGCGACAACGTTTGTGTTGCACGGTACTCGGCAAAATGAAAAGCGCTCTTTCTCTCTGGTGCTTGCTAAAGCCCAAGCTTTATATTTCCGTACAAAATATTCACCTGTCAGGTGTAGGAATAAACTTTAGTTTTATGGGAAAATGAATGATGTTCACTAGAGCGGCACGCTTCATTTTGCTATGCCAAATATGTACACCGTCGGTCGTTCGCTAGCGGGTTAGTGTTTGTTAGCTCATGGTAGGGATATTGAGTAAGTTTATTAATAGGAAAAATGAATTTCACAGATTTATTTTATTTTTGAAGAGTACACTTATATGGTACAAGTTAAGTGGTAGTAGTGGTAGCGAAGTTCACATGTGAAGATAGCTAGTGAAGCATATTTTCACGCTGTTACAAAATTTGGACTTTAGTTTAAGCATAAATATATCGTAAGCACAATAAAAATTGTAAAGCAAAACAACACTAACTCTAAATACAGTGTTGAACTTGAAATGATAGATGTTGAATCGTAAGATAGCGTCACTGTTAAAAAAGGTTTATCCTTAACCCACTTTTGGGAATAACAAAGAGTATTTATAAAACCTATTACAATCAGCATTAGATAAATGCAAATAACAAATTTTCGAGATATCCACCATTAGGCGATTTTTCTGTGCAGGGGTCAGTGGGTACACCCGCCCCTTTTGTTTTTGACAAATTTTCTAGATATCCAACATTAGGAATACCTACCTTCATGGTAGGCGGAGTTAACTACGATCACCATGTTAAGGCAACAACTGGATATCCTTAAAATTTGTCGATCGTACCATCCAGGTTTATTGGATCTTAGACGGCCATTTTCGAACGTTTTAAAATTAAATAGCACTAATGACAGAGACACTAAAGACGAAACCGACTGACTTGGTATTGACATGAAAGTGGAAGGCTGTGCGAGAAAAGAATAAACCGAAGGAAAAATAGACAAACTGTATGCAAAAAGATGATAATGGCAAAGTTGAGATAACAGCCCATCCACGATATTTTAATTGTTATCTTCACTTCAAGTAATTGATGTTATGGTATTGAAAATAGAAAAAAAATCAAGCTACGAAATGTAAGTGACACTCGTCCCGTCGCAAAAGTTGTTATCCGTTTTATTTTCCGAAGGTCACCGAAATTAAATTTATTAAGCTCACCAAAAGCAACCATTCTCTTTGTGCCGGCCTACTAAAATTTAATTAAGGAATATTCCTCAGATTATTAATGAGTCTTATTTCCCAAATCAAATTTTATACCTACAAAGCTACACAATAGAAACAGGGAAAATGGAATCGACGGCCCTTGAAAGGAATTTGAATTAAGTGAGACCTTCTGCCCGTGACATTGTACTCATTAAAATATACCCTGGCTATTTTATTTCCGATGTCCGATTAATTTAGGAGGCCTTTACGTGTTTCTAATGGTGGCGCCTGACCGGAGTGTAATATCGTTACGCACCATTCGCGGTGAACTTGATGTTACGGCATTGCTGACTGACCGATACACGCTATGCTCTTGCTTATTTTTATTATCTATACTAATGTTATAAAGAGGAAAGCTTTGTATCTTTGTCTGTATGTATGTTTGCAACGAATAAACTCAAAAACTACTGAACCGATTTAAAAAATTCTTTCACCAATAGAATGCTACATTAGCGCTGAGTAACATAGCCTATATTAAAAAAATGCGGTACGAAGTCCGCCGGGTCAGCTAGTTAACTATAAATGTTAACTTCTTTTTAAAGTGCTAATTACTGCACTTAAGCTGAATTAAATATTTATAAAATATAACAAAAAATGAAATGCTTACTTGGGTAAGCATTTCATTTTTTTAATAGCCTGGCTAGCCTGGCTAGGTTGGCCTAGCCAGGAATCGAATCTGGGTCTTCCGCAATCCGGGCGGCTGCACTGACCATTATGCACGTAGAAAGGCTGGCACTGAATTTTTTCACTGCTTTGATTTTGACTGCTTTTTAGCGGCAGTAGTGCCATCGCATCGTGCGTGCTTTGTTTTTCTCAAACAATTTTTGGCTTTTACCAGTACTGTATGACATTATAAAAATTTAAATTGGTACCTGATGTAATTTGCCAACTTAAATGTTTTTTTAAAGACAGTGGAATTTAATTTACAAACAAAGAACTATAACTTCTACTACTACTACTATAAAATAAAAAAAATGCCCAAAATCATCCTCATCAGGCAGAATACCCAGTAAGCTAGCAGCACTGCCACGTTGGATAGCAATGCTTATACGCTAGCCTAAGTAGCTGCTAGCTCTAGAGTCACGGGTGGTTTCTACTAATTTTATAGAAATATCTTTAAAAAGTTTGTGAGCACCCGGGCCCCATGGACCTAATGTCTCTACCCCAAACGGCTCAAATGATAGATCCCAGTCAGATACTCATACTTTCGCCGTTTGAGGTTCTCTGCATGATTTGCAGCCGCGCCAGCGCTAACAGAAGTGCTTAGAATGTTGGACGGTGCAAGCGTGTCGACACGAGTAGCATCCCATGCCAGAGTCTGTCCCATCCTCCAAGGAACTAGGGTCATGCCGTCCGGTCTTTTGCCGTCATCACGTGCCAGTCCGGAGGGTTCGAGTACCGCTGGTGCCCCAGCGGTGACAAGAGCCTGTCGAATGATGTCATTCAGGTTAATTTCTTTTTTTAATGCTGTGGTTGTCTTTTATGTTTTGTGTGTTCATTTGTAATAGGAACTGTCCTTCTGTTATAGGGTATTTTCCAATATTATGACGCTATAAGGGAGAAAAGAGAAGCCCTTGCTGAGTATCTTGCCGGTTGTTCTCAGTACAAGGTCCCCCGCCCTGTGTAGACTTACAAACCGATGGCATAGTGACATTCATAAGAGCATATTTATAGCCTAAACTGAATAAATGGTTTTGAATTTTCACTGACTAAATTAATGTTAGCATCGAATACTTACGTTACGGCAAAATGCTATAGTCAGTCTTCACCATTAGTTTTCAAATATAGACCATTAAACAGCGGCTGTACGATTCAAGAGCATTAACATATACAATATCGCTCTTAATGCATTGAAATAAGAGTCAAAACTAGTCAAAACACTAAACATGCTAATACCCACGGGCACTATGCAAACTTCTATCAAAATCGTATCGCTAACCTTTGACTTGAATAAGGGCCTTAACGTTAATGTTAACGAGCGATTTATACGTACGATACGACATATACTTTCGGCAGGCTTATTACCTATCTTGAAGTCACAGGTGTAATCGTAAGAATTTACAATTTATTGCTACCAAAACACATATTTCACCATTCCTTCCCCTTTCAACTCTTTAGGGTACATCTCTAAGCCTGCAGAGCAGTATCAACATGCTCGGTATGACGATTCGCTGCGATCTGAACCAAAGGGACTACATCGAAGCCGTGATCAAAACAGCCTCACGAAAACTCGGTATTCTGAATAGAGTGCGGCGATTCTTTACGCCGGACTAGTTGTGCCTTTTGTATAAGACACAGATACGGTCTTGCGTGGAGTATCGCTTGCACATCTGGGACGGTTCCGTACCGTAAAGTACCTTATCGATGCCTTGGACAGATTGCAGCGTCGCCGTCGCGCTGAACGCATTATCGGCAATGCAGAAGTCGCAAATACTCTCGTATTTCTGCAATTGCGTAGAGATGTTGCGTCACTCAGCGTGTTTTACCGCTTAGGCCATGGCGAGTGCTCTGAAGAGCTCTTTGACCTTATCCCACCTTCTCCCTTCCTTCATAGGAAGGTATAGGTTTTATATAAGGTATTAGGTACACGTGCTGCTCTTCGGAGTCGCCGTTTCACTGTCTCAAATATCCCATCGCGCACAAAGAAATTTGGTGACTCATTTTTTTGTCGTTCTTTGTCGCACCTCCAAAAGGTGGAATAGTCTACCAGTACACGTTTCTCTCCTTCCTATGATATGGGGTCCTTCAAAAGAGGCGTGACGAAGCACCTTGTGGGCCGGCAGAGCGAGGTACGAGCTACGTTTGTTTTCACGCTGCACCAGTTATCTTCGCGTCAAGACTCCATTTCCACTTAATATCAGGTGGGATGGAGCCATTTGCCGAGCTATCTATAAAAAAAATATATATTTGTATTACAGAACGTAGAATGCTACGATAGCGCTACGAGCGAGCGATTGACGAACTGAAAGTGTATGACGGCGCTCGGCTCTTAAATAAACCGACCGATTGTAGCAACCGCACTTAATTGGAACCGCGTTGCCATTGTACAATTAGCAACTGATTGCTTTTTATTCGGTAATAAGCATGCCGGTCTCCAATGAAAAAAAAGTTAAAATAATTTCAAATCATTAAGTGAGACTTGTTTCAAGTTCGGTTAGCTACAACCTTGTCTAATCATGTCTTGTAACAGAAAGTAACAGATTAAATATCCAGTACCTTATTAGGATGAGGTTGAAGCGCGTTTCCATTTTCAGCCTTTTCATCTTATACCATCAGGTGATATGAAAGTCAAGCAGAAAGCGCTTGTACACGTTGTAAAATATAGTAAAATGTTATTACCGTCATTATCTCAGTCAAAAGACGTCCATTGCTGTACAAAGGCCTTCGTCAAAGATCTCCTTAACGACCGGTTAAATATATACAATGACATGTATTATTAAATTGATCATCAAATCATCATCACTAGCTCGTTTTTATGTCTCCAATGCTGTGGCACGAGCCTTCCTTATGGATGGATAGGGACGACGTGCCATGAACCACCACGCGGGCCCAGTGCGGATTGGTGTTTGTTAACGACTGCTAATGCAGCCGGGACCAACGGCTTTACGTGACTTCCGAAGCACGGAGGAGCTCGTGATGATAAATTATTGGTCACCCACCTGGCCTTTGCGGAAGTTGCTTTGAGGTTAAGCACTCTCAGACTGGGCGCGTTAACCAGTGCGCCATCGAGCTTATTCTTAAATTTATAATAATAATAATAATTAATTCTTGGTCGTGCGTGGGTGCTAACACTCGGGTTTGTGTGAGTGTGGGTGGTTATTCATTTCCTATAGGTCAAAGTTTCAAGGTCAAAGCCCTTAAAACCACAACCTACTTCCAGCCTACACATCTACAATTCATCGTCTACTTTATATTGCGTCACAAATCTAAAAAAATACCATCAAATAAATACCTATATTTTTAAAAAAAGATTACGTGACTAGACACTCGTGATTTATTTTCCTAATGTCTCTCTGCATACTTCGTGTTTCGACTGTCGTCGGATTTCTATCAGTTTACCCCATTTTTTTAACCGCCTCTGTGGTCAAGTGGCTAAGACCATGTACATGTCTGTGTACTCGGTTTGGTTGGTAGTAGGGGTTGTTTGTCCGCCTGGCTAGCTACCACCATCTTATTTAAATATGTCACCTTAACATCAATGTTTGTAGCATTGTTGTGTTCCGGCAGCTACAGATAAGATAGCCAGTGCCTCACTAGTTGAGGATCACGGGTGAAGTGCGCTTCCATCATTGGCCTTATCATCACTCAACATCAGGTGAGATCAAGGCACTGTGTTTACCCGCTAAAATTTAAAAAAAGTTATAGAGTAGGTACACAGAGTTGCTACTACTCTTTTTACTGATTATTAATTTATTTTAGAATGAGAGGAAATACTTATTATGTCAAACGTAATTGATTTCTTAGTGCTCACCGGCAATGTAAACGAAAGCATTGTACAAAATTTCAAGTTTCTAATCATAGTAGTTTGGGCTGTGTGTTGATATGTCAGTCAGTTATTAAGTCAGTTTTCGCTTTTTTTATACACCGTTGGCCTGAATAACCCGAAAGATTTAAACCACGTATTCTTAACGACAGTACGAGTAAATAACGTTATATTAACATGGGTCGAAATGTGTGTTTTAATTGACCCACTTTTTCAATACAAATTAAATCATAGTAATAGCGTGTTTCTTTATGGTCAAGCCTTTACTTCAGAGAGTAAGCGAATCATATTAATCTCAAGTTGAGAAACAGGGAGCGAGCATGACACTTCACGAATCCGTACACATAATGTATTTCCGCTAAATGTTCCGGCGGATAAGACGGCATAACGAATATTATTTATTAAATTATAACAGTGTAATTCTTACGTGACAATCAGTAATAATTTGAAATCAGTTTGTTTGAAATATGTCACATGTATCAATCATGTTCAACTTTCAAACTATGAATCAGCTAGTTGTCAGTGAAGGCAAATAGGTTGCACTTTGCTGATTGAGAGCGGAATTAATCTAGTCTTATCAGTCTTACTGATAAGAGAATAACTACTTGTTATTAAAGTGTAATAAGAAAGATAAAGTTATAATTATTACCTACTCTGTATATCAGTTGCATGTTACATCTTTTTATCCACAATGAAAAATAATTATTTTCGGTAGTAAAACCTTTTTGTCGACAGGTACCAAACTTACTTAGGTAAAACTGGTTGACACCGATGCACCTAGGTAAGTGCGTCTGCGTGAAAGTAGTAGGTGTCTACGTCATACCTTAGGGTGTGTTATACTTGATATTTTTTTATTATTATTTGTTTTAAATAATGAATATCTCCTGGGGTTTAGGACTATGTGTTACATAACTTTATATACTCTAATTAGGCTGTAGAATCGTTAAGTTAAATCTTTCAGGTTATTCAGGCCAACGGTGTATATTTAGGTGATATATGTATCTCATCAATTAATGGACATCGAAATTAATATTCGGTTGCATTTGGAAATGCGATGATTACCGGAAGACATTAAGAAAATAAAACAAAACGGTAAGGTGCTCCCTCACCAGGAGCGTACGTTAGTAATGTAACATTTCAGATTTAATTTTGAGTATAATATTGTTATTTATTATTGAAAATTACAAAATTAAAATCTGAGATTATAACAACCTAAAGTAACTAAAACTAATACAAAACTAAAATATGGCGTTAAAAAATTTCTCCGCGTCGCAGTCGACTGGTAAAGTACCCAAGAGACTGGCGGCATTATATATATATTATTATCATATTTTGAGTATTACATTACAATACTGCCTCCCTGACTTAACGAGCATTCGCCATGTAACAAAATATTACGAATCGTATCATCAAGTCGCGCAATGTAATGCTCGGTTCTCCTCACTCACCAATGTAATGTTCCTATCTGTTAACGTTACAGATTGCGCATTGTAATGCTTGGTTATCTTTCCTCACTAATGTATTTTTTTATATAATGCTCGGATTTTTAACGTTATATTACAGAGGGATGTTCCTGTCGAGGCATGTCGATGCAGAGGTTAACGCGCCCGGTCTGCGAGTGCTGAGGTTAAGCAACTTTCGCAAAGGCCGGTCATCGGATGGGTGACCAAAAAATTATCATCTCAAGCTCCTCCGTGCTTCGGAAGGCACGTAAAACCGTTGGTCCCGGCTGCATTAGTAGTCGTTAACAACCGCCAATACGCACTGGGCCCGCGGTGTGGTTTATGGCCCGTTCTTCCTATCCATCCATAAGGAAGGCTCGTGCCCCAGCAGCAGTGGGGACATAAAATGAGCTGATGATGTTCCTGTAGAGGGAGCGCCTTTCTAATGAGCGGCAGTGTATCGTCAACGCTCATAGTTTTAAAAATATTTTCATAAATTAGTGCGCTTGTGTCATTAGTCTTCCACATGTGATGTTAAGGTTTAGTAAGCAAATCGGAATTAACTATTTATTAATTTAGCGTCAGATCTACATTCACTATCTAGTGAAGTTGCTAATTTGCTCATTCGTCTGGACTCTTCTTGGCAGAATCAACCTTCCGAACCAGCAGTAGAATCGCATTCAATATATGTATTGTTTATTAAATAATATATTTTAAATTTTGTTGTGTTCTTATATTATTTTCTATGAATAATATATGCATATTTTTTATGTAACTACTTGACGTTCATAAGTGCAATTTATATGCCTAAATTGAATAAAGGATTTTCATTTCATTTCATTCAAATTCAGTATGCATCCGAGTTGTGTTCCGAAATCTCGCAAGCGTCCTACTTAATTACGGGACTATCGATTTCGTTCGCGGTTTTCAATATGTTTTATCTGGTTTACCTATATGTTATTCATGAGCTGTATAATGAAAAAGTAAAGCATACGTGTTGGCGCCATGCAGTGAATTAACCTTATTGGTCTGTTCTCTGAATTTCGCTTTTATATTCGAAGTGTATAAAAAAGTAGGTATAATTAGAAGCTTAGCGGAAAAGTGAATAGGCATGTCCAGTTTTTATTTTATTTAATAAAATGCGTTTTTTGTCGAATATTAATGTGAAATTATTATGAATTATTACAGTTTCACATCTTCACTTCATGTAACTGATACTCAAGGGTTTTGTTGGGAATAGCATTAATCAATATCTCCTGAGCTTTGAGCCTGGCTAAATACGCAAGCCCCACTAAGCAATTAATTAAGAAACAAAAACAAAACAGATAATCAGTGTAATAAACGAATTTAGCAGACTAGTCTATGATTTTGATACTTCATTAATAAGTAAATAAAAAAATTTGTACCCTTTGAAATATTAAAGTACGACAGAGGCTACGATCCTGTTTGTTATAAAAGCTTTAAACACATGCCATTTGCCATTTAGGGCTTTAAATTAAACAACACGAGAACGCTTAGTTGACAAACTAAACATAAGTAACGGCTTGCAAAGGAGAAACCCTTTGTAAATTTGGTATGACCAGCCTCACACGACTGTTATTTTCTTCCATTGTTTATTGTACTCTCGAATAAATTAATTCCTTTAGGTTTCATGTCCTAGTTGTTTGAACACGTTTGTGTAATGTATTCTTTTGTGTTTTGGGTTGTATACTTATTGATTGACCACTTAAAAAAAATATTCCTAATTACAAAAACCCAAATGTTGAAAAAAAATCCCCGAGCAGGATTTGAACCTGCACCCTTCTGACATACCGGGTCAGGTGCTCGTCCAATTCAGCTATCGTGGTTCTAACCAGCCCGCCGAAATTATTCAACACTTTTTACTTTGAAAGCCAAAGGCGCCCATTCCATTATTTGAACATTTTATAATATTCTTAATTATTTCGTTTTTGTTAGTTTTAAAAAACTAACAAAAACGAGGCCTACTCTTGCTAAGGCCGGTATTCTGATGGGTGACCTTAATGTTTCATCTCGAGCTCCTCCGTGTTTCGAAAGACATGCAAAGCCGTCGATCCTGGCTGCATTATCAGTCGTTGACATCCATCAATCCGCACTGGGCCCGCGTGGTGGTATTTGACCTGATCTCCCGTTGGTGTTTCCTGTCCATAAGAAAGGCTCGTGGTGATAATTTTTGTTTAAGTAAAATTCGGTTTGATTATATTGCATGAGTGACCACCGCCGCTCCACTGGAGATGATGGGACTGGCTGATGATGATGATGATGATGATGATGATAATGATTGTGCATTTTTTTATCTTCGTGCGGTTTGCACATAACCATGTACATGTGCATTTAAAGGGGTTTGGTTACTACCTTACTAAATAAGGTACAGTCAACAACAAAATTCGATGATTAAAACGTACAATCATACCTAAATGAAACTTAATAGTAACATTCACTTATTTTTATGAACTTTTTAGTTATCATAATTCATTAGTCAACCAGTAAAGAAATGTAGGTACTTACCTACTAACAATAGTAAAGCCATTTATTGTTCTGAAATTAGTATACACGCAGCTACGTATTTCATTCAATAATATTTAAAAATAAGGGGCTGAATACCCCAAATTTATTATTATTAACCCTCGCGCGCCATATGTACGCACGGTCGTACGTAAGGTGGCCCGCTAATTATACCTACAGCGCGGGATAGAGAGAAATTGTTCTTTTAAGCATACTTTTAAAAGACAAATTGCCAATTTATATTGATTAAGTCTCGTGTGCCTCAAGTGATTGATGTACAAGTATCATACCTATGTATTTAAATTGTAAAAAAATGGAAATTCTTATAATGAAAATGCTGATAGAACCTAATATCACACTTGGTTATTAGATTTTGCGAGCTGTAAAATAATGGGTAGGAACATGTTTTATGACTTATATCGTGCAGGCACCAAGTTATGCCTAAATGTCACATTATATGTACTTTCATTATAACAATAATTCTACTTTGTTTAAGTGAGGTCATCTCAACTCAAACGGAGTCAATGCAGCACCTACTGTGTGACTGTGACTCTCTGGCTAGGAAAAGAATGGGACTCCTGGGGTCGGCTTATCCGAAACCGAAGGACTTCAGGCTCTTCGCTCTTAAAGACGTGGCCAAACTTATGGCATCTATCTTTACAGAGGAAGAAGAGTGAAAGGAAGGGGTTGCACAAAAGATCCCGATGGGTCGAAGTGTTACTGCGAGAGGGAAACCTCAGCAGGCCCCACTAAGATAAGATAAGATAAGAGGTCATCTAAACAAGCATTTTAAAATAAGTAGTCGTTATACCACCGGATCAGGATGCTACGTGCGAGTTTTGTTTGCTATTCGATCACGAGAATTTATATGGCGATTTTTTTAAATCTAGATAGATTATTTATTTAGTTATTCATTTGAAATTAATATACAGATACATAGAGAACAATAAAAAAGCAGCTACTTAATATTAAGTAGAAACACTAGTAGTAGTTTCTCCTTTATAAGAATACTAGTTGAACGGCGGACTTCGTACCGCTTTGACAGTTTCCATGACAACAAAACAAACAAATCATTCGTCCGCTTAAGAACACCCACCCGTATCCCATGATGGATAGCAGCTATAGCAGCCCTATAGCAGCGCTACCTACCGGGTCCAATTGTAAATCTAAACCATTCTCGAATCCACTTGAACACACATCCAAATCAGTCCAGCCGTTTAGAAGGAGTTCATTAACAACACACGCACAGAAGATTCATATATCGCACATCTGGTGCAACAACGTCATAAATGCAAAAAATTGGTGAAACGAGTTTTTGGTCACAAATGATGTCAAATAATCTTCTACATCCGATGCAACAATATCGTAAATGTAACTAAACTTGTAGTTATTACGTTCTTGCACCAGATGTGCGATATATAAAGATTAATTACCTATGCAAACGTCTTTAGATTTAAGCATGCTTGCAGCTTACATCTGTAAACTTCTTTATAAGATAACAGACATTTAAATCGAGTATCCAATAAAGATTGTAGTTGTTCTGTGGAGAATCTCAAAGGACGCCTTTGAGGTCATAACCCAATAGTGGGTTGGCTACCGCAAAAGAAACTTGCAACGAAGTAAACAAGCAGACGATCTAATTCTAAAGTTTGCTGTGTACCCCGTAAGTTCCAAAGTTTTGGGAAAAGCTACGACGGACAGAGGTAGGTACCCCCCCCCCCCCTTCTCCCCCGAACAGATTTCTCAACATACGTACCCATGAATATTAATTCTTGTAAGCAGAGATCGAAATTACTGGCGCACCAACCTTGTTTCACCCTCAGTTGACAAGGCTTGGCAAGTTGTTACAGTTTGTATACGAGAACCGCTAGAATTGTACGATAGATAATGTTAGGGGTCGGAGGGTTCATGTTAGTGCCTACTGAATTTAATAAAGTAAAAGTTACTCAACTTTATTTTAGGTTGGAACCCCATGGTCTGCGATTGATAAGGTTAAGTAAATTTCGCCAAAATCCGGTCATCGGATAGGTGACCAAAAATTTATCATCTCTAGCTCCTTCATGCTTCGAATGTTACGTAAAGGGTACTAGATACTAGATAGAAAGGGGACTCCCTTTTCATTCATAGGGAAGTATCTAGTACCCTTCAAACAGCAATGTAAAAGAACGCTGTTGACGGCGGCTGATTTTTTTGATTTTGCTTTGGTTTTTATAGAAAACTTGCTGACCAGCGAACTTCGTATCGCTTTGACAGTTTTCATGACAACAAAACAAACAAAACGTTGACAGTTTCCATGACAACAAAACAAACCAACCAGCAGGAGCAAGCAAATAGCAGCGCCACCTACCGGGTCCAATTGTAAATATAAACCATCCCGAATCCACTTGAACACACACAGAAAACTTCATGTAAATCGGTCCAGCCGTTTAGAAGGAGTTCAATAACATACACACGCACAGAAGATTAATATATACAATGTTAGTAAGTACATAGAATACATTCATTGACACAGCTACATTTTATCGATAAAAAAGAAACACCTTTTTAGTTCTACATTTATTATTGCATTACACAGAACAAAAAGAGTAACAGTTGTTCCTCGTATCCGGTTCGACGGTTACAGACGCCATCTTGCAACGCCTTTGCGTTTAAAACTCGATCGAGTGGTTCTCCCATACCGACGTCAATTGAACCAGAAACCTGCAAAAGCTTGCGCAAACTTAACCCGCTTGAGATGTTGTACAATTTGTTCCCCTAACCAGAGACGCACTGAGGAGAATGAGGTCGGCACTTTTTGTTAATCGAACTATTTAGATTGCTGTTGAAATAATGCATCCATAAATAACCATCAATCAAATCAATAACATATATAAACCAAAATAAGTAATTAACCCTTTAACAGACAGAACATGTTTAAATATTTTATTAGTTTTCAATCTTATTTCAACCTAAAGTATATACCTAAAGTTCAAAATGTGGTGAGATATCTCTGACTTTGCGCAATTTTGAAGAACGTCTTAACGTTCTTCAAAATTGCGCAAAGCTCTGGCTGCTCTTTTACTCATAAAGCATTGCTTATTTAAATTATTTTAGTGCCATACCGATTTTGGAGGTTGTAGTAAAGTAGACACTCTAAATAAACAATATAAATTGACAAATTATAGACAGCTGCTGGGCATATCTATACTAATATTATAAAGCTGAAGAGTTTGTTTGTTTGTTTGTTTGTTTGAACGCGCTAATCTCAGGAACTACTGGTTCGAATTGAAAAATTCTTTTTGTGTTGAATAGTACATTTATTGAGGAAGGCTATAGGCTATATTACATATAAAATAAATAGCTACAACTGGTGGGTGTTGTCAATCACTACGCTTTCCAAATGCGTGTTAGTGATCACAAACACAGACTATGCATTGCAAAATCTGAAACACACTTTGGCCGACCTGGGGGGTAACCACGACCTCTTATAGCAGTATTATTGCAGTTGTCAAAACGAGACGCGTGTAGCGGCGAATATACTCGCGTCTCTTTTTCACAACTGCAATAATACTGCTATAAGAGCTCATAGTCAGGGGGCTGGGCCGATTCCTCTGCCACATTACACAGAGGCGTTCCGCGTAAGATGAAAAAGAAGCCATTGTATAATAAACCATAAGACCCTTAGTTCAGCCCTGATATAAAAGTAAAACGACCGAGGTTAAATCTTCGCTGAGCGTGTAGTCAAATTAATTGGATAAGTCGTCGAAGCGGCTCACAAATTATGCCGAAATTTCGTTAGACTTTAACACAGATGGGCGAAAGTAGCGTTCACTATTAAAATAGAAGACGTTATAGCACACAGGCAAAACAAAAAACTATCTAATTATGTTATCTTTCAATTTTTATCACGATTAAGTCACACCGAAGAAAAAGTTTCAGAAATTCGCTGAGCTGACGGAGACCAGACCAGTAATGGAGAAGCACTGCAAGAAGAATAAATTACACCGTTTTGACATACTTTTAAAATAAGGACAAACAAACTGTTAATATTAAAATAAAGAGGATCGTAAAAACAGAGGTCCTCGTTTGGATTTGTATATTACAATTTATCGAAAATATGTAAATACATAAAATAAGCTGTTTATAGAAAAAAAATACAACCTCTGACAAAACGAGTCAGACGCACTTCTAATTATACTGACGTGGCTCTGTCCAACCCGTGAAAATTTATCAACATTGTCTACTCTTACTTTGTAAGCTAAAAGAGCCTTACTCAAGATATGTTTCCAAATTAAATACCATAAAATCAAGAAGAACACCAAATAGGTAAGTAGGTTTTAGGTCGCCAGTTTGTATGAAAATACAAACTTTCACCCCCTATTTGTTAGGGTATGATTTCCGTAAAATCCTTTTTTAGTGGCTGGTTAAGTCACTCAATTAACCTACTGTCCAAATTTCATCGAATTATCTTCAGCGGTTTCGTTTCGGCGAATATATTATGTATCAATAGATAATATAAGAATTAGTAGAGGACTTCTTGATGTAAATGTCTAATTGATAGAAATGTAAATAACTACCTTAATTAAAACACTTTACAGGGCTATTACATTTAAATCTTTGTCTTATTAAATTGAAGGAGGACCTAAGCGAAAATTGTCTGACACCGCAACAAAAGCTATCTCTTTGATGTCATAAAACAACATAAAAAGGAAAAGGTGAAACTAAGTTCTTCAAAGAAATGGAAGCCATAACAACTTTGAAAAAACCACTTTTAAAGAAAACTCTTTACTGAAATTGAAAGTTAAAAAGAAGTTTTACAGAGAAAGGAGAGACGCGCCGGTAAGTTGTGATGTGAAACCTAGTTAAGCTTGTAAAGACGCTGTGATGCTCATAAGATATGAGGAATATGGCGAACAAAGGTCCCAGCTTGAATTCCCAGATTTTATTTATTGTTTGAGAAATATAACTGTTTGTCCCTTACTAAACAAAAAATATAAATACATAAAACAAATAATGGAATGACAACTTTAAAATAATATTTGTAGGCTGTCTCAGTATCCTGGTTTTTTTAAAATATCAAAATGACCATTAAACTTTGATATTTCCAGAGGCTTACCGAACATTATCCATGTTTTGTAAAAGGTTAATGGTTTTATGATTTAAATTGACTTAGCTTATTGAAATATGTTATAGATATTTTTAATATTGTAAAAGGCTTTTCAAGCGGATTTTTGTCTGCCAAAGCTTTAGAAACGTTAGGTTTAATAAGCCTAACGTCTTCAAAGCTTTAGAAACGTTAGGCTTAAGCCTAACGTTTTCTAAAGCTTTAAAGTTTTAAACACTTTAAAAGTGGAGCAAATAACCATTTTTTGAGTAATCGTGATTGAAAATATTATCCCGCTTTATCTCATCTTTTTTTGTACAACAGTTTTTTACAATCTATTAATTTAATTACATTAACATTTTAGGTGGGACTTCTTGGCGGGAAAGTCATGTCTGCGGTTTTGTTTTATTATGTAAAATTTGTGTTAAGCCAAATATTAATGTGAAATAATGGTGGATTATAATATATATTAACCGTTAAGTGTTCGTGAGCGTGCATGAGTGTTGGCCTTGTGTTAGCAAATCAAACAAAACAGTTCAACGTCACTTTTCATAAACTCTCAAGAAGTCCGCGTGAAATCTTAGTAAAGCCAACAAGATAATGCATAATCCAAAATCCACGGTCACAGCGCAATAATAAAACAATATCTTGTTATAAAATGTATAACTGAAACTTGTGAACTGAAAGACTTCACGAAACTCCCAAACGTTAAGAAGATGAATTTAAATACTCTCTTACCTATTTAGACAAAGTGCTGTCTTTATTTTAATAGGTCGAGGTGAGAAAACCACACTCGAGCATCAGATTCAATATTTTACCCTTATAACATCTACTTTAGCGGGAGAGCGGAAAATTTGGAAATTAAACTTTAGGTAAGGTTGAAGGGAAGGTTGACAGTGACACTTAAATTAAACCAAGTTAATGGGTTGATAACAAAGGAGCTCGGGTTCGGTTCCCGGAGCGGGGTGGATTTTGGATGTTCTATTAATTTGGATAATGAACGGATAACTTCTGTATTCGGCAGTGGGCGAGTCTTATTTGAGATATTAGAAGTTGTGGTTGGAAATTGAACTTTGTAATTTAGAAATTATGAGTTACTAATTTTGCAATGCCCAAAATTGTTTCGCACAAATTAAATTTGAATCGTCTTTTTTAACATAGCAAGCAACATTTTGCAGTATTTTGAAGACACTTTCAATGCTAATTTATATTTAGCAAGCAACAGCCCTTGACTTTGTCCTCTAAAACAATAGTATCCCATTAAATTTCTGAGGCAATTTAGAAAAACTTTGTCTTAAATGTCATTATATATACCTACCTCACCTGTCTGCAATATAGGTCCAAGAGTTTAAGATGTAATTGATAAGAGTGAATCAAGACTTTTCTTTTATACAGCGTGGGTAGGAGTATACCGACAAATTTTAACCAAAGATTCTAATGCCTATTTGGACAAAAAAAAGTAATATAAACATGGGCCAGTAAAGCCTAATTTTCGAGATATTAATTTTTTAAGTAATTCACAAGTTCAAAAAATCTCAAGGGTAACACGCCCTAACTATTTGACGTAATAACACACACCTTCACACAAGTACATAGTAATAGTTAATAATCAATGTCTCACACTGACGTTGACTTCATTCGTCGTTTATCGTATTTTGTCGGAGTCTTTCGTGAAGTTTGACGTTTTCTATTTCACTCTTTGAACTTAGGTTTTGTTTACAAGGAAGTACTGTCGATAATTATTATTTTTGTTCTAAAAATAAAGTAAGTTAATTACGCAGTTTTAGACCCATATTGATATAACATAATTTACTCGTAATACCACCAGGAATCCTTGGTTTCAATTTGTCGGTATACTCCTTCCCACGCTGTATATAATTTTTTTTTTTAAATAATGTGTGTCATATACTCATACTCATAAACACACACGCAACGCGCGTAATGCTGCCAGTTTTATTTTTTAGTTTTGTATCATATATACTATATTGTTCTTTTTAAGTGTATTTTGCCGTTTATAATTTTTACTTCTGTTTTTTTCTATAAGTAATTCGTTTTAGCGACTTATAATAAAAATATTGTTTAAAGAGTAGGGATCTGCAATTGGTAAAATATAGTGATGCAACGAATACGAATATGAATATTCGTATTCGGCGAATAACAGTAAATTACCAAATATTCGAATTCGCCGAATATAATGATGACATTCGTAAAAAACAATAAATAAGTAAAACGGAACGCACCCGAGCTACATCGAGCTGCGATGCATGTATCCGAACATAATTATTTTGTTGATGTTTTAGTCTTTTTACTTGGGGATTACCTACAAACCAATTAACATATCAGTTAGTTGGTATTGTTTGTGGTTGCTTATTACATTTGGTATGTGTCTGGTGTGCTGTATGATATTTTTGATTGTCAAATTGTGCTAAGACGATTTAAATTATTAAAATGTCATCCCAACGTGGGTCAAGTTTGGAAAGAACAAAGAACGAAGTTGATGCCTATCTCAAACTTCCGAATCTATTGCCATCCGCAGACCCATTGAATTCTGGTATGAGTATAAACATTTTCCGACAATAAAAAAATTGTCAAAGAAATATTTCTCAGTAAAACCTTCCACTGTAGCCTCAGAAAAGCTATTTTCTATTTTCTGGCAATATATAAACGGAGAAAAGAAATCGTCGTGTTACCAAAAAAATTGCAAATGATTATGCTTTTTAAATAAAAAATTACCAGAAGTCAATTTTATTAAAGTACTTACATTTTATACTAATTAGCGTGTTTTATTTGCTTTGACTAACGTACCGTAACGCACTCAGCTATTCGTATTCATATTCGTATTCGCCGAATAGTAAAACAATTATTCGTATTCGTATAAATTCGTATAAATAAATATTAGTATTCGTTGCATCACTAGTAATATACTGTATTGATAAGTATCTGACCGCTGAGCTACCGAGGTCTAGTAGTTTGTGATTTACGCTGCAAGCCAGCGGTATTGCGGTCGTGGGTTCGATTCCCACACAAACTTCCTGAGGCTGGTTTATTTTTTTAACTAAAATTTTATTTTGTAACTGTAGCATTGTGACCTTCAGGATGTTAAAACCAATCTAAAACATAACTATTTAAACTATCATGGTCACTTGCAAAGTAACACATGAAAAGATGAACTGATTAAGCGACAAGCCTACGCGAACGCCATAACACAGTCTCAAAATAAAACACAATCCTCGTAATGGTGTTTAATATCATTACCCACTTCTCTAAAGACAGTTTTTAGCTTCTTTGCCGTTAAGTGCCGAACTTTTCGTATTATGAGAAACATCCACTTATCTCCGTGCGCCATTTTAGAAATGTTACTCCCTAAATTGAAGTTTTTCTTTTAACCACCATTTTGAGTTGTGATACCAACTGAGGCCACACTCTTCAATATTTAATGCGAACCGCTTCAAATTGCGTAAAGTGCCATTAATCAGATCTGCATTTTAAACAAGGCTTAACTTAGTTCGAACTTAGAAAGTAATCGTGGATGTCTGACTGCCCTTGGTGGTTCGGCTGCGCCTTAAGGATTCGCTTCTTACAAAATGGTAACTTCTAAGATGGCGCAGAGATCAAAATGTTATTTAATTCTCTCATAGTTTTGGTTAGGTTGGCTATTTCACATAGTATTTAAGGATTGTATCTTGTATTAAAGTTCTAGAGCCAGAAGTTTAGGTAATAAAGTATTGAGGGATACATCTAATTAAATCATTTAAAGCGAAAAAGATAAACACAACATCATAAAAATGATATTTATATGTTACCTTGAGGCATATAGGTTTCTTATACAGTTAGGCACCCACTACATTCGAACACTCTTTTAGAATCACAGAATTTGTGTATTCAAGCGGGCGCAGTCGTGGGCGGTCGCTATTTATACATACTAGTGGTCGCCCAGTGGTCGAAATTCGACCGTAATTTTTATATTAAGGCTGCACGGATTGTATCCTAAGCAATGAAAAATTAAAAAAGATAGAATGAGAGTTTGGATTGGCATTGTTGACAGATGTGTGTGTCAAATACATGGTAGTGTGTGTAATGTTGTTTTTGTTGATTTAATGTATTTTTTTATGCATAATTTTAAAAAATACTAACATTCGGATAATCTCCTCTATATAAACTATAAGTGTGCGAAATTTTATACTCCTCCGTCCGCGCAATTTTCGTAAAAACGGGTACAAAGTTTTTGCTTCACGTATTAATATATAGATTTGGTGAACGACAATATATACAATGTTTATACATATTTGTCAAAAATTTTATCTTTCGGCACTCCTTCTCCATAATTATGAACTTTAACTAGCCAAAATCTTACATTCCATCGTGCGCGCAAAACAGGTACATAGTTTTCCTTTACGTATTAATTATAGAATATTGATTAGAAATCGGTACGTATTTGTATAACTAACGGTACTTACGAGTAGTAAGTATTTGTAAATTGACCTCAATTAAAAATGATAAGTGCGAATTGCTAAGCTTTATTTGGAAAATCACAGTTTTAATAAAAAGACTAATATACAAAAAAAACTTTCCACTAAAGAATCAAAATAGAATTTTAACATTTTTATTATTTAATTATTAATTACAAAAAAGACATAGACGGAGATGGCGGGATGAGTTGGACTCCTACTTGAGGAATTGGCACATACTAGCTCATGATATTAATATGTGGAAGGAGGGATTGGAGGCCTTTTGCTCTGCGGTGGAAAAGTAATGGCTAACCACCGGTAGCTTGGACCCTGGTCCCGATGCCGGCGGACCCCTATTTTTTTAATAGTTTTAAATGTTTTATTTATTTTGTTTTTAAAAAATATTAAAAAATGTAAATTTATATATGAGAGAAAATAAATAAAGATGATAAATAATAATAATTATTATTATTATTATTTCGGTCTGGGCTTCAATATTTAGCGGGATTGTGACAAACATGTTATTTACCAACAAATCCCTCCATCTCTTTACAATACTTTCTGGCGGTCATTCTAAAATTGGGAAGTGTAGTCCCAAGCAACCTTACACACTCCATTAGGACCTGATTTATCGCTTCCCACTAAAAGGGTCCCTCAAGGAACTCAGCTTGGTCCCTTTCTACATATCACTTATATTAGCCGTATGGAAATTTTGCCCTGAAATATTATTTGCTTTGATCGTATAAGTATGTTATACGGCTCGTCGCTGTAGCATCGATTTTACTAAGTGCTTTTTTTGTTGTGTTTCCTCTTGCAAGATTTATGAAAATTGGACTCTTTTGGATGCTGTGGCATTCTTGTTTGACATAGTCTCATTAGCGAATCGGTTTTAATTGTATAATGTAGTAGGTGTTATTTATTGTTGGTGGCATTTGTTCAAATAACAGTGATACTTATATAAAAATATATATTTCCTGAAATGTTTGGAAAAGTAAGTCAAACAGCTATTTGTTTGTTGCTGTAGGATCTGTGTTTCCTAACACAGACCGATGTAGCAATAAACGTGAACTTAACCCCAGATTACGGTCGTAAAATGTCCTTAACTTACCGAACGCCCATGGAAATGCCCGCAGTTACAGCTGTAATTATCTCAATATGCAGAACTTCGTATCTTGAGCGTCCATTATAGAAGTGAATGCAACAACTATAATTTAGAAATCCTGACTCGATACCAGTTGAAAGTTTTGCCATAACCGAGTGTTGAAGACGTATATGCATACGTAAATATAATGTGCCTTACGAATAAACAAAGAATAATCTCCGAATAGTTATTCCGTGTTTTGTTCCTGTTATGTAAACGTCATTTCAAATTAGAATAAAAGAGACAAAACACTGAATACCTATTCGAGCAAAAGAGCGGCACGGCCGTACCATCCTTTTCTCGAGGCAGTTCAGGCCATTTTCCACCCTTTATAACTTCGTTTTTGATGAAACTAGAAGCCTGAATGTTCAGTAACCAAGCAGGCATTGTACAAATACGGTGTATTTCAAATTTCATTCAATTTGAAGTAGTAGTTTAAGAATTATAACTAGTCAAAGTTTCTTAATTTTGTCACTGACTGACTGTCCGATCATCAAAACTCTAAGGCACTTCTGGCAGACATAGAAGCTTCAAACTTAGAACACAATAAGTGTTTAATGTATAAATCAAGAAAAAACTAAAATATTTTGCAATTTCGGTCCAGTTTTCTAGATACATCAACTGATACAATAAATAACTTTGTAATCCCATATAAATGTATAAGATTACAAAGTTACATTTGCAGTTAATGAATCAGTGTACATGTATGTATAATATTTTATAATATTTATAATAGGTGTAGATAGGTACCTAGATGGTACCGGAAAGGAAAAAAAGTTGGACTATCTACAAAAAGAAATGAGATACCATTAAAAACAAACTTGTAAAAAACCATGTCTCGCAACTCAGTTCTTTTACCGTAAAAAAGTTGAAAGCTCCATGTAATACCAAGTTCTCAATATTAAAAATCTTTTATCTTTTAAATAAATAGATTGACTTGGCCCTCGCATGAAAACACAATGTATTTCACAAGTAGTACATATATTATATTAAATTAGATTAAATTAGTGCGATTTTTGAGTGCGCGCCATCTAGTAAGAACTAGATGGCGCGGCCGCGGTTTGTATTTTGACAGAATCGCGCTATCAAAGTGTCATTGCGGGTGGTATATTGGCCATGTAATGTTCCAATAAAATTCAAAAGTTGTAACCTACGTCAAAGCTACTATCGATTTCATTTTAGAATCTAATAGTATTCTCCTTATTATACACCATTTTACGTTGGTCCTTTTAGCCGGATAATAAAGGTCATTTTACACCAAGTCTTATTATTTTTACTCGTACTAAATTGAAAGCACTAGTGAGAGGGCAAGTTCTGTTTTTGTACAAGTGCAAACGATTCAAACTTCGCGATGAATCTTACAGCAATATAGTGGGCTATGAATTAATTATTGTTGAACGAAATTAGTTCGACGATTCAGCGCTAGTTTCAAACGAAGGCGACACTTTGTTGCTAATTGTTTTCAGTGAGGGAAATGAAGCGTTTTATATTCAACTTTTATTATCATTGTTAACTTCTATTCTTGTTTTAAAATACGCCAGTTTAAATAAGCTGTAGTTTATAACTAAAATAATATGTGCAAACATAATAACGTCAGAGAAATTAAGTTAGTAACAATCAAAAACACAAATCAGTTTTGGTTTAGTTTAGTTTTTAATAATCCTTTTAGCAAGCAAGGTAATGGCGCCAGTGCTTGACACAGTTAGGTGTCAGGCATCCTTTCGCAAGCACAAGGGTCCACTACCTAATATCCAGATAGGTTACCGGAGCTGTAAGCTCGCTCACTTCTCGTTGCACTAAGAGTACAACTCACAGTTTCCACTGCTCGGGTCGTCATCTCTAAAGTCGACTACAAATGTCTTCTTTGGTGGCGGAGTTGTAAGTCCCCTCACTTCTCAGTACCCATCCAGGTACCTCGCCAGTTCCACAATCCTACGCGGCTGGCTTCACCGGAGGCATTGTAGCTGGCGGGCGCCTCTACTTGTTCTCCAGACTAGTGCCGGAGATGTTGGAAGCCTACTTAATGAAAACCACCGAGCAGAACAACCAACTATGGACAACTCACGTTTTTTTATTAAATGTTAAAAGGAAGCAAACGAGCAGGCGGGTCACCTGTTGGAACGTAATCACCGCCGCCCATGGACACCCGCAAACCCGTAATGGCAGATGCGTTGCCGGCCTTGAGGAAGGAATTGGATCTTGAGCAGGGAGTAGAAATTGGGAGGGGGGAGGGGTGAGAGATGGACCTCCGGTACTTTCACTCACCGGACGAACGAGCCAGCCATTCCCAGACAGTGTCACTCATTTAGCACCACCCAGGGGTCACGTGTAGGGTCTCAAAGGTAAACCTACGGACGCGAGTAACTTTAACCCCCACGTGCCCCGCAAATCCTTTCTCTTCGGGCCCCACCGACACTGGTACTCGGACCCGCTCGCTGCGCACGAGATGGAAGCCTGGCCAGTCTTTAGCAAAGATTGAATACAGGCCACCTGCTTCTTAACTGTCTGAAAAATCTGATATTTTTGGTGACGGAAACTGTGCCAAACACTGGGCTTGAAATGTCGAACACAAGGGCCACTACCCTATACGGTTAAGCTTCTCAATATTGAAACATGACAACGTATACTTTGTAGTGTGAAACCACATATTAATTTTCTAAAGTTTACGCGAACACTACACATTTAAATGAAACAACTTTTACGGATCTACTCGCGTTTATTTTACTTTACACATTATTTAATGTTTATCCTGACGTTTCGAATCCTTTGCAGGGTCCGTGGTCACAGGGAGACTGAGGTATTGGTCATCTCATAATTAGTAACTTGTATACCCTCATTTAAATTTAATCGGGTGCGTTCCGTTTTACAGGATAAACATTAAATAATATGTAAAGTAAAATAAACGCGAGTAGGTCCGTAAAAGTTGTTTCATTTAAATCACATAGGTATTAACTTTAGAATATATAAGGTCATATTTTATCAACTGCAAATATTTTAAGGATAAATTCAACAACATAATATAAACTATTTTTATAAAAAATTCTTAAATTTTTATACGCTAGTTTTCAAGAAAAACGCCAAAAGACATTTCGATTAAAAAGAAAAATAAAGCACTTTCGGTAGTTTCAATTCAAAGGAGCCGAAACAGAGAGGCCGCAATGCCTTCACCGTTTACACGTGCCCCTAGTTTCATTCAAAAGAGCTGACGGAGAGGCCGGTCTTAAAAATATTACAATTTTTGTGTCAGAAAAAGTAAAAAAGAAACTAGCCTGAATTTTTTTTTTAAATGCTAGGGCTTTATTTCTCTGATATAATTAGATGTTTAATTTTAATAAAACATAAAATGCAAATTTATTACAGAACAAAACTTAAAACAAAAAAAAGAAACATTATTATTAAATTATTAGATGTTTTCTCAAAATATTTGCAGTTGATAAAAAGTGACCTTATAGAATAGAATAGAATATATATTTATTTGCAAAAAACATGGTACATTTTTGGTTCTTAATATAATATTTATCGTACTAGCATGTTTTGCCGAATTATCGATAAGCAAATTTACAATCGCCATGCCAACTAATGATCATAACATTAAAAATATATGGAGAATTTATAAAATACATCTCAATAATGAGAAGGAGATGGCGGGACGAACTGGATGAATTTAATCAGGATTGGAGTCAAATAGCAGGGGACCGCAATGGGTGGAAGAAATGGAGGGAGGCCTTTGCCCAGCAGTGGGACAGCGAGGGCTAATAATAAATAATAATAAATAATAAATAATCTCAATAATAAAATAACTTAATACAATTTTATGTCAAGAAATAATTTAATATACCATTAATAATATAAATCTGAATATAAAATCTAAAAAAATAAATCTAAATTTTATATTATTTAAATCGGCATCAATTCATGTAAGTAAAATTACTGAACGGTCAAAATTCATTTGCAATTTTTCTAACGTGTCCATCTCGGCAGAATCTTATGAATTCTTCAGTGTCGTAAAAGCAATTTTCAACTAGGATTGTAAAAATTACCAGCTTATACTTTGCAAATAGAAAATTTTTAATCGGCTCCGGTAGTAAATTATTTATAAAACGTTCAAATAATTTTTTAACGCAAATTTTGTTGCGAATAAATTACAGGATTTCATGGTTCTAACCACGATAGCTCAAATGGAAGAGCACCTGACCCGGAATGTCTGAAGGGTGCAGGTTCAGATCCTGCTCGTGGAAATTTTTTCAACATTTGTGTTTTTTTTAGTAAATTATTTAATTAAATGCACATACTGTAACTATTCCTAGTGAAGCAGGTTGTAGCAAAAGGTGGTATAATTAATTTAGATGGATGTATTGTTCGGACATTGCATTTTTCTCTTTTTTTTTGTAAAAAGATCTGTATTTTTCTTCACGAATACTAATACTTTGAATATATAGCGATAGTAACGCAAGAACGCTTAACTATTTAAAGATTGGTCTATACGATACGATCTTTGAAATAGAAAAAGCATTATATGGCTCATTTAACAATAAAAAAAGGTGATAGGCCGGTACAGTGGATCGTGGCTCACTGCGCATTACAGCGTGAAGAGAGTTAATCCTTTTGATGTCACCACACGAAGCAAGCATGTGTTGCTTCCCAGGTTGAATAAAAACATATCTTTTTATCCCCACAGTGAGTCAAGTAAGACCCATTGTATTCTTAACAGTGCCCTCAGTATTTTCGGGTGTAAAAATTTATTATTCATCTTTCGTTGGAGAATTCACATTGGAATACATAGTTAATCTGTTCTAGAAAAGAGATTTGCTGAGTTATTTAAAATGAAAGTGTTTGCAGGGTTTCTGTGAGACTAAACTGTGTTTACGCTAAATCCCTTGGCAATTTCGTTTGATTACTTGACCCCTCCAGCAATGGGGTCGCATTGTATAGCATGTACATTGTATCAATCCATTTAAACTGTGGCAGGGGTGTGATTTACTAAACGTAGTACAATACAACGTGTAACAGAAAGGTGTGGTAAAAATGAAAAGATCCAAAGTGTATCTGATTTAGATCTTGTGTGTGTTGTTCATCATCATCATCATCAGGTCATTTTATGTCCCCACTGCTGGGGCACAAGCCTTCCCTGTGGATGGATAGGGAGAACGGGCCATAAACCACCACGCGGGCCCAGTGCGGATTGGTGGTTATTAACGACTGCTAATGCAGCCGGGACCAACGGCTTTACGTGCCTTCCGAAGCACGGAGGAGCTAGAGATGATACATTTTTGGTCACCCATCCGATGACCAGCCTTTGCAAAAGTTGCTTAACCTCCGCACTGTCAGACCGGGCGCGTTAACCACTGCGCCATCGAGCTCCTCGTGTGTTGTTTTTAAGACATTATTATTAACTTTAATTTGTTATGCAATTGTAAATTAAATATGGCAAGCAAGCAGCAGTGATCATACATTTAAGTACGCAGAGGTTACTAAACCACTAGGGCTGTGACTTGTTTATTTCGATGTGACGTGTGACGTCACATCGAAATAAACAAGTCATAGAAATATTTAATTAAAAAATAATGTTTATAATTATGAAGACAGAGTATGCAGAGTTACTAAGAAGTAACTCTGCATACAAGAGCAGTAGCTAGATCTGATACACTTTGAATCTATTAATTTTTACCATACTTTTCTGTTACACGTTGTATAATGTTAACTCAAATTCTTTTGATGATGATGATGATGATGGCCTCCTCGTCGTGCGTGTCCGAAGACAGCCACGGTGAATGGCGTTTTATGAAGGTTTTTATTTCTAGGTTTTGATACGCAACAACCATATTCTCAATTGGTGGAATATTTTTGCCAACCTTTTTTTAGGATCTTTTCAATTTTAATTTGTTCCGAAAATAAGTCGCTGTAGCGTTTGTTGTTTCTAATAAAAGGCGCTGAATTTGCATTCCTTTGCTTATAGCAAATTGGACGGACCATAACGGCGGTGAACGGTTCGTTTGATACTGAACGAGGATGGCGAAAAAGACCGAGTACGCTTGGACGATTCTGCTAATTTGTATACACGGTGTGAGTGACAAGCGTTTGAGACAACACTCACAAATTGTATATTATTATAAAGTTAAAAATATGTTTTTTTTTATCTTTGTACAAACTCATTGAAATAAAATACAAGAAGTATTTTATTAATACGGGACTTACTTGCTTTTGTTTTACGAATTATCTTATACTCTTATTGATTGATAGTGATTAAGCCAATACCCATCAATTGTAGTGATGACTTGATTTCAATGACGGAGGCCTTTACCCAGCAGTGGGACAGTCATATAAGCTATTCATTACTGCTTATTATAGTAAAGCCACCAAAGAGTACGTATTCCCATACGAAATTCTATTTTACCTATTTGCAAACACACATTCATATAATTAATGAATACTTCGTGCCATATGGACTCCATGCACACGTTATGTCACAGGCAAGTAGTTGCTAACAGATTTAATAATATTTAATTAGTAACACTGCGGTACTCTTTGGTAGTGTGTGCTATTTGGTGGCTTTACCCTACGTTCGTAAGAGTTCGTAGCCAAGGGACTTTCTTGTGTATTGTGGAATAGATGCTAATCACAAATATCAAAAGAGACATAAAAATATTATTAATGCAATAAATAAGTTAAAAGAGTTTTTTTTTAATTTCTTTTTTTTTATTTTTTTTTTTACCTTCAGCGTAAATGAAACGAACAATTTATTGACAGACATTACAAAGTAATCAAATTAATTGCCTATAACTGTCCCACTGCTGGGCAAAGGCCTCCATCATTGAAGTCAAGTTATCACTACAATTGATGAGTAATGGGTAATGACAGACATTTACCTTGTAATCTATATACATATAAAGACTTGTCCTGACTGATTCATCATCGCCGAGCCGAAACCGCTGAAGCTAATTAGATTAAATTTGGACTGTAGGTAATTGAGTGACGTAACCAGCCACTAAGAAAGGATTTTACGGAAATCATACCCTAAGGGGGTCCAATAGGGGGTGAAAGTTTGTATGAAAGTCCATCAGTTTTGAAGTAAAATACCTACATGAAAATTGGTATTTGGCTTTTTGAAAAGAAGTAAAGAATAACGTTTCTCAGGATTTTTGTTTATTTTCCTTTAAAGGAGTAAAAAAGGGAAGATAGTTTTTTTTGGGGAAATTGTTATTTTTAAAGTATTATCTATAAAAATAAATTATTTAATCAATCTATAGATTTTTCAATAAAAATAAAGAATGACGTAATTTTGCATTTTTTTAAACCTCTTCTAGAAGGTGAAATAAGGGTGGAAAGTTTGTATGGAAATTTTCATTCCTTAAATTGCGGTATTTGGCCTGGTTAGAAACTATTAAGTGATGGTCTTAGGTAGGGGATGACAATTTGTACAGGAGGTTTCAAAACGGACCAAAATTACTTAAACATAGTATCTTTATTAGGCTTTTTAATGATAAAAAATGAAAATCTTAATGTTGAAATGACGTTACATAGTTAGTTGTCTAACCCTTTTTACTTATACCCTTATGTGATTTTCCTTTAATAAGTTTGGTTTTTATTACCCACGTGAGCAAAGCCGCGAACAAAAACTAGTATAATTCATAAAGTTTTAATTCGTTCCTATCTTTTTTACACTTTAAGTACTATCGAGATCATAACGCATGTAACTGTGCTTAAATATTAAATACTTACCTATACAAAACAGAACAACTTACCACAACATAACAAAAATTTGAAAATAACACGCCTCCTCAACTCACACCACACTCCACATCGTTTCAACAGATCTTAGAATATATTCAAATATTGTGAGTTCGCCGGGTGAATCCAGGACGCCTGTTGAGACTCTTCATCAAGTCGGTAAATAATTTAGTTACGACAGAGCGCGCAGCCGGGAAAAGCAACAAACAAAATACTACCCCCATTTCGCGAGGGATGACACAACGTCACGAAGTTAACATTTAGACATTGACAGGCGTGAATCAAATCCTATTTACAAAAGCAGCACCTTAACAAATTAATTTAAATGATTGCGCGTCGACAATGTTACCTGAATTATTGGACTGTGAAAAAATATGTATATTTTTGAAGTGAAAACTTCTTTAGCGGCGTTGTGCACTTTTTGGAATGGGTAAAAAATGTTAAACTCGCATCAGGACACGTGACCGTCAGGACACGTGACCTGATCGAAAATTCGTAAGACGGATGGAGAGTAGAGGAATGGGTAAAAAATGTTAAACTCGCGTCAGGACACGTGACCTGATCGAAAATTCGTAAGACGTATGGAGAGTAGACAGCTGGCGCGGGGTAATATAAATTTTTCATATAACTTAATATAACTTTTTAATGTAATATAAATTGTCATGTTTGTGTACGATAGCCCAATAAATAAATATTGTATTCTACCACATAAATGAGAGTACTTTTATACTGATAATTAAAGCAATTCGTGCAAAATTATTCCCTAACCATTCCAAAATATCAAAAATTCACAACGTTAATATTCAAGTTTTCACTTCTGCCGGCACTCCCAGAGTGCAACCCGTCGTTTTTTTTACCACTTTGTCTTTTTTCAAACAATATGTATAGGTAAATCTCTCATTTATGTACTTAAACATATTTGGGTAGTTTTATAGGTATTTAGTTTGTGTATCACTGTACTTAATACTATTTTTATTTGTGAGGACCAGTTAATGGCTTTCCGTAGCAATTTAAATGTTTATTTATGTATCTCTTGGTCTTTCTAATTAAAATTAAATTAAACATTTATTATTATTTATTTTATTCTATTTCATAAATTATACAGCCGCGGCCAATTACTACAATGAATATAAAAAGGTAGGTATGCGGTGCACGAGGCCAAAATTCACCAATATAAGATTACTACAGTTTACACAGCAACTAAAAGTAAGCAAGCCTATTGGTGGATTTCATTGCGCACCTCTTTGCTACTTCGTACAGCTTTGGTGAACAAGCAGCCTTACAGTAGTTGCTATCCAGTCAGGTTCTAGGCTATCCTATCACGTGACGTAATAGATACTTGTTTATACATAAATCTGTCATTGGTAGACAGTTATTAATAATAACAATAATACACTTTAATTGCACACAAAAAAAAACAGATACAGACAAATTGGTGAACGACTCCAACGTGCGAGCATTTCTGATGCGCTTTGGCAAAGAATTCCATAACCGGACAGCATGCACAGAAAAAGAATAGGAAAGGAAATTAGTTGAATTAAGAAGAGTCGCCAGAGCTAGGTTATGAACGCAAGGTATGGCTTGAGGAAGTGGAACGGAAGGAGAAACAAGAAGACAGTATACAGAAAGGAAAGAACGTGTAAGTCTCTACGCCGGTGAATTGGCAGCCATTTAAGCAGAGCTCGGAAAATCGAGACAAGATCATACTTCCTCAAGTTATAAATAAACCGATTACAGAGATTCTGTAAACGCTCCAGTTTATTTAATTTAGTTATTCTGAGAAATTGAACAATTGTTTGTTGTTAATACTTGAAAGCTCTCGATAAAGTTAAATTAAGTAAATCACGTTGAAATTATTTATATAATGGATATAGGTCAATTAGGTAAGTCTACGCAAATTTTGTTGCAAACAAATTAAAATTAAAAAATTGTTAAAAAAAAATTTAAGAGCCAGATTCGAACCCACACCCACTGATAAACTGGACCAGGTGCACTACCAACTATGCTATCGTGGCTTGATTAACACTATCTACTAAAAAAAATCCACGAGCAGGATTCGAACCTGCACCCTTCAGCATTTGTGTTTTTGTAATTTGTTCGCAACAAAATTTGCGTTAAAAATTATTTGAACATTTTAACACTATCTGATTCATAGTCTTACGTTGTGAGCTTATTAGTCTTATTCAATGTCAACATCTACGTCATCAACATTCGATTTTTATATTTTTACAAATATCAAAGTTTAGTTAAGAATTGGGCAAGCTACATTTATAAATATAAATATACAGCTTTACGCAAATTTTGTCGCAAACAAATTAGGTACTTAGCTTAATCAAAACAGTTGAAAAACGATTTTCTCATTTCACTTTTCAAAAAGTATGTAGTTCTCGTCTCTATGGACTTTTAAAAGTCTGCGTGTGTTTAAAGAATCACCATATTACACAACCTGTACCAATATGAAAGGCAAGAATATCACAAAGCACATTATATTCTACAAGTTTCTAAATTACGAGCGTAGCAATTTGAATATCGCTAAAATATTGCTTGAAAAATGTTCCTTGAAGTTTCGCGAGCATAATTTTAGGGGCACACGCTTAAATCCATTTTGCGGAAAGTATATTCTGTAACACGCGGTGGAGACGAGTGGGCTTTCTCTTTTCTTATAAAATGTGAATATATTTCAGGGTGAGAGATATTAAGTTGTGTACAGCGTGACTGTGTATACAATGAGACTTTTCTTATGTTACCGTTCAGATAAATTTAACAATATGAGTAATACAGCTTTGTCTTCAGTTTATTAACTGTCTTGCTGTTGCCGAGAATTAAAACTATTGATTTTTCTATAAACTCTCTATATACTTATATAATGCTTTTACATAGTTGAGACCAGCAACGAAAAAAATTGTTTGGTTTTTTTCTCATTCATTTCAGTTTTTAATTATCATCATCATCATCATCAGCTCATTTATGTCCCCACTGCTGGGGCACGAGCCTTCCCTATGGATGGATAGGGAGAACGGGCCATAAACCACCACGCGGGCCCAGTACTAATTGGTGGTTGTTAGCGACTGCTAATGCAGCCGGGACCAACGGCTTAACGTGCCTTCCGAAGCACGGAGGAGCTCGAGTTGATAAATTTATGGTCACCCATCCGATGACCGGCTTTTGTGAAAGTTGCTTAACCTCATCACTTGCAGACCGGGCGCCTTAACCACTGCGCCATCGAGCTCCTCTAATTCCTCCTTTTAATCCTCCTCCTCCTTTTAAATATAATTCAATGATATTGTTTAATTTATTTTTAGGTGTATGGCGATTGTGGCAAACTTATTTCATATTACGAAAATGCAAATTTGTGCAGGCCTAGACCGTAAGGTTTGTGACTGGCATTACTATGCAAATGTAGC
This sequence comes from Eudonia mercurella, assembly GCA_963082485.1. Classification (NCBI taxonomy): domain Eukaryota; kingdom Metazoa; phylum Arthropoda; class Insecta; order Lepidoptera; family Crambidae; genus Eudonia; species Eudonia mercurella. Next base: position 17,121,635 of record OY720037.1, read on the forward strand.
AAACAAATAATATAGCTTACTTGATATAAGACTACGGAGTTTAACGATAATCTACGCCGTAGTCTTGCGGCTACGAACCGTAGGTGTTACTGCTACGGCGCTTACATTCGTCAGGCACTGGCGAAATTGCAACTACAATATATTGAACCTTATAAACTCGCAATAAGATTGAAAACCAGAAAAGTAACAGCATGTTCTGCTTGTTAAGGGCATGGACTAAGGGTTAACACTTAAACCGTGCATATTATTATTTTGCACTAATCATTATGGAGGTGTTAACACCTATATTTTGACGTCTTGAGGGATCTTGTAGTGGAGAGTTAGGTACAAGTCATCTTGTATTTCTATCACCTTGGTGGCCAGGTGGCAAAGCACTAGGCCCGATCCCCGAAGGTCCCGGGTTCAATTCCCAGGTCGGGCAAAGTGTGTTTCGGATTTTTCGATGCATAGCCCGGGTTTGTGATCACCAACCCGCATTTGGCAAGCGTGATGATTAAGCCAATACCCATCAATTGCAGTGATGACTAGATTTTAATGATAGAGGCCTTTTTTGCTCAGCAGTAGGACAAAATATAGGCTATTTACAACTTGTATTTCTCCACTTTATTATTAATGTTACATGATAGGTGCTGTCATGCATGAAATTGAGTGTCGTGTGTCGTGCTAATGCAAATACATTATATTTTAATATCACTATATTCGGTTTAACTACTGCGCGTCACTACGTTGCAACGCGTAACGTGTATTAACGGTGCAAGTGTTGATTCGTGCATATATTACACACCTCAATGGCCATTATATTAAATTTAATCTCATCACCACAGATGCCACCACCATTCACCATTCCAGTCACCATTGATATACCATTTTAAAATTCGAATTCTGTCTAGTTTTGGCTTCTAGAAGCTCGGTGGCATTGTTTGTGATTGATGAAGTTAGGCAATTGTGCCTTGGAAGGCACGTAAAGCCGTTGGTTCTGGCAGCATTAGCAGTCGTTAGGAGCTCGAGCGCGCGAATCATCTCAGCCAGAAGACGTCCACTGCAGGACAAAGGCCTCCCCCAAGGATCTCCACAACGGCCGGTTTACTGGTGTGCATATCATGGGGGGTATTTGCCGTAATCGCCACGCTTGGCAGGCGGGTTGGCGATCGCAGTAGGTTGAGGGTAACCTCAGAGAGATGCTGCTGCCCATCCTCTGGAATGGTCTCTTAGTCGGCTTTTACGACACCCACAGGAAGAGATGGGGTGGTGCAATTCTTTTTCCCCGGCACCACACAGGGTTTTCCCCGGCACCACACAGGGTGCGCGAATATCAGACACAATAGAATTTTAATTGTTATCGGCCACCTGGTGGTCGATCGACGCTCAAGTGGTTAACAACCACCAATATTCCCGCGTGGTAGTTTATGGCCCGTACTCCCTGTGTTTTCATTCATAGGAAAGGTTCGTATAATTTTGGGTTGATATAGTATACTATAACTCTATATTTAACTTTATTTGAGCTATAGTTTGAATACGTGTAAACTTAACCACATAAACTGTCCTGTATCTGGGTAACCAGCTTCCCACATTAACTTAACATACTAAATAATACTTAACACTTTGTATTTATTACTTCTGATATCTGTGGTATTTATATACATGTGTGGTATACAAAAAGTGTATAAATAAATTTAACCACAAACCTAATACATTTAGTATCGTATACAAACCAATTATCTTGTATGGATTCTTTCAGACCGAAAGTGATCTCTATCACTTTTCTTGATAAAATCTCCCTTTGTACGTCTTCCTTATGTTTCTCTGTCAAAAGAGTTTTTGTGGTGTACGTTAAAGTATTATTTATCTTAGCTTTAGTTTCCTTTCAATTAATAGTACCTAATGCTTAATATAAGAAATCTTTCCACAATCAAAATCATTTATTCCAAATAACATGGTATCACACCAGCTCATTTTATGTACCCACAGCTAGGGCACGAGGCTTCCCTATGGATGTATAGAGAGAACCAGCCATACTCGGGCCCAAAGCGGATTGGTGATTGTTAACGACTGCTAATGCAGCCGGGACCAACGGCTTTACGTGCCTTCTGAAGTACGGAGGAGCTCGAGATGATACATTTTTGGCCACCCATCCTATCAACTTAACGATGGTTGATTAACATGAGCAATCGCAGACCGGGCGCGGTAGCCACTGCGCCATAGAGTTATTCCATGGTACAATATTAGGTTGTTATTAAATAACAATACAAGATAATAACTGTTGAAAAACTTATTTACCCAAACCTTATAAAATAGTAATAAAAAGAAGAGTACAGAGTAGGATTAAAATAGGCAGAACACCCACTGCCCAGGAATGAAAGATGAATGGATGTGAAGTATGTGGCATGAAGGTGCGAGAGGAATAAGAGATAGAACTGGTATGAAAGAGAACTAGATAACAATAGCTCTGATCATGTTGGAAGAGGTAGTATTAAAAAAAAACCGGCCAAGTGCCAGTCGGACTCGCGCACGAAGAGTTCCGTACTTTATGAAATATTAAAAAAAAACTACTTACTAGATCTTGTTCAAACCAATTTTCGGTGGAAGTTTGCATGGTAATGTACGTCATATATTTTTTTTAGTTTTATCATTCTCTTATTTTAGAAGTTACGGGGGGGGACGGGGACGACACACACATTTTGCCACTTTGGAAGTGTCTCTTGCGTAAACTTCATTTTATTAGAATACTTATTTTGTTTCATTTTATTAGAATATTATACAAAACATTAATACATACAAATAATTATAATAATTAAATATTTTACCTTAATCTAAAAGACCACCACGGGCCACCCCCGGCTCAAAGGTTCCCATGATACCGGCAGCGTTACCACGTTGTATTGCCAGGGAGAGTCTCTGAACCAGGTATGCCCCGCAGCGGCGATCGTACCCACGATCCGCTAAGCGGTGCCCTATTTTAGAAATAAAAGATTTCGCTTCCGTGCCCCACACCCCAGAAGTCTCTACAGCGAAAGGGAGAAAGTGGTACTGTGACTTCAAAGCAGCATACTTTAAATGTTTCTGCCTCGCGGCACTCTCAGCAGCAGACCCAGCAGTCCGCATTGCATTAATAACTAACAAATAGTTTCTGTCAGTAAAAATATAGTTTTTCCACAGTCTTAAAAGCGATGCAACAAAGAGGTATATCGGAATAGTTCTAACCATTATTCCTGCGAACATTCAACATGTATTCTGCATAGCTGGTCATCTATAACTGACACATAGTACAATCAACTTCGCAGAAATATCGCAATTCACTGACAACGCTGATGTCTTTGTAACTTTTGAATGGGTACCCGGAAATTTAAAACATCCCTTTGAATTTGAAATACGCGATCGTATTTCACTTTGATTCATTTTTCTCGGATGTATTAGGAGTTTCTTTTATGTTATCATAAAATATATACAATGTGACTTTTAGTAAATAGTGTCAAGTAATTAATAATACTTGAAGGTTTTAAGTAGAAATTCACATGGTGAAATGGCCTGATCTCCCTATAATATGCTTAATTATAATATTGCGCTAGAGCTAGTGTGACATTTATTGATAATAAAAATGACTATACTTGTTATTTTTAAATGTTGCAATGTACAATAAGTTTTAATATAAAAAAATATCGAACTAATTTTAATGTATTTTATTTTCAGGTACAAATACGAGGTTCTAAAAGCGACAGCGGTTGCTTTTGACTTCTACTTCAAATATTAAGGGTAAGCTTTTTAAAACTTTTTGCATTATATAAATCTTTAACCAGTCCCCGAGTACTGAGTACCGAAAAGTTTTTCTTCGTTTTTCAGCAGCAATTTTAAAGAAATAATTAATTTTAAAAAATATCTTTGGTATGACTGCCTTAAACATGCTACCATAGTTTTTATGCTATTAACGTTTCCGAAATCTGCTTAACGGATTCCCTCACCCTGCCAGCCCACAGGGTGCCTCTTCACGCTTCGTTTGAAGGGCCCCATATCATAGGAATGAGGGACAACGTGTGCTGGTAGACTATTCCCTCTATTGGAAGTGCAACAAAGAAACGAGTCACCAAATTTCTTTGTGCGCAATGGAATGTTCGAGACAGTACAATGGTGACTCCGGAGAGCAGCACGTGTACTCCTATGAAAGAAGGGATGAAGTCAAAGCTGTGTATATTTTTTTATTATTTAGCCCACAAAACTGGTTACTACGTATTTTACTTGATTTTTACATACTAAAAAACGTATGTTACACTGTAACGAAGTATCCTACTAGATGCAGGCACAACATGATTACATCTGTTCTGCGATAGAGCTCCTTACTGGCTCATATAGTCTTTAAATAGATGATTTAAAAAAATACGCCATATACTTATTTCGACTAGCTGACCCATCGGACTTCGTACCACTTTGACAGTTTCTATGGCAACAAAACAAACAAATCGTAGAACATTTCGTATTGGAAAATTAAATTGTCATTTTTAGTATTTTCCATTACTTATTATTTATGTTTCTCACCGTTTAAACCTTCCCTGAACTTTTACATATATATCAAATTCAAAATTAGCCAAATCAGTCCAACCATTCTTGAGTTTTAGCGAGACTAACGAACAGCAGTTGATTTTTTATATATATAGATAGATTGCTTTTATACATATATAGGTATTGGTTCAAGACGCATTCACAGACGTATTTTTAGTTTATTTGTAAGAAGAATTGAGTCTTCCAAATTCGAATTATTATAGTCACATTATAAAGCTTAAACCCCTACACAAATCTTCGATAATAGAGCGAACGGCACTTTTCAATTCTTTTAATTACTTCTTAACTGTATTTAGTCACTAAGACACAATTAATCATTGTGCCGTTTCATCCGAATCCGAGATGAAACGATGCCAACTCGATAACTAATCGATTCTCCGGTGCTCGGTCGTCTGCCAAGTTTTTTAACGTCGAATATTATATTATATTATTATATTATTATCAAATTTGCTGTCGTACAAAAGCTTATTCTTTTAAGCTTATTCTATGTTTAGTCTGTAACGACGCCATTAGTAACTTTGATGAAAGTTAAGTTTTGATAAAAAAATGATTTATTGAAATATTGGATTAAGAATTTTAGGTGGTTCATTTTTGTAATATGAATTGATAATTAATATTTACTTTTGTTGGAACATCAGAAAAATATTTACATAATCAAAATATTATTAAACTAAAACAAAGTTACAGTTTAAGCGATGTATTCTTCAATCTTGCAGGTTTCTTGTTTGAACTGTGTTTTAGTTTTAGGATCAATAAACAACTCAAGTAGAGTAACTAATAAAGTCTTCGATTCATTCGATTGTTATAAGTCAAACAATACTCTTGATTCGAAACTAAACGTATCCAACTTTGGCGAGCTAATGCTCCAACTTCGCACGACAAATCGATCTTTCGCTATACGAGTATAAAGGCGGATCCACACCTGCGTACGTGCACGAATAGTGCAGTTCGCATGCATCATAGAAACATAGTATGGACTCTTTTGAAAAAAAAAGAAAGAAAAAATAATATGTGATGTTCCTGGAATTTGAATTTATATGTGCGATGTATTTACCAAATAAAGATATTATCTATTTCTATTTCTATAAAATAGTTATACATTATTTTTATGTTACACTTTATACTACACTCATAAAAATAAAAGTAAAAAGAATATTGTACATAAAGCATGACTGCAATTGCCTGCCGTAGGGAGCAAAACAGCCATGCTCAAGTGGGACTGGGCGAGTCGTTAGCCGCATGCAACCTGAAGAATGGGCACACACTATCACGCCTTAGGTGCCTAAGGACGGGAGAGGCCTGGTTAGGGTCGACCGCGCAAGCGTTGCCGAGACTATATCAATGCCTTTATGGGAAACTGGTGAGAAACCGCCAAGGACAGAGATGTGTGGAAGGGTTTAAGGAAGGCTTTTCTTTAGCAGTGGGACAAAATAGGCTTCCCTTAAAAATAGTATGATTAGCATGGCATATCACTAAAAAGGCCTCCACTCAGCATATGTCAGAGCAAAAACACAAATGTTGAAAAAATTTCCATGAGCAGGATTTAAACCTGCACCCTTCTGACATACCGGGTCAGGTGCTCTTCCAATTGAGCTATCGTGGTTCTAACCAGCCCGCCAAAATTATTCAACACTTTTTACTTTGAAACCCAAAAGCGCCCATTCAATGTCAACAACTACCGTCACTAACATCCGATCATAATATTTTTACAAATATTAAAGATCAGTTAAGAAGTAGGCAAGCTATTCAATTATATATTTAAGAAGTAGGTAATTTGTTCACAACAAAATTTGCGTTAAAAGTTATTTTGAACATTTTATATGTCAGAGCATTATAAAAACACCTTAACGGCTTAGTAGAACCTTAACGGATCACGCGGCTTGAGAAACTTATATATATATATAAGAAGGCTATAAGAAACTTCAAGGTGTCCTTGAAGTTTCTTATAGGTTGGCCTTTATATCGTCCCTGAACTTATTTTAAGTTCAGTGACGATATATGTAAAGGCCTATAGGAAGCAAATAAAAACTCGCTCCAAAATAGTGCGATGCAAGTGCGCTGGTGTGAACCCACCTCAACAGGCGAGTCGATCGCGAGCTGAATTGAAGCGCCACGCCAATCACCGCTCGCACACGCGATCGCGCTATCAACCGGGAACTTGGCCATTTTTTATCGTGCACCCTGATTACATATACTGTAACATTAATGATTATGATATTATGAATGATACTGGTGTTGTAGAGTTTTGTATAAAAAAATAATTGAGTCATTATCATAAGCAGCTCGTGTGAGTGCACTGCTGGAGGCCTTGCTTAATGAAAAAAAGAAAAAACGTTTATTTCAATATAGACAAAAGACAATCGGTGATACAATGGAAGAAATACAAAGAAAAAAGAAAGAAAATTATGTGTTTCACGGCAATGCATCTTTTTAGGGTTCCGTACCCAAAACGGGACCCTATTACTAAGACTCCACCATTCGTCCGTCTGTCTGTCTGTCCGCCTGTCACCACGCTGTATCTCATGAACCGTGATAGTTAGACAGTTGACCTTTTAGCCCGACCTCGGCAACGTTGTCCATCTCCCTTTCTTATTAAGTAAATGATACAAAATATTATTAGTGGAATTATGTTTTTGATGGTTTTTGAGTATCCGAAATACATGGTTGCGGTACGTCAAACTAATCTAATGTTAATGACCATGCTGTTACAAAAAGTTTTCTTAATGCATATGGTTTAGTTCATAAAACACAAACTTCAATCAAAATAACCCATTGTCCCCCCACTACCAAAGATTCAAGATATCGAAGTTCTATCTATTCATGAGACGTCGCCAAACTCCGGAGTTCTAAATCCAATTACAAGCTTGCTGCATCTGGCGTCTACAAGTTGTTGTAAGCCTGAAGGTTATAGTTTCATAGTTGGTACTAACTTGCCTAATTGAGCCTAGCTATGTTTGTCGATAGAAATCTTGCAATCAGTGGCTCCCAACCTTTTTTAGACTTCTAAGTGAGCCAAGCTGCTAATACTACGCTTGTCGATAGTATTCTGTGGTGCACAATCTTTTTTCGACCATAGACGACTTTACTTTTCGTCGTGCATCTATTGTCTATGATGTTGTAAGCTTCTAGGTTATCGTTTCATAGTTGGGACTAACTTGTCTAATTAAGCATAGCTACTACGCTTGTCGATAGAAATCAGTGGTGCCCAACCTTTTTTCGACTATAGACCACTTTACTTTTTGTCATGCATCTGGCGTCTACAAGATGCTGTGAGCCTTGAGGTTTTAGTTTCATAGTTTGTACTAACTTGCCTAATTGAGCCTAGCTACTACGTTTGTCGATAGAAATCTTGCAATCAGTGGCTCCCAACCTTTTTTCGACTATGGACCACTTGATAAAAACTAGGAGCTAACTATTTTTTTAAATAACATACTCACGGTTCGTGTCTTTTTCCATCAGTAAAATAATTTTAAACGTTTACTCTCTTTCTTAACTCTAATATGATTTATTACCAGCTCATTTTATGTCATAATATCTGCTGGGATGGATTTCCAGGAGTTGCTTAACTTCAGCAATCGGATTCCGGGCGCATTGACCACTGGGCCTTTGACCTCCACCTATGATGATAACCAAAAATAATCTGCTATAGTGGAAAACTCGTAACTCTTTACAACTCATCAATATATTTAATAGCGCGTTCAATTAACCAACCAGATTCTAGTGAAATTGGGTCCCACACAGTTTTGTTAATACAAATATAGTTATATGACTTAGTTGTGAAGTTGATATCAGTACACAGTTGTTGCTATTAGCAAGTTCTCGAGTTGTGTTAGTTAAGCTTCAGAGGTTTTGTTCGGCTTTTAGCCAAGCTAAAGCGGGTTCGGCGAGTTGGATTGAGCCACGATAGCATAGTTGGTAGTGCACCTGACCCGGGGTGCAACACTTTGTCTTTTTTCAATTAGTTAGTCTTAATTAAGTAAGAACTCCGATGTAAAATTTAAATGCCGGTGTTTGAGATAACTTGCCCACATTTGAGGCAATACCCATCAGTTTTATAGTGGTGGCTTGATTTCAACGATAGAGGTCGGTTGATGAATTAACAAGAAGCTATATTTTAAACTCTGCTTTGTTTGGCATGGACTAATATTTTGCAAATTTTAAACATTTAAGTCAAACATTTGAAGTTGTGATTATGGTTTTATATAAGTATAAATAAAAAAAAATATATAATTTTGTTACGAACAAATTTGTAGAGATAATACTCTTATTTTACTTACTTATTATTATTATTCAATGCCGAAAAATTTGTTCGTTTTTAATCAGCGTCCGAAATTAATTAACACTATCTAGTGTTTTAGGTTTAGGTTGTTAGTTGCATAGTGGTAGTGCACCTGGATTAGTATGTCATGGGGTGCGGGTTTGAATCCCTCTCACGGGAAAAAAAAAACATTTTTTAAAAGTTGAATTTGTTTTCATTTCAATAACAAATAGAAAATAAATTGGTAGCGTGTCAGCAAGGCTACGAGTACTATTATTAGTTTGACTTTTGTCTCTAAAATAAAAGCTATCTCGGTAGGAACAAGAAGTTCAATTTACCCAAAACCGCGTTACCTTCTGCTGTCAGACTGCATCCAATTACCGAATTCTTGCAACTTGAACTTCGATCAATAGTGTACCAGATAAAAGATCCGGACCAAAAATGCATCTCGAAAGTGATATTGTTATCTCATACCTCTAAATTTAAATTTCGAATAACAAAATCTTTAAAAAAACGTTGGATAGCATCAACAACTTCAGCTTACTGTAAACCTGAACCCCATATTCATAAAAACTATTTTAGCATAATTTAGTTAATCATTGTTTTGTCTCTTTTTCTCAAATTCAAAATGACGTTTGTGTGACGTTGACAAAACAATATTTAACTAAATAATGCTTAAATAGTTTTTATGAATAAAGGGTAAGTCTTAAAAATAAAGATTAATAAAGGTTGTAAAGTATTTGTCACACACACTTACTGTCATCGCCACAAACATCATTGTGGTTCCGTGGCTATAAAGTCACTTATATTTGTCTGCACATACGCGTGGAGTTGTTGCATATAACAATGATAACTGTTTTCTTATTATCATAGTTATCTTATAATGGCCCAATCTTTATTGTCCTTACCTGTTGTGTATATCAGAGGGTCAGTGAGACATTTAAAGGCAGATTATTATTTTGAAAGCCGATTTCTTTGCATCTTAATAAATGATAACGACATTAGCTCCCACTTGGTGGCGCACTTCGAAACTTGAGTATCAGTAAAATTCGTGAAATAAAATGTCCCAAGACAATTCGAGTTGTTTAATGACGTCATTGGGAAAGTTGAAGTGTTCCAACTTTTGTTCCCTTTATTCTTTTGTTTTCGTTTATGCGTCATTTTTTTATTTCCTCGGTTATAATTAAAGAGTTTTTAATAAGTTGTTTTACATGCCAGTCCCATCGTGACTATAGTTAAATATATCTCTTTTTTAAATGCACCTGGCTAGCTACCGTCTGTCAGAATAACAACAATGTTAGAAGTATTGTTGTGTTTGCACAGATATGGATAAGATAGCCACTTCATCAGTATTTGGGGATTCCGGAAGATATGAGCTGCCTTCGGTGGTATCTTCACTTAACGTCAAGTTAGATGAAGGCCAAAATGTTTACCCGTAACATATATTAAAAATAGACAAACGAGTATACGGTTCATCTGGGCCTTAAGTCTGTTGGTAGCCTGGGATCTTGCCTTAAGCTTGCACTTAATATGACGCCAATCGCTAAGCTAGTGGTAGAATAAAACGTTAACAAAACGAAACGAGGTTCAAGCAAATTGTAACCGTCGTAAAATCATCTTTTAATCCTAGATAAGCTCACACACGTACGCACAATTCGGAAACTTTTTCTAAGACCGTTAATCTTCCCCAACTTTGGGAAACATATATCTTATCCCGAACGACATACAGACCATAATTCTTTATCTCACCAACGTAATCACGTTTGGCTTTGGCTCGACCGCAATTAAAGTTAATACGTGGAGTCCTTTGTCCTGAATATTTCAAATGACCCGTGCAAATAGGCTTGTGAGGTTTTTATTTCGACCTGTTTGTTGAAAGCAATTGGCGATTTTATATGGTGTTTGAAATTTCGTGTTTTTTTTATGTTGTGCCGCCAAAGGAATTTATGAACTTGTAGATAAGGACTGCTTACCTGATGGAAAGCGGACACTGAGCCCTTTCTAATTGCAACCTTGGACAAGTAATAAGGGATGCGCGATTATGAATGATACTAAATGAATCAATCGATTATTACATTCAATCGAATAATTCGAATGACTTTTAAAATGTATCACTAATTACTAAGCAGTACTAATCGGGTGCTAATCAGTCAGTAGTAGGAATCAACCACTAACGAATACAGAATTTTGCAACTGAATGGTCATTCATTGATAATGAATGAATGATAACGTTAGTAACTAATTTAGTAAAGAACACCCGCGGATTATTACGGATTTAAATATCATATGGCATATGTCATACGACGCCATTTTTAAAATTTTTCGATTATAGCCAGCCTCTCTTGGTAACCGCTAATGAGCTTTATGCTGTGGCGTTAAAGTACATTTTAGCTTTCTTTCTTAATTCGATTATTGAAATTAGTATATTACTAATCTGGTATTCGATTTTTGATTTTAGTATTAGTAGTTAATTCGATTAATGAAATTAATCATAATCGCGCATCGCTACAAGTACTGTAGCGAAGTAAGCTGACACTAACCGCCTCTGTGTTCTAGTGGTTTAGATCACCGGGTTCGAATCCCAGCGGGGCACATGTTTGTGTACTCGGGTTGGTTGGTGGTACGACTGGTTTGTCCGCCTGGCTAGCTACCACCATCTTATCTCAATATGTCGCCATAACATCAATGTTTGTAGCATTGTTGTGTTCCGGCAGCTAGAAAAAAGATAGCCAGTGCCTCACTAGTTGAGGATCCCGGGTGAAGTGCGCTTCAACCAATTGGCCTTATCATCACTTAACATCAGATGAGATCATGGAACTGTGCTTACCCGTAAAATATATTTAAAAAAACTAAAGCTAAACCTTCTTATATGCTTCTTAGCCCTATAATTACACTGAATCTGGTACTGTAACACCCGCTGGGTCGTTACTTAATGTACCGGGGGTTTTATTGAATGAAATGCTTTATAGCTTCAAATATTTATATTAGATTTAACATGTGATATTAATAATCTATTCGTCGTCGCGGCCCGTCAAAGAGTCCGCGATGTTCTTCTTTTTCTCTTCCACCTTTTTCTTCTACTATGTTTGAACGCAGGCCACGGCGGCTGCCAGTAAGCATGCCCGAGCAAGGAGTCTCGGTTGCTACAGTACCTTTCAAATCTGAATACAGTAATGTTAACTAATGCTCGATTTCTTGGCGGGAAAGTGAAGAGTCATGTCTGCGGTTTTGTTTTATTTTCTAAAATGTGTGTTATGTCGAATATTAATGTGAAATAATGGTGGATTATTAACCGTTAAGTGTTCGTGAGTGTGCATGAGTGTTGGCAAGTGAAACAAAACAGTGCAACGTCACTTTTCAAATTCTCTCAAGAAGTCCGCCCGAGGACTTAGTAAAGCCCCACATCTTTACTGAGATACTCGAGGTTGGGTGGTATACCATTTCTCATTTCTATTATCATTCATCATCATCATACTGAAAAGAAATATTGTTTATTTATGTATTAGTTGTTAGAAAAATTACTTTGACACTGCCTAAATGTGCTAATCGCACGAAGCCATCAACAAAATAAAATAAAAAACGAATGCTCCTTGGTAGTAGAAATCGTCATTGGGTAGATGCAATCTATTGGGTTATAAGAATTTTGACGAGCTCCGAAGCCGAGTGTCTTCGGGGGCGCTAAGTCTAAGGTTTCGGGTTCGATTCCCGGTCAGGTCGATATCGAAAACGAGCTTTTCGATATTGTGTCAGGTCTGGGTAGTTGTGGTACCGTTGCTTCTGATTTCCATAAAACGAGTGCTTTAGCTACTTACCATGGGATCAGAACAATGTACCTATGTGATGTTTTCTAATATTTATTTTAAAAGTATATTTATATAGTCACATAATAGTAAAGTGACGTGAAAGAAAGAAAAAACATTTATTGACCACACAAACAGCATAACATAGAAAGACAAAAAAAAGTAAGTACAAAAGATTCACACTATAAATCTAATACATATTACAGCCGTCTTAAATACGTCTTAGACGACCCCGACGACCCCATAACAGTTGCGAACGCCCCCCCGCCCGATTCTCTAAATGTCACTACACATTTACAGAATACACTAAACATGCACACTAGCTTAGGTCCAAGACACCGTGATCGTAGAACAAGGGTACGAAGAACCGGTTCACACGCGCTCTATACCAGGTACAGACATGTACCTGGGCGCTTCTCTCCTCCTCCACGGCCCGGTCTACCCGAGCCGAGGTCCGAGCCTTTAGAGGCGCCCTCGGGTGGTTCCGCCCCCCGATCCGATCCGAACCCTTCGGAGAATCTAGTAGGGCACGGGGACGCGCACTAGTGCGCGATGCCGTTCCCTCTAGAAAACTTCCAAAGGTGATTCGTTTCACACGGCTTGAGGGACCCTTTACGTTCCTCGCCGCCCGCAAAAAAGCCCGGTGAAGCTGAAAATGCCGTCTGAGGCAATCAGCAAACTCTCTAAAAAAAAAAAACATATTACAAACAAATAAATCCACCAGTTTAAAGTCGCTCAGCGAGCCATGGAAAGAGCTATGTTTGGAGTTTCTCTGAAGGATAGATTCGTAACGAATACATCCGTCAGAGAACCAAAGTCATCGACATAGCTTTAAGAATTAGCAAGTTGAAGTGGCAGTGGGCCGGCCATATCTGGCGAAGAACCGACAACCGCTGGGGTAAACGTGTTCCTGCGGCCAGGTGGGATGATGACCTGCGAAAGACTGCAGGCAGATGCTGGATGCGTCAAGCTGAGGACAGGGCGCTATGGCGCTCATTAGGGGAGGCCTATGTCCAGCAGTGGACTAAGATAGGCCGATGATGATGATGATGATGAAATCTGGTATTCTGGTGGGACCTAGAGGTCACGACGAATATATACAACATGTAGATCTAGATCGGATACACATTGGATCTTTTCATTTTGACCACACCTTTCTGTTCTCATCTCATCTCATCTCAGCCAAGAGACGTCCACTGCTGGACAAAGGCCTCCTCACGGATCTCCATGAGGGGTATTTGCCGTAATCGCCACGCTTGGCAGGCGGGTTGGCGATCGCAGTTGGTTAAGAGTAACCTCAGAGAGATGCTGCTGCCCATCCTCTGGAATGGTCCCTTAGTCGGCTTTTACGACACCCTCGGGAAGATATGGGGTGGTGAAATTCTTTATCCCCGGCACCACACACCTTTCTGTTACACGTTGTATATTATAACAACTGCACTAAAACAAACCGGGTTGATAAATGAGCACAACAGCAACATAAAATGCTCACCCATCCTATTACCCTGCCTTGAAAAACTTGCAACATCGCGCCCGGAACCTGAAAACTGCTGCGCTTCTCGGTTATGTGTGCCCGTACAATAAAAGTTTAATTGTCAATCGTGTATGTCGCCCGTAGCTCTACTTTGTCAAAGTTATACCTACTCCAATAAAGGCGGTGCACTGGAACCCTTCCAAATGCCTTGTCTTCTATAAGCCGAATGTTTCTATCGCTTCAATGGAACAGTGGGGACTGCAATAAATAAAATGGATGGTCATCCCCATAAGGCGACTTACACACGTGTAGCTTTTATATTGTTTCTCTGAGGTTGAGAAGCTCTGTGATTGGTTGATATGTTTGTTTGTTACGGAAGTCATGCTAGCGAGTGCTAATACTGATTATAACCAGGCGGTTAACACAGAGGCCTGTGGTTTAGTGGTTAAGACAATCGGTTTAGGCCCAAAGTTCTCGGATTCGATTCCCAGCGGGGGGTAAGTGTTTGTGTACTCGGTTTGGTTGGTGGCAGGGCTTGTTTGTCCCCCTGGCCAGCTATAAACAAATAAATAAATGTTTCCCACACTCACACCAATTATCTAGTCCCAAGAAAAGCTTCCTTAAGAAACCCGTTATATGGTTAACTAGACAACGGATAAACATACATAATATACTTAAATACATACTAATTATTCATAGGAAACACCCAGACCCGAAATAATTTAGAAAAACAGGTATTTCTAAATTGATCCGACAGGGGATCGAACCCGGGACCTAAGAGATGGCGACACCATGAAAACCGGTGTGCAAGCCACTCGACCAAGGAGGTCGTCAACTTATACCATCACCATCAGCTATCACCATCTTATCCAAATATGTCGCCATAATATCAATGTTTGTAACATTGTTGTGTTCCGGCAGTTAGAGATAAGATAGCCAGTGAATCAGTAGTTGAGGATCCCGGGTGAAGTGCGCTTCTACCTTCGACCTTGTCAGCACTTAACATCAGGTGAGATGACGACAAAGAGCTTACCCGTAAGATATTTAAAAACAAAAATAGTTTAACTACCTCTTTGCATATAATTACTTTGATCCAGTGCTCTGTTTAGACGTTATAGACAAACAAACAAACTGAAATAACTTTCGTATTAATGACGTTACTTGGTTAGAAATAAAACTCCACATTGTCTTCTTAGAGTGTACTCGTGCAATCATAGCTATTTCGTCAATAGTAAAATTCAGTTTAGTATGTAGCGCGCTTTAGTCTCAGATAGTATTCTTGACGCTTCAACTACGATAGGGTTATAATTTAAAGTTTCTTCGCATGATGCAACCCTGTCACACGAAGATATAACAAGAACTAACGTAAACACAAATAATGCGGGATAAAACTTTTACGCTCGTTCGAACAAGTTTTGGCTTGATTTGAGTGCATTATTTTATGAGGCGAGCTGAGTAGTTTAGCTGTGATAACTATTCGTCACTTTGTTTTCGTGGCGAAGTAAACTGTGTTTTACTGTTATGGAGATAAGGTGCTTTATATTTTACGTGAGCGTTCGTAGTTATTACCGGATCCTTACCAAGAATGTGGTTGTAACAAACAAAATGTGGGTTGACTAGTTTACTTTGTAATAATTGTATTCAAAATGCTTTTTAAAGGTATTTCAAAAAACAATTGAAAAATAATGGAACTTGGTATTTTTTGTAGAAAAATCCATAATCATCATCATCTCAGACAAAAGACGTCCACTGCTGACGTCCACAAAAGCCTCCCCCATGGATATCTAAAACGACTGGTCTGTGCTGCTCGCATCCAGCGGCGACCCGTCACCTTCACCAGATCGTTGGTCCACCTTGTTGGGGACCTGCCCACACTGTGTCTTTCGGTACGCGATCGCCTGTTTCACCCACATGGACATCAGTCCTGCGAGCGATGTGTCCTGCCCATTGCCACTTGAGCTTAGCTATTCATAGATATCTCTATATGTTATACAGCGTAACTGATTTTATGGTTGGCAATAAACTTAAGGTTCTTTATACGATAGTGATTAAACTATCCCAAAGGTTTTCTAGGAGTTGGCATCTTCCCTGGCGTATTTCTGGCAGGCCTTGGCGTTAGAGAACTTAGTTATTGGCTCGAAGAAAGGGGAGAAAGTCGCACATAAAATGGGGTCGTCTCTATCCCCAGTACGTAAGTATATTTTAAACAAGTTAAACAAAAAACCAGCCAAGAGCGAGCCGGACTCGCGCACGAAGGGTTCCGTACTTTATGACGTATTAAATAAAAACTACTTACTAGATCTTGTTCAAACCAATTTTCGGTGGAAGTTTGCATGGTAATGTACGTCATTTATTTTTTTTAGTTTTATCATTCTCTTATTTTAGAAGTTACGGGGGGGGGGAAACACATTTTACCTCTTTGGAAGTGTCTCTCGCGTAAACTATTCAGTTTAGAAAAAAATTATATTAGAAACTTCAATATCATTTTTGAAGACCTATTCATTGATACCCCACACGTATGGGTTTGATGAAAAAAAAAAATTGAGTTTCAGTTCTAAGCATGGAGAACCCCCAAAATTTATTGTTTTTTTTTATTTTTGTGTGAAAATCTTAATGCGGTTTACAGAATACATCTACTTACCAAGTTTCAACAGTATAGTTCTTATAGTTTTGGAAAAAAGTGGCTGTGACATACGGACGGACAGACACAGACAGACAGACAGACATGACGAATCCATAAGGATTCCGTTTTTTGCCATTTGGCTACGGAACCCTAAAAACCGGTCATGACGTAAGCGTAGCTCTTACTTGATTCTTTAAGGCATTCGTGTTCTGATCTGAATCGAACTCTCTGTCTCTGAGTTCTGACAAGAGCAGAATCCGCTCTAGTCAAGAGCGTCTCTTAAGACAATTGTCCTGCATTGCTTTCGACTTCAGTGTAGTCCAGAAAAAGTCTCAGACTTGGCAACACGCCAATTATATCAATAGTTTTGCGAGCACCAGAATGCTGCAGTGACAGCTTACCACCAGAGCCTTGATTCAACTATTTTAAAACGTCCTGAATCATGTGACCATGGTCTGATTTTAACATATCATAGTACAAATGGCAAAATTAACCAACTGACACTCCATTGAAAAGTAATTAAATAAGCGGACTTAGGAACGCAGTGCTTCAATTCAGCTATTTTAAAACATCCACAGTCTTGTCTCATTGACCTGGCACTGACATTTTCTCATTATATACATTATATACAAGATCTGTCAATAAGGCGCGTGTATGTGCTATACCCGTCTCGCTTTTACAACTGCAATAATACCGCTATAAGAGCTCATGCTAATATCCCAGGCTACAAACAGACTTAAGGCTCAGACGAACCGTATACTCGTTTGACTTTTATATATCTTATATATATCTTTCGGGTGAGCACTTGGCTTTTATCTCACCTAATGTTAAGTGATGATAAGGCCGAAGGTGGAAGCGCACTTCACCCGAAATCTTCATCTCCTGACGCACTGGCTATCTTATCTCTAGCTGCCGGACAAAACAACACTATAAACATTGATGTTATCGCGACATATTTAGACAAAATGGTGGTAGCTAGCCAGGCGGGCAACCATGCTGAATACACAAACATGTACCCCCGCTGGAAAACGAACCCAGGACCTCTGGGTCTAAATCGGTGGTCTTAACCACTAGACTAAAGAGGTGATTAAAGTCGACTCCATTAAAAAATGGCTGCGGTGTCGACATTTGACAACAATAGAGACACAACTTGCCTTTCAAAGTACAAAGCAACTTGATATACAGGAATTTGGTGAATAGACGGGAGAGGAGGGAAGGGAAAATTGACTCCCAAACTAGCTACTATTATATTTATGAAAATTCATTATTATTATGTACACTACTTTCAAGTTAGTAGGAAACTTTAAATTTTTCTCCAGCGCGCGGCGACCTGTGGTTTGTTCAAGTTCGCCCAACTTCCCCGGTCACTTCGCCGCTTAAGTTAAAAAGTTTGGAGACAAAGGATAATGTTTCTGCTGGAGCTAATTCGATTTGTGATATGTGCACGGGCTGGTCTAATAAAAGTCTAATAAAGACGAACGATGAAATGTGATTAAAAATTATCGGACATTGCGGTTTAGTGGTTATACCAGCAGTCTCAGACCCAGTTTGATTCCCAGCAACAATTAAATATTAGTCTACTTAATTTAGTTGGGCTTGTTTTAAGTCCTTACAGCTAACTATCATCGTCTTATTTAAGTCTCTAGCCTTCTAGTTTAAAATAAGATAGCCAGTTACTCCTTCAATAAGGATGTTTTTGATGGAGTGTGATTTTAACTAAAGCCTTATCGTCACTTCCAATCAGACGAGATGAAACCAAGCTGTTTCTATTCCAAAAAAAAGAAGAACAGTTAAAAAGCCAAACTAATATCTAGAAATAAAACCTTTTTACGAAAAAAAAAAACAGAAACGTAAAAATATTTTATTATCATTGCTTTGGAAAAATATGACTTACCAAATAACACGAAACCTAGCGTAAAATAATTGCTAGTAGATTCTTACAAATTGTACAATGTGTATGTGTAATTTTTTATTTTTTATTATCCTATTTCGTCCCACTGCTGAGCAAACGTCGCCCCCAAATCTCTCCATTTGCTCTTATTTTGGCGGTCTCCAACCAATCTCTTATACAACGTGTATCAGAAAGGTTTGGTAGAAATTAAAAGATCCAACGTGTATCCGAAATAGGAGTCGAATTATTAAAGGAAAAAAGTGACGAACACTGGTTCTTGTCGAAATCTGGTGCTACTACCATGTTGTACACTACCCTATGTACAAAACACAGCTTCGTTGAATCCTTTTCCACCGGAGCTAAACTAAGCTTAACTAAGCTATGAAAATCAAACGACCCTGGATATCATACACACTCCTCGCTTCACAGCTTAGCACATTTCCAGGGGAAAAGCAGTCTTAAGATGTTATCTATACACTTTATAGTTGCTCACTGACTTCTTACGACGCATATAGGAAAATAGCTCTTTAGCTATGAAGTTGGCCTTTTTTAGTACACGGTTGCGAATGTCTATTGTTTGATTGAAAATTCTAATTTTAAAACATGGATTTCTTTTCAGAGTCATTTGTTTGTTCGTGAGTCTTTTGTTTTCATTACATTTTATAAATTTTGACGTCAGCATGACCATGTAAAAGCACGAATAGTTTTGAAATACGTATATTAAGTAGTATAATAATAATAATAAGTATAGTATATAATATTTAACCTACCTGTTTGTATGTTATTGTTTTCATGTTGTCGAATAAACTTAGAAAGTTGTTACCTCTAAAAGTAAAATGTAACACAGTAATTTTTATAAGGTAATACTTTTCTAAATTTTTATAGTATGCCAATAGCATAGCATACTACAAGTAAAGCATGCATAATAACACAAATACAATTTGCGATCCAATAAAATAAGCACAAAGCATACCGACAGTGGCTACATAATACGGCTCAAAACTGTAAGCATAAAACTAGGAAACGTTATTAAGCCGACAAAGAGCTGTATCTCAGTAAGTGAACGCTATTCCCCGTCCGTTGGGGCTCGACTCTATACAATATGAAGGCACACAGTCTTTTATCTTTTTTCTATTTTCTCAACGCAAAAACATTATACAGGATGTTTGTTAGAGGGTTGTCAAAACAAAATTCAATTAAAATTCAAAACATTTTTTTTAAGCAAGTTGTCAGGTTTGTCGTTAGGTAGGACTACTTCGAATAACAAAATTACTAAAACCACATAACATTTGAACCCAATAAATATTTTTTATTTTAGATCAAAAAAATAATTTTGATTATGTAAAGAAAAAAAAAGAAAGAGTTACGCTAAAATATCTATGAAGCAAAATCCAGGTTATTGGAACCTGAACTAGGTAGCCAATAGCCTCCTCAACCCTTTTGTTTCGTTTTGACAACCCTCTACCAAACACCCTGTATAATAAAAAAAAAATTCTTTTTGGAAATTGCTTTAGAGGAACTCATAGACAGTTCTTGATAACCCTGCTGGCATGTGGGGAAAGTACAGGGATTTATAATGGGTATGCCTCCTTTCCCCTTCTCTTTCCAATCGTTACCACGACAATAATCGGGGCAAAAGGCAAAACATGCATTCAGAAACACTTGAAGATATTATCTATTTGTATCGTAATAATGTATTGTACTATTGCAATTATCTTATTAAATAAAGCATTTTTATTTATTTTTGTAGTAATTATTTATTTTTAAAATAAATTGCTTATATTGACAGCTATATTTATAATACAACAATGCTTCTCAAACTGCTATTAAGGCGGCATACTAAATCAATGAAATAGTTTTTGAAGAGGCACCATTTAATGTCAGTGTGTCTCGCATTACTACTGAAATATACTAACGAAATATATGAGTGTGCGAACGAGACTGTAGCAAACAAGCACGTCATAAGGGTGACACTTGCGCGACACGAATATATCGCAATCCCTCCACGTTTGCCAATAAACTTTATTCCCCAGTGATAAAGTTGAGAATAAAATTTCACCTATAAAACGTTTCTATTCCTTTTTTGCACCGTTCAAATAGAGATCGTTTCGGAAATTCAGCACACAGATATGCTTTTGTTTTCTTGCACGCTGTCGTTTTAACGACTGCTCCGAATATTGAATATATTACATACATATCGTTATACATATAATTCTTCTGAACGTGTTTGTCAACTAACTCCTAAGTAACGGGTGGACCGATTTGGATGAAATTTTGTGTGTATATTTCAATGGGTTCCTGGATGGTATGAAAACACAATTGGACCCGATAAGTAGCGCTGCAAAAGGGTTCCATCATGGGATACGGGTGATCTCAAGCGGACGAAGTCGCGAGCGGGCCAACTAGTATTTATATAATAATATTTATTAAATACAGATAACATGATCCATTTTGTTAGTAACATTTTAACTTAAGACTATAATAGTATAGTATAATTTCATTCAATAGCATACGGATAACATTTAAATGCATTCATTCGATAATAAATAATAAAAATAATAGTTCGATTGGCATTCAATTACTGCGCATGTACCATGCTACAGTGGTTTAGGTACTCGCAGTCAAACCTACTCGCAAACGCGCTTAGTGTGCCGTTGGAGCTGGCCTAGATCCTGCGCCCCAGAGATGTGCACCGCTTGCGAATGGTGGTGTAGAAACAGTCCACCCTCGCCTCAGCGAACATCCCCGACGCGCTGCAGAACCGGAGCAGCCCCACCAGTACTCTAAACGCGTTGTTACACTGGACTCGGAGGGCATCATACTGTTTTGGCGTATAATTAACCCATAGGCTGCTCGTGTAGAAACTAGTGCAGTAGGCTCGAAGAAGACAAATTCTGACATTTGTTGAGCAGCGAGCAAACCTGCGGAAATCATGTTCGCTCTTACAAACAACGCCCTCCGCTCCCTCTCAATGTCCGCATCGTCATTCAGGTCAGAGGCTACCCAATGTCCGAGGTATTTAAATTGATCAACTCGCTGCAGCTGCGTACCATACAATTGCAAAAAAGCGTTCCCTCACTCCACAGAACTTTATTAATGACATAATTTTTGCTACTTGTTAATGCTGGTTAAATTTCACCGAGATCACATTAAACAATGAACGGGAAATGATCTAACCATATACCGTCATATTTCGGATATACATCAATAATTGAAGCCGCGGCCGATTTAGTTACCACGCAGCCGCAGTGGCCTAACCAGCGGTTAGCCATGTTCGCCTCGCTTACGAAAGTATATGTACCAGAGTTTAGTCCTAAAACCGCAACGTCCGCACACAGCCAGTCCTGTTCCAAACTAACACACGTTAGCTCTTCAAAAAATGTTTCATTCGGATGGGCATTAAATTCCCCAAGCATATAAACACCAGGCTGAGACAATCCGTGAATCCGCTACATTTTCTGCTTGATCCATGGCCATCTAAACACTAAAAACCATAAATTACTTTTGATATACAGTATTGCCTAAAGCGCACACACGCGGGTTATGACACTGCACGACGACATTTTGGAAAACACTTTTATTCCGCAGTAATACAACCCCCCCGTAGGGCCTACCGCGTAGCATGCCAGCCGCTGTGTCCTCCGCATAGGTCCACGTGCATCCAAATCGCTGGTCGATACCGCTGAAAAACTGGATATCGTCTGGCAGTAGCCATGTTTCTTACAGTGCAATAATATCAGCCGACTGACACAGAGCTCAACAGAGCGTTTCACGCTCTTGCAATTGAAGCTGACTAATCTACCTATTTATACTATGTATATATACTTACAAGGTCTTACTTTAAAAAAAAAACCGGCCAAGTGCGAGTCGGACTCACGCACGAAAGGTTCCGTACTTATGACGTATTAAAAAAAAAACTACTAACTAGATCTCGTTCAAACCAATTTTCGGTGGAAGTTTGCATGGTAGTGTACATCATATATTTTTTTTAGTTTTATCATTCTCTTAGTTTAGAAGTTACAGGGGAAATTTGGCAAGTCGTTCCTCTGTAAGACCATTCGGCTTTGGAGTTCTTTGCCGGCGCATGTGTTTCCAGCGGAGCGTGAAACGGCATTTATGCAGGCCGTCATGAATGGGTGCGCTTGTTAACGTGCCTGTTCCACGGTGAGGAGCGCTCTTATTATTTTAGACTGCATCGGCTGCTTACCATCAGGCAGGATGTGGTCAATATGACGTGTCAAAAAAAATAAAAAAAATTTTACCACTTTGGAAGTGTCTCTCGCGTAAACTATTAAGTTTAGAAAAAATAATATTAGAAACCTCAATATCATTTTTGAAGACCTATCCATAGATACCACACGTGTATGGGTTTGATGAAAAAAAAATTGAGTTTCAGTTCTAAGTATGGGGAACCCCCAAAATTTGTTTTTTTATTCTATTTTTGTGTGAAAATCTTAATGCAGTTCACAAAATACATCTACTTACCAAGTTTCAACAGTATAGTTCTTATAGTTTCGGAAAAAGGTGGCTGTGACATACGGACGGACAGACAGACAGACATGACGAATCCATAAGGTTTCCATTTTTTTCCATGTGGCTACGGAACCCTAAAAACATACAACCGAATTGAGAACATCCTCCTTCTTTTGAAGTCGGTTAAAAAGAGGTAGACAAAGCATCGGAATCACCAGATTTGAGTATTCTCGCCGTTAGTGACCCGACGTCACATTTAGCATAAACATAGCATTCCAAACATGACTTTTGTGAGCTTACCGATCGCTTGATATGCGAGTATCTTAGTACTCTCGTCCCTTAGAATAATATTATTGAAATAAAATGGCAGAGTCTCAAGGTGAATTGGAAAAAGCAAAACCAATTTTCTGTTTTAATTACCTAGTCTGTCGAGACGCAGCATTGTTGTCTTTATCTTTCCATCTCGAGGGTCCGTGGTGAAATCATTGTTGATGATAAGAGAGGCTGAGTGGAGGTTGGGGGTGAAGATTGGAAGATAAAGAAATTGGAAGAATTTTCGTGGGGTAGGGCAAAATTATTATTAACATCTATGACTCGCAATAAAGCAACATTCACAGTTTTTAAATTTTATTATTGGTTTCGCGAAAGGCCGGTCATTGGATGGGTGACCAAAAATTTATCATCTCGAACTCCTCCGTTCTTCGGAAGGCACGTAAAGCCCGTCCCAGCTGCAATAGCAGTCGTTAACAATCACCAATAGCTTATGAGCTCGAGTGCGCGAATACCAGATACAATAGAATTTTAATTGTTATTGGCCACCTGGTGGTCGATCGACACTCAAGGGGAGTTTTTTTTTTATAATTACTTACCTTTAAATAAAGATTTTATTATTATTATTATTTAAGCCCATTATTATTTATTTATTTATTTATTTATTCAAAAAACTCACTGGCTTACAGTATAATTACACCAAAACGCCAACAAGCAAAACTTTTTTACATGCATTGATTAAAAATTACATTTAAAATCTTACAAACACATTTCAAAATAATAGATAAGTACTAATAATAACAATAATAGACATAGAATAATACAAAACAATAGTCATTTTAAATCAGAACAATCAGAACATTATATAGAACATATTATCATAGACTTTCATATAATTTTTACCAGTTGACAACTATGATGCCTGGTGGTCTGTGTTCAACTGTTGCAAAAGACTAAAACCAGTTGACTCCTATTTTTAATGATTAAAGAAAAAAAATGTCGGTCACGGTCTCTGTCGAACACTGGGCATTAGCCTAAATACCTACATTTTTTATATTTTTTTTACGATAACGGGTAAGCACAGTGCCTTGATCTCACCTGATGTTAAGTGATGATAAGGCCAATGATGGAAGCGCACTTCACCCGGGATCCTCAACTAGTGAGGCACTGGCTATCTTATCTCTAGCTGCCGGAACACAACAATGCTACAAAAATTGATGTTATGGCGACATATTTAGATAAGATGGTGGTAGCTAACCAGGCGGACAAACAAGCCCTATCACTAACCAAAGCGAGTACACAAACATGTACCCTTCCGCTGGGAATTGAACCCGGGACCTCTGGGTCTACACCGGTGGTCTTAGCTACTAGATCACAGAGTCGGTTAAAATTAACATATAGAACTGCAATTCATCAAATTCATTAAAGTTTTTACTGTTACCGATTTTAAAAGTCCATCGCATCGTTGGAATCTAAGGTTCTTCTCAAATCCTTATACCTATCCGAGGACCGGGCACCCATTTCCTCCAGCAATAGAATTTAAAACCCAATACAAAGGAATTCTATCTATCAAACAAAAATGGCTGCCATGTCGTGCAGTTATCTCGTCTTCTCGTATGTACTAACAACGGAACTAATCTATTTCTCCGAGAAGAGTCTGCGGTTTTATGCCAGCAAATTGGATTTGGTAGATCGCATTTAGTTCTGGTAAACAGTTGGAGTGCATTGTGAGATCTTGATCGGATAATGGAGTAATTTCAAGAGGTGCTGCTGATTGAATTACTTGCCTGGTGTGACGACAGCCTTCTTTTCATATAACTAGTAGAGATAAGATAGCCAGTGGCTCAGTAGTTGAGGATTCTGTGTGAAGTGCCTTTTTACCCACCTTCATAATTTATTAGATTTCTAAATTTCAGTTTCGTCAAACATTATTTTGGTTTGAGAATTAGGGAGTTAGGTTTTAGGTTGATAAGTTTCAAAGCTTTCAAAATTATATTCCACTTGTATGTTAGATCAGAGTAATTACTAACGGAATACTTACCATGTTTATTACCATCTTACACATATAATAAACAAGGTAAAAACCCCATTCATAATCACTCTAATACGAGTATGATATTTAAAAAAAGTTGTATGTTACACATTTATAAAATACAGTGAAAAAATTAAATGCCTACCCGACCCAGGCAGGAATCAAACCTGGGTCTTCCGCAATCCTTCGATCCCTGGCTGGGTCGGGTAGGCATTTAATTTTTTCACTGTTTTTTTTTATAAAATACAATAATTAATTCAGCTTAAGTGCAGCAATTAGCACATATACAAAAAAAGTATAAAGAACAAATATTTAGTTTTGTTCACTTTTTATGTTACTGAGCCAGTGAGTTATCATTATGCGATCAGATTCTAAACAGAAGCCTACTAGACTGTTTATACTTTACTTATTGTGTTTTTTTAACTAATGGTTAAAAGCCAATAGAAAAGAAATGTCAGAATTTCTAATAATTATACGAGTGATATTCAAATATAAATTGAAAAGAATTAAATATATTATGAAATATAACGTTTTTGATGTATTTATAACTTGTTGATTTAATTTTCAGTGTCAAAATAGTCAACGGTAACCTCTAGTCAGGTCTGTTAACTAAAGCTGGCATGTTCACAGTACTCACACTACTGCAAATTAATAATAACTACACACACTAATACAGCATGTTTAGAAATTAAATTAAATTAAATTAATTAAATTATCTTCATTGAAACAGCAAATTTATAAAAAATTTGTCTTCTTACTCTGATTTTATAAGCTACTAACTGACCCGGCGGACATCGTACCGCTTTCCTTTTTATTTTTTTAATATAGCCTACATAACTCAGCACTAATGTAGCATTCTAATGATAAAATATTTTTTTTAATCGGTCCAGTAGTTTTTGAGTTTATATATATTATATATATATATATATATATATATATATATATATATATATTAAACATACATACAAAATACAAAACTTTACACTTTATAATATTAATAAAGATATAAGCTTGTAAGTTATAGGTTGAGTAAAGTGTTGTAAACAAAATTTAAAAATATGTATAACTTGAAAAATCTAACCTTAAAATAGGTGAACAAAGATGACACAATAGCCTACGTCGATTTAAACGTGATTTACGTGATGGACGCTAACGTACTAATGTCAAAAAATACCACTCTGTATTTAAAAACAGTAGCAAAAGCAAAACAATAACTGCTTCCTTCATACTCATAAGCTTTACCGAGCGCGAGAGAGACGGATAGACTTTTCATGATGCGTATGCAGTGCGACGTCACGCTCCGCGCTTATTCACAGATACTACACAAGCGCAACGTGTAAATGTGTTGAACGTGCCAGTTTTAGTTAACAAACCTATACAAGTAGAACTCGTAGTTAATAATGTAGTATGAGAGAGGACTACTGCCACCGGTTCAGACATCGCACCCCTAAACTTAACAGAGTGACGAAAATGTAGAACCACCTTTTAGTAAAGTAACGTTCACATTGGCACATTGTTTGACAAACATACGTTATACCAACGTCTTGCGGAACTCAGTTCATTGTCCCTTCAAAACTCAACCTCACCCCTTCCTGATAAGAAGTATTTTCCTCAAAAACTATAACTTAATTTAGCAAAACACGTTCCAAGTTCGACTTTAAGATTTTCACTGTAGATTTCATTTTCACATTCCCCTTAACATCATGTTACTATGTAAACTCCAACATATTAGTAATACGAAGGAAAAGAGACTGTAAGTACTTTACTAAAGATCGAATTTTGTTCGCAGGTGTCAAGGGTACAGTGTGCAGCGGAGCATGAGAAGATTATGCATGGTCACGTGAACTAAGCATGACTACGCTCCTCGCAGGGGTGTGCGCTTTGGTCCTGGTCATTAGGACAGGTAATATCGACTTTCATCTTAAGCATGCTTCTGTGACTTTACACTTCATTTAATGCACTTTAAAAGATGTGTGTCCTCTTGATTGTAAGCAAATACACTACAAATGTTACTAAGGCCTTTTTACGGACATCATCATCATCATCACCATCATCATCGTCATCATCATCATCATCATCATCATCATCATCATCATCATCATCATCATCATCATCATCATCTGATGACGTATATCAGCATTTATAAAAATCCCACTGATAGGCTGGAGAGAGATATACATATAGACGACGTAGGTAATGAAGAGATTGACCCTACTAACTAAGCTTGCCCATTGCGGGTGGGGGTGAGCATTTAAACATCTTCATATACCACCACCCTGGTTGGTCCCGACCAATGACTTAACGAGCGTTACATAGCATTATAACTATTTTGATTTGGTCACCCGTATCTCTACTGAAACGCATAAGCATCGTTTAATTTTTTACAGTTACATCACAGATACAATATTCTCGCTGGAGTTTTACTAACCTTGTAGATAAGTATCGGTATCTATATGCCTTTGTATTGCAACACATTAATCAAACTCTTTGATAATAGGTAATAGTAATAGTAATAGTAAGTAATTCTTTATTTTTTTCCACAATCTTAAACGTACATCAAAAGATAAAAAACAATGCTTTGTAAGCATTAATAAAGATTGTAAGAGACTGGTATCTGGTGAATGTGTCACAGGCACCAGCATTCTCCCCTCAAGATGTGGTCGACAATAGTTTTAAATATCATAAGCATTTAACAGCGTCCAACGATGGGTCGGAGAAACGTAAGAATATAATAACAAAATTAACTAAATCAAAAATACAAATTAAAATAAAAAACAAGTAATTAATTGTGAATCACATTGTTCACGAAATAAAATTGTTGTTAATGAGTGTATGGGTAGTGTAGGCATGTGTGCTAAGAAAGTGTGTTAAGCGGTAGGGGTAAAGTAGGTCTTCAGTTTCAGTGTAATTTAGGTTTTGTTAATAGTTTGTGACCTTCGTTCTAAGATTAATCTTTATCATGGAGAAAATATGATTTTTTGGTGGAGTCTATTGTTTAAAGCAGGGCCTAAAAAGTGAAAAAAAAAACAATAACCTCATTAAATTTACCAAGTCATTTTGGTAACAAGTCACAACAACCATTCCAACGCTTAAGTCTTACCCTGTCATCGTGTGTAAATAACTTACGTGTGTTACAAGAGGCGTGCTATTTGCGTAAATTCGTAACATTATTTACTGAGCATTATATTCTTAATCAAACAGGGCCTTCAAGCTTTAGATATTAAACACTTTGCTATAGTGTTTAAAGCATAAATCAGCTTGTGTTTAAGTTATTGAACAAGAAGCAACAGACTTTTGTCTTCGGAGCCATAATAGTCCCCATTCAGAGCAAAGACAGGCATTGTACTGGGTTTGAGTTATGGATGTGTAATATTTAGCTTGTTTGGATTTAGCGTCATTTAGGACGAAGTCTGTGGCTCAGCTTGGAGCGAGTGCAGGGAGCGAAGTGGGGAGCGGGTGGGGAGCAAGATGGGGAGTGATCGGTAAGCATGGTGGGAAGCGTTTGAGAAGCATAGTGGGATTCGAAAAGGAGAGCAAGGGAAAAAGCCATTAAAGAGAGCGAGGAAGGGAATGTGGTAAAGAGTAGGTAGGGAGCGAGCCGGGAATCAGATGTGGAGTGAGTGAGAGCTGGATTGGGGAGCGAGACGGAAGGCAAGCGAGGAGCGGGGCGAATAGTGGGAAATATCAAATAGCCCGCTCAGTATAGCAATGAGTACTTGGTAACTGATAATGTAGATATATGTAGGTTCTGTTTGCTCCGTCACGGTCGGTTACAATCTTGCAAATGAAACATCTATCACGATATCGGGTCCCAAGATTGACTGAATAACTATTGGATCAACGGCTTCTGAAGGCACATAATATGTTGGTCCTGGTTGCTGTAAAAGTGCAATCGTAAAATCCGCAATATAAACGACCACATGTTATCTGCATGAACCATTCTTCAATCCCAATAGTGGGACGTTTCTATGCTGACGATCTTACTCGAACTGGAAATAAATAGGTTGAATCGCGCAGCCATTGCGCAAGCCGAACTGAACTGAAACTATACGAAATATTAAACTGGAGTTCTTTTAAACTATAGTAAATGTCAGATTTTTTTGTTTTTTTTTTTAGCAGTTGAACATGTTAGGTGCCTGCTTGAGCATGAACGCTGTGCTCTCTATCAAAATGTTGTCAATCAATTAAGTTGAGCGTCGACCAACGGACACACCGCCGGAATACCGAATTCGTAGTATCTGCCAGTAGGTATTTGGCCGAAATTCTATTGCAAAATAAAAAAAATCATTGGTAGTTACGTGATGAGATTTCCCAACGAATTTAGCTTGTAATAAAAAGGATACAAGTTTTAGGATTATTTAACTACAATGTAAAATGAACTTTGTTATCAGTTGGGGATGAATGGTTTTTTATTGACGACTGCTAAGTAGACAATGCTGTCTGCATCCGTATTAAAAGACATTTTTCAAAGATTGTCTCAAGAGACTTCTGCAAAAAGTGAACGATCATGCTTGTAGTTTAGTTTCATTATTTATAATTATTGTATGTAATAATCGTCAAAAGAATGGCTTTAGAAACTGTCAAGTGTTCGTGAACGTCCAAATAAGCTTTGGTAAATGAAGCAAACTTTTCGTATTCTTTTAAGAATCCGCGTTTACAAGTTCTCAAGAGGATATCATATGGCACCAGGCAAACTCAAGACTTTTACGTACGGGCAGGATCTCTAAAATGCAAGAAAAATAACAAAAGAAAATCAATCAAATATTATAATAATTATTATAATTTTTTGGGTTCCCACGGAAGATCAGCGTCGGCAGAGTGCCAACCAGATATTTCGACATTATGCTGAGTGGAGACCAATTCAACACCACTAGTGCTAAGTCTTTTGTCCATGTTGATGTTATTAATTTAAGTGGTTATGAATAAAAAATTTCTATTTTCTATTATCTATCTCTACTACACTCGGTTTTTGCATCATTCAAAACATACAGTCTAACCTGTGATTTGAACCCTCGAATATCTTATCGAGTGCTTTACCACTAGGCCAGTGACGCGTCCTCAATAATTACTACACAAATTGGGTACGGTCTTCTTTGTATATATAACTGTAATGAGAAAAAAGCAATCACAATTATAATTATAAAGAACAAATACCGCGAAATGAAAAGCCACGTCATAGAGAAACATAAAGTAATAAGAATAAAAGATAATAGCGCAAGATCCAGCTCAATCAACATTCTCAGACGAGAGATCCTTTGAAACAATTGTCAGCGCTTGATATTACGAACGATGAGCAAGAGAAATATATCTAAAATGTGGTGCTTATTAACTTATTTTTATTGGGGAACACTGATGACAGTTTTTTTACATTCTACTTGCAAAGGAATATTATTTTTATCATTATTGTCCTTACTTAAACTTTCTTTAAACGCTGGATCTTCATCGCACTTTATGGTAAGTGACAACAGGGCCAAAGATTGGCGGCGCACTTATCTTATCTCTGTCTGAACACAACAATTCTACTAACATTGTTGTTATTTCGACAGGCTTACAATAAATAGTGATAAGGCAAGTGGACTTAAATAAGCTTAACCACCAATCCAACAATAATATATCCACTCTTTGGTAATCGAACCTGGAACCTCAAGGTATGAGACTGGTGGTGTATCCACTGAAACACAGAGATAGTTAAAACGCTAGTTTCAGAAAATCTCCAATTACATTGCAGAAGTCTTTGCTAAGTAAGTAATACTTAACGTCAATGAAGTTCTAATTAAAAGTGAATCTAATGAAATAAATTATATGAAACTTAGCAGCTATCTCGTCTTTTTCACAGCACCAACTTTGTGACAAAGTTGTGTAACTTGGAGTGGCGCTTTGAAAATTCTTTATAACGTTAATATCAAACTAGTTTCTGCTCCCAAAGCGCTTTTGAGATGTTGTAATAATAACCCACACCCACCATACCGTACTGGGCCAACCTACCAACTCTTATTGGATTAGCGTGGTGGGATATGACCTGATCTCAGCAAATAGCATTTTTATTACACGTAAGTTTGGTTAAAAAACCCTTAAATTCTATGATATTGTACATTATATGAAACGCTCGAGCCCAGAAGTTTTAATAATATTATACCAAAAACTAGTTGTCTTGCATACTACCAAAACCAGAAACATTTCATTTCATGGACGTTGTTTTATCAAAAAAATATAAAATCAGAAGTCCCATTGGCAACAGGCTCAATCAGAATGGATCACGCAGATGCTCCTTAATTCAAAAACCCGGATAATACAGATTGGTCCCGCTCCACCGCCATTGTCTTTCGAATGGCAACAATACAGTCTCTTGGGAATTTAAAAAGTATTAAGTTTATGTCGCCATTTTATTCAGTGGGCCGTGAAGGCTTTTGTTGCGAAAAAAAGTTAATAATGAAAAAAACGCGCTTTTTGATAGCCCAATATTTCTCTGGTCTTGACGGTCTGTTTCTATTTGATCTTATTCTGTTTTCATTTGTTTCTTGTTCAGTGAAGTAATGAAATTACCTTTTTCTTTTCTTAACACGTCAAGTTTCGATTGTAACTTTTTAACATGTTTGCGCATTAACGTAATGCCAATAGTTTTGGATTTTAAATGCCGATAGTATTAGCTGTACCTATATTTTTTATTTAGGAACCGGCAAGAAACTTAGCAAGTGTCAAGCCCTTTTCTCCCTTACAGCGTCAAAAATAATTGGATAATGCTCTATCATAAAAGGACATTTTCCATCACAAATAAAAACACAAAATATAAAGGACAATCACAACATGTAAAAAAAACAGAAAATAAATAAATTATATATTTAATTTTGCAAAAACATCATTTACCAGTATAATTTTTTACAATGTCATACAGTACTAGTAAAAGTCAAAATCTGTCTAAGAAAAAAGAAAGTTAAACGATAGTTAATAATAATAAAATAAGACAAGTATGCAAGAGCAGACCAGCCTACACAGGCGGCACCCGTTCACGAGTATGACATATGAATCAGCCATCACTTCGCTCAACCATATTTGAGGGAATGTACCCGACGCACATGGCACCTCTGCAGAGACAATAAAGAGAGCACATGACACACCCAAGTTACTTTAAATCAAAACTAATTCTTTGAGCTATGACGGTATCTCTAGGGAATTGCTGCGTTCCGCATTCAATCCCTCAACGTAGCACCGAACATAGCTCTCACCGTAACTAGCTGAGCGACTTTGAATTTGTGGATCAATCATACCGTGTGTGTGAATCCGATCGGCTCCGTATGTCATGAGAGATAGAATGCATTATTGTGCAAGATGATCTTCACAAACATGTCGTAGCGGTCTTCACAAATATATCGTTTATAAATTTTTACAATTTTTTTTAAAGTGTTAATTGCTACACTTAAGCTGAATTAAATATTTTTATATTAAAATACAGTGAAAAAATTCAGTCCAGTAAGGTCAGTGCAGCCGCCCGGATTGCGGAAGACCCAGGTTCGATTCCTGGCTGGGTCGAGTGGGCGTTTAATTTTTTTACTGTATTTTTATATAAAAATATTTAATTCAGCTTAAGTGTAGCAATTAACACTTAAAAAAAATTGTAAAAATTTACTATAGCGTTGTGTTATCAATTTGTGGTATTCATCTGCAAAGATGAATCTGCATGTCCATCGGTTGCAAATACCTTTGGATGGATGGCACTAATGTCGCTCTAAAGCATTTCAAAAATAAAAAAAAAGCTGTAACAAAATTCAGCGCTTACGTCAGCCTTCCCGGTAGCATAATGGTCAGTGCAGCCGCCCCGATTGCGAAAGATCCAGGTTCGATTCCTGGCTGGGTCGGGTGGGCGTTTAATTTTTTCACTGTATTTTTATATAAAAATATTTATATCGTTTATAAATTTATATCGTTAATTGTACATAAGCACGAGTATAAAAATATGTAGGTACGCTACATATTTTATGAGACCGTTGTATTACACACTCACTCACACATACACGCGCCCTCAATTTGAATAGTTTTATATGACATTTCACACAATGCATGATGTATTTCTTAATGTTTTAAATCAAATCTCTGATTTTCAAGTACTTTATATAAAGATTCAGAGGATTTTTAAATCTAGAACCAAGGAATGAACCTTGTTCATGCAGACAATAGATTTTAGATTTAAAGCAATTCCCTTCACATGTCGCCAGGGTTAGAAATAGTCCCTACTATCAAAAGCTTTCTCCATCAACAGGATGTACAGACAACACTAACGGCTTGGGCACTGATGGCGTCCCAGAGCTGGATTACACGGACGTGGACCTCGGGCTTGCGCACCGGGGCCCACACTTCGACGTGGCGTACTCCAAGAATGTCACCGCGCTCGTGGGGAAGACGGCGCAACTCAACTGCAGGGTGCACGACCTTGGCAACAGAACAGTGAGTATACTGAAGTAATTTTTATGGAAGATTTTGCATGGTGGAAGGATTGTTCTTTCCAATATTCAATAAGGTCCTCTGACCTTATTGAATACGCAAAGGTGACGTGGTAGCCCAACATAACGCATTGCAGCTCTCATTTTAACGACGCTACTGAACTGCCGGGTACCAAGACCTTGGCAACAGAACAGTGAATATACTAAAGTAATTTTTATGGAAGATTTTGCATGGTGGAAGGAAAAAGACCTCATTGAATGCACAAATGTGTTAGGAAAGACCAATTTTAATTTGTTTGTTACGGGTAAGCAATTGACATTCATCTCATCTGTTGTTAAGTGATGACAAGGCAGCACACTTCACACGGAATCCTAAACTGCTTCTTCTTGAATGAGGAAGGAATGATCTTATTTCTAACTCTCGGAAGACCACAATACTAGCTAGTAACATTGATTAGGTCACTGAAAAGGCATTTCAAGGCAAAGGCAGTGCAACATGCACAAAATAGTTCTTGCAGATGTAGTCCAATCAAAGAATCAGCTCTACCCTACTAAATGCTGTGCCCAAGAATGTTTCTTTTGAACAAAGGGAATTACAATGCGGAACCACAACCATAATTGGGTCCTCGCAAACAACAAGTGTCCTCAAATACAAATCGTATTTCACATAATTGGACGATGGAGAGCTCTGTGCATATTGGAATAACTTTTGCGATTTCCACTCATTTCCATTTGAGGTTTGTAGGCCATGAGATCAGTGGGGCTGAATGGGCAATGTTAACATTATTATTATAGACATTACGAGTGTTATAAAATAATATTAATGTTATATTTAATAAACTACATGATTCATAATTAAATCACACTTTTTAAGAATCCGCATTCGATATCAGTTATTTTTATTTAGGTTATTTTTATTATTTTTCAATAATATTGAAAAGTAAATTCAGACAATATGACTTTCTTACAATTAGTATTAACATAGACACAGTTATTATTTTGTATGTTTCGACTATTCAACGAAGAAGTGTTATAATTACTAATGCCTATTTATTTACTTATTTATTAGAAACCAACAGCTTATTACAATGTATACGAATAAGTATACATTGTAATAAGCTGTACTGATAATTACAATAAGTAAAGCCAATTACAGGTTTCTGCATTTACAATATATATATTTTTATCCTTTTGTAATGAGAAGGTCACAAAATAGAGAAAAAAAGAAACAATAAACGGAACATCCAACCAACTTCTACAGACTTTTTGTGTAACAGAAATAAACTTTGCACAAAGTTACATAACCTAGAACTTAATTAAAAAATCCAGCAATGAGCGTAAGAGAATTACTGAATGCTGCTTTTTAAATCTATACATATAATAAAGCTAAAGAGGGTCGAAAGTCTGTACATGGAAGATATTCAAATAAAAGTTGGCTGGGGATACTTACTTTAAATCGATAACAGAACACGGCCAACAGTTTTTAGAATTTTTGTCTGTTTGTCTGTTTATCTGTTTGTCTGTTTATTTGACCGCGCATCACGTGAAAATGGCTGAACGGATTTGGATGAAACTTTGCACATAGACAGACCATGACCCGGATTAAGATATTGGATACTTTTTTATCCCGGTAACAGGTTCCTGTGGGATAGTGTAGTCTTCGCGAACGAAGTCGCAGGCGACAACTAGTTATAAATAATGAGGCAGGCAGTTAAAATATATAACATATTATATTTAACATATCTAGCAGCTAGTGGCTGAATTTGCATCTTGAATTAACTAGTTAGTCATATAAAGATGATAAATTATTTTATAGAACATATGTAATTATGTTGTTTATTATGAGGTCTAAAGTTTTCGCAAATGCTAACTCTATTTTTTAATAGAGATATATATTTAGTTTGAACAAAGCTTTAATGGATCATGTGAAAGGCAAACATTTACAAAACACATCGCTGCTATTTGTTGTTTGAATTTGAGTGACAAGTAAATAAAATCACTTTATATTGAAAACAACTGGCAACACTGTTTAGTAAAGTTGTCAAATAAACTAGCTCCTTTTAGATTTCAATTAAAATTTGTTTTTAAGCTAAATTTATAGTATATTTACCATTAGTCATTAAATTAAGTGATAAATAACGCATACTAGTGTTATCTCTGACAACAGTTGCATAGTTTTTAAATTATTGACAAAAACAACATCTCAACTGTCAGCGCACAGCTGACTTGTGAAACAAATTAATAAAAGTTGTGAAAATAACAACTTTTGCCGTGGACTGCAGCAACATAAACCGGGGGAGTATTGTTTTCATTACTTATTTATTACCTATACAAGTAGCCATTTAAAATACCAGAACACTTCATTCGATTTGCAAGTGTTATTATTTATTTACTTGGTTAGAACCGTTAGAACATCAAATCTGGTTTTATCTGAAAGCTACAAAGGTATACTGTATATAGTTTAAACTATTGCAAACAAGTACCTACTACATAGTTGCCTACCTACTTGTTTTTCTTTGTGATTGGTTATTTTATTTCTTGTTAAATTGTTTCTATACCAATCACATGTTATATAACTCAATTAAATTACTTAATTTCTAGGAAACTAATAACTTACAATTACAATTTAAAACTCATATTTTAAACCTCTTGTAATTGTGAGATATATCTAGTCTACCCTCCACTAGTTAAAATTAAAATCTCATTCTATAATAATCCTATTAGCTGTTATAAAAAGTTTGGTATACCTAACTTTCAACACATACAAAGTCCTAATATATCTTAAATACTTAATATATAATTATTTACATTTTCAGGGGTAAATAAAAACACCTTTAAAATGCTGACACGTAAGGCTGCTACTCAAAGTACTGAACTAAAGCTCAGACAGGCACTTGAGGAGCTAAGAGTATCAAAGGAGTTCTGCAATCAGCTGCTAAAAGAGAGGGAAGACAGTGAAATGGAAATAAAATCCATAATAGACAGAAATTCACAGTTTAAGAATGAGTTAGCCCAACTGCACATGCAACACCAGGATGTGCTACACCAGCGTGACCAACTGCAAGATGTCATCTCCAATTTTGAGCAGCAGCACAACACCTATGAAAGGGCACTAGACCGTATCACCGAGTTGGAAAGGGACCTCAGTGCGGCAAACCACCAGATTTCCCAATTTGATGAGTTGCAGCAGCAGCACGAAGTGGATCATACTCAGTCCTTATTTGAAGAACTTATAGCATCACCTGGTGGAATTTCATTTCATCAATCTCAAAACAACAGCAAAATAAATAAAATCAGCAAAACTAAAATTAAAAAATATGTAAAAATTAATAAGTTTATAAAGAAAACTAAGAAGTTGATTAAAAAAAATAACTGTTTTTATAAAAACATTTCTCTTAGAAAGGAACGTATTAGCCTAATGGATTCCTTAGATATATACAATAGTAAGTTAATGGAAAGTAGGCAAATGTATGACCGAGACACTAAGCAACTACAAACTAATATCCAAAGGCTACATGAGTCTCTTGTTATAATGACCAAAAAATACTCAATAGCACAGAAACAGATTGAAGAACATATCAAATCAGCCACAGAGTTAGTCGATCTGTGCAAGTTCAATGCTGATCGGTACAATTCATTAATTAATAATGAAATTAACCTACACAAAGAGTCTTTATCGCTTAACTCTAATATTCAGATAAACACACAAAACTTATCTGTCTTGGTTCCCAGTCCTACATCGGCCTCTCCTCAAACAATACATAAACCTATTGTTACTAAATTAGTAAAAAAAACAGTTATGTACTCGGATAAACTGGGTCAAGGCTTAGGGTTGCCTATAAATGGAAATATTATCCATTCAATGACCAATATTTGTACTCCAGGTCAATCGATGAATGCTATAGCAAACAAAATATCACAGGATTCACTAAATAGTTCCACTAATGTTATTATATTATGTGGTGACAGCTCACAAACGAAGAAACGTGACATTATAAATAGTTTTAATACTTTGATAAAACTGCAATCAGAAACAAATTGCAGGTTAATAATTAGCGCCTTTCCCTATTGTACCAATTTGACTTGGGAACAAAATAAGCGCATTTATGAATTAAATTTATTATTGTTTAATTTGATTTGTCGTCATAGTGACACTATTTTATATTTTGACATTAATAAATTTATTAATAGCTTTAGTTTGACGTCAGATACTATGTATCTTTCTAAGAAGTGTAGGACCCAAATAGCTAAATTGTTAGCTTATAATATACAGGATACAGTTATAAATGGTATAACTAAATCTTTATGTCATAACAACGTAATCATTAGTAGTTCTACTAATGCAACATTTACAACTAGTAATAAGGTAACAACCTCATGTTTAAACTGAGGGCTAAGACAAAAGCCAAGTCCTCATTAATTACTATTATACATCAAAATATTCAAGGCTTGGCTGGCAAGGACTTAGAATTAGAATTATTTGCAAAAAGTCAGGCAATTCATATATTTTGTTTAACTGAGCATTGGCTTGGAAGTCATG
This sequence comes from Eudonia mercurella, assembly GCA_963082485.1. Taxonomy (NCBI): domain Eukaryota; kingdom Metazoa; phylum Arthropoda; class Insecta; order Lepidoptera; family Crambidae; genus Eudonia; species Eudonia mercurella. The sequence continues at coordinate 17,159,982 of OY720037.1, forward strand.
ACACATCATTCCATGTAAATAATTTTCGAATAGCAAGCGCGTACGTGCGAAGCTCAGCTATTCACGGTGGTTCTTTAATACTAGTAAGAAGTGATATAAAATATAAAGATCGCAGCGATATTATAGACCTATCAGTGGAACGTAACATTGAGCTATCATGTGTGGAGTTTAATAGCTTTGTAATAGTGTGTGTATACCGACCCCCATCGGGCAATTTCAGTATTTTCGAATCTGTAATGGAGGATATACTAAGAAAATTAAAATTAAAAAATAAATTTGTTTTTGTATGTGGCGATTTTAATATAAATATTCTAGAAAGCACTTCATTGAGTGTTCGTCTTATTGCCTTGTTTAAATGTTTTAATCTCATTAATTTATTTCTCGAACCCACTAGAATAACTTCACATTCAGCCACTTGTCTTGATAACGTTTTTACAGACTATGACCCTGTTTCTAAGTCAGTCATTAGTCAGCTTACGTCTGACCATTGCGGTTTGAAGGTGACCTATGATTTTAATATTAAGGATAAGCCAAAAATAGTGAACTGTAAACCAGTTACAAAAAAGCGAGTGGAGTGTTTTAAAAATAATATAGCGTGTAAAATTAATGCATTGCCATTTGTACAAGATGACCCAGATGTATTATATAGTAATCTCTTTAACTTCATAAAGACTGAATACGACCAAGTGTTTACACAAAAAACAATAAAAATTACTCATAAACTTAAGTTCTGTGACTGGGCCACGACTGGTATATATAAAAGTAGAAATAAGTTGTATGAGTTATATAGTTTAAGACAATATAACCAAAACGATAATTTTACGGAATATGTAAGAAAGTATTCGAAAACGTTTAAGAGAGTGTGCATATTAGCTAAATCTAATTACATTAAAGATAAAATAAAAAAGTCTAACAATAAAATTAAAGCCACTTGGGACATTATAAACCGTGAAACAGGTAAATTAAAACCACGGGATAATACTTTCACTATAAAAGTAAACGACAACCTTGTGAATTCAGATATGCAAATTGCAAATATTTTTGATAATTATTTTGTAAATATACCTGTGCTGACAACCTCAGATTTAGATTCATCACCAGAAGCTGCACAAACATTACTCCAAAAATATGTACCAAAGTGTAATGTTTCTTTTCAATTTAAATATATTGATTCAATGGATATTATAAAAACATTTAAATCACTCAAAATGAAGAACACAAGTGATTTGTGGGGCATATCTATAAAAGTAATTAAGAATATTATATATTCTATTGCACCATATCTTGCTGAAATTTTTAATAACTGTGTGAACAAAGGTATCTTTCCCGATCTTATGAAGTTTAGTAAGGTCATACCTTTGTTCAAATCAGGAAACAAAGAAGACCCCAGTAACTATCGACCCATTTCAATACTACCAGCTCTAAGTAAAATTTATGAAAAAGTTATATTGGAACAGTTGATATCATATTTTAACATAAACAATATTTTACATAGTAAACAATATGGATTTACAAAGGGTCGTTCTACTATTGATGCAGGTGTTGCTCTAATAAAACATATATTTGATGCCTGGGAGGAGTCTCAAAACGCCCTTGGAGTTTTTTGCGACTTGTCCAAGGCTTTCGATTGCGTTGAGCATAGGACTCTGGTGATGAAGCTACATTACTACGGTCTCAAAGATACCGCACTAAATTTAATCCAGTCTTATCTCAGCTCTAGAACACAGACTGTCGATATTAATGGAACTAAATCATCTGGTTCTCATGTAAAAATGGGAGTTCCACAAGGGTCCATTCTTGGTCCTTTTCTGTTTTTGATTTATATCAATGACTTGCCATTCTTTGTAGAGAACTTCTGTGAAATCGTATTATTTGCAGATGATACTTCACTCATTTTTAATGTAACTAGGTGTAAGAATAATTACGACGATGTAAACAAAGCTCTCTCAGATGTACTCAGTTGGTTTACTGTTAATAATTTGCAGCTTAACGCTAAAAAAACAAAATGTATTAAATTTAGACTACCAAATGTCAAGAATGAACCAACCGATATTAGAATAAACGGTGATCGATTAGATTTGGTAGACTCAACAGTTTTCTTAGGTATAACCCTTGATTCAAAACTTCAATGGAATCCTCATATAACGAAATTGGCCGGCAAACTCAGTTCTGCTGCTTATGCCATTAGAAAAATAAGGCAGTTAACAGACGTTGAAACTGCTAGAACAGTTTACTTTAGTTATTTCCATAGTGTCATGTCGTATGGCCTCTTACTGTGGGGAACAGCGGCTGATATTGAAACTATATTCATTTTACAAAAACGAGCAGTAAGAACAATCTATAGACTAGGTTCAAGAACTTCTTTAAGAAATCTTTTTAAAGAGATTGGTGTGTTGACAGTGGCTTCTCAATTTATTTATAATTGTATAGTTTTTGTACGTTGCAATATCAATTCATTTACCAAACACGGTGACGTACACAATTTTAATACTAGAAGTAAGACAAAACTTGTGATGCCACTGTTCAGGTTACAGAAGGTCCTTGGTTCTTTCTTGGGGCAAGGTATACACTATTATAATAAAATACCAAACACTGTACTAGATTTACCTCTAGATAAGTTTAAAAAACATGTAAAGTCTTCTTTACTTAAAAAAGGTTATTATACAGTCAGAGAATATTTAGATGATAAAACAGCCTGGCTATAATAAGAAACGCATACTTTACTACTTTTTATAATAAAAAATTATACTGATATGATAGCCTTTATAAACAGTGTCCTACAGATAACAAATAGCGTTACGTTAAACATTTCAATTAGTTTTGATTTAGAGTAGCTTGGGTGTGTCATGCTCTCTTTATTGTCTCTGCGGTGGTGGCATGTGCGTCGGGTCGTTACGTTCCCTAAAATATGGTTGAGCGAAGCGATGGCTGATTCATTATGTCATACTCGTGAACGGGTGCCGCCTGTGGAGGCTGGTCTGCTCTTGCATACTTGTCTTAATTTTATTATTATCAACTATAGTTTAACTTTGTTTTTTCTTAGACAGGTTTTGACTTTTACTAGTACTGTATGACATTGTAAAAAATTTAACTGGTAAATGGTGTTTTTGCAAACTATTTTTTTTTTCTCATGTGATTGTCCTTTATATTATGTGTTTTTTTTATTTGTGATGGAAAATGTCCTTTTATGATAGGACATTTTCCAATATTTTTGACGATGTAAGGGAGAAAAGATCTGGACACTTGCTGAGTTTCTTGCCGGTTCTTCTCAGTACAAGATCTCCCGCCCAGAGTAGACTTACGAACCGATGGCATAATGACGTTCATAAGAGCTATTTGTAGCCTAAACTGAATAAATGATTTTGGATTTTGGATTTTGGATTTTTTACTTACCTCGTGTTATTTTACGTATTATTTTAGTGTGAAGTTCCGAAAATTTAGGATTCATGGTCAAACTATAGTATTGGTAATAAAGTGAATAGCCTATGACAGCTGGGCAAAGGCCTCTAACATTGAAATCAAGTCATCACTACAATTGATGGGTAAAGCCATAATGTAATGGGTAATCCTCTCTTGCCAAATGCTTGTCACAAATCCGGGCATCGAAAAATAGGAAACACACTTTGCCTGACCTGGGAAAGGAAGAAGAAGCGTTCGATGACGTAAACACTACAAAGTGTTTTATTTTAACACTAGCGGCCCGCCCCGGCTTCGCACGGGTGTACTTTTTTTAATATAGCCTATATTACTCAGCGCTAATGTGGCATTCTAATGGTGAAAGAATTTTTGAAATCGGTCCAGTAGTTTTTGAGTTTATTCGTTGCAAACATACATACATACAAAAATACAAAGCTTTCCTCTTTATAATATTAGTATAGATTACTACAGCTTATCATATTATGGTGGAGACGGCAATGACATCTTAACATTCTAGATGACATTGTAACCATTTAGAATTTAGAACGGCGCATCTGAATCGCGAAAAAAAAGGTAATTATATTTTAGGTTTATGTTGAAATTTTACTACTTTTACGGATCTGCTCGCGTTTTTTGTACATTAGTTTTAATTAATGTTTATCCTGACGTTTCGAACCCTTTGCAGGGTCCGTGGTCTCAGGGTGGCGGACTAGTTTCTTTACTTTAGAAACTTTAGAAAACAATAAGGTTTATGTAATTACCTTTGGACCATACAAGGTGTCCATATCACAGTAATGAAACGCTTCATTTATTGTTTATTTATTTATTTGTTTACTTGATTAGCACGGTTACAAACAGCAATTACACTAATCAAGATACATATTAATACAATTACTTAATTAAAAGAGAATAATCACAAACAAAAAAATAAAATTAAAAATTAAAAAATATGAAAATCAATTAAAAAATAACAATAATAATAGTTAAAATTATTATCAACAAAAGTGTAAATAAAAAATTATAACATGCAAAGTATGCAACTAGGTACTCGTACGTTCACAAAAAAATCATTCATACGGATCGCCTCGTTCAGTCTCCTCTATACACGTACACATAGGTATATCACATGTGGACATGCAATATACCTAACATAGAACACTCAATATTTGGGCCACCTGAATTTTATGTATATACTACCTATTATTGTTAATAAAAATACATAATAACTAATACAATAAAATAAATAATCATCATCATCTCAGCGGATCTCCATGAGAGGTATTTGCCGTAATCGCCACGCTTGGCAGGCGGGTTGGCGATCGCAGTTGATTAAGAGATTGTGAGATTGAAATAAATAATACAACGTTTGAACAAACTATCGCAACTGAATAACGAATTGTTAAAAACAGTTAGAGCGGATGGAACGTTGCGCATTCCGATCCCAGCCTTCAATAACGAGAGTGCGGACATTTTTTCAAATGACAATGAAAATAAAGCTCGCCCAAACAGAGTCACATTGAATAAGGGGATTAAAGGGGGATGAATTTATTTTGAACACACCCTAATCCTACCGAATGTAAATTGTTCGAGCGAGCTTAATATTTGGACGTATCAGATAACCTAGGGCTGTGTGGAGGCTTCCGCTTGTGGGCTCAATTTGTCGTCCATTCATACAGTTGAACAGTGACTAAAATTGTATTAGATGGAGGTAGAAACACGAAATGTAGTGTTTTCTATGTCTTATTTGTAGCTGTGGTAGGTACCCACCTATCAAAGTGATCTGAATTGACTTACCTACGTGTACTAAGTTCTATTTTTGATTCAAAGTTCAATTCAAAATTCAAAAGCATTCATTCAGTTTAGGCTACTAATAGCTCTTATGAACGTCATTACGCCATCACGCCATCAGTTCGTAAGTCTACTCTGGGCGGGAGACCTTGTACTGGAGAAGAACCGGTAAGAAACTCAGCAAGTGTCAAGCTCTTTTCTTCCTTACAGCGTCAAAAATATTGGAAAATGCCCTATTTTAAAAGGACACTTTCCATCACAAATAAAAACACAAAATATAAAGGACAATCACAACATGTAAAAAAAATACAAAAAAGATAAAATAAATAAATAAAAAATTTAAGTTTGCAAAAACACAATTTACCAGTTTTATAACTTTGATAACTTTACAACATCGGATTTAAATTTGATATCGCAACGGCTAGCACGTTGAGGATGCGATCTTACAAGTTAAGAGGGGGTATAAAGGTAAATCACCAATCGTAGATTTGATTTTAACACTAGAAGATAAACCACGATTTACCCGAAAAAAATATCATAGATACTACAGCATACTTGAAAGGGACTGGCTTAAGCGAAAACATAATATATTAAAATTTTATCGATAAAATAAAATCACAAACTTACGTCTACTTTTCAACTAGAATCAATTTATTTTCAATTTGACGCATATTACTGAGCCAATATTTTAACACATAATATCAAATTATATTACCGAGCGACTGTATTAGCGATTTGAAAAAAAAATGTATATTTTACGAGTAAATAAACTAAAACTAATTCGGCGCTTACGACATTCTTATTCCGTGCAGAACGCTCCAGTCTGTCGCACCTGACCCGAGGTAACAGGCATGTTTTGTTTCATCGATTAGTCGCGATCACTCTGTTGAGACGAGAGGACTGTGTTTCTGTGCTCAGGGCGCCGAGAAAATATTTCGTTAAAATAAGATATTATTATCATAATATTGTTATTATTTCTTTTCATTGGTGATGAGTAGTCTCACCTTGAAATATCGACCCTTACGCATTAACTTTAGAGCTCACTATACAATGTATTAGAAGCGCTGAAGCAATGACGGCGACGCGGGTACCGGGTATAGTATATGCAAAACAGAACGATGCTTTTGACCACTCGTATTGGTGGCAGTATGTATAGTAATTTTTTTTCACAGTACATACATAATTAAGTTGAATTAGCTATTCTGGAAGTATTGTATCATACTTCGTATATTACCGTACAAACTTGTGATTTACAATTATTTTGTATTTCAGAACTGCTGCAGCTCGTAAATGTCGTAATATCTCACAAGCCGATGAATGCTATCCGGTCAAACTCGTACGCAAAAATCTCTCATCAACTCTGTTAGTTCGTTACAGTTGTTTAATTTAAAGCTATTCGTATATTTATTTTTATAAAAACCATAGAATGTAAACATAATATTGATTTTTTTATATGTTAACACATGAAAAGTCTGTCGTTGCTGACTGTACAATCCAGCTCGAAGATCTCGTAGATCTTGAAGAGCTCGCAGATGAAATGCCTCGCGATACCTGAAAAATGAATGTAAAAGCTTATTTCTATAAAAATGAACTTGAATTTGGTCCAGAATTATCTTTTCAAATATTTTACTAAATGTGGGTAGCACAGAAATTGGTCTAAAGTTAGTGGGGTCAGATGTGCTACCTGATTTGTATAATGGAATTACTTTACTGTGCTTCATTAGGTCAGGAAAAACACCACAGTCAATACATTCGTTAAATATGCAAGCTAAAACTGGAGCTATTGTCTCAATAACGGATTTAGTGACGTCAACGGAATTACCCCACAAATCAGCAGTCTTTTTTTTTATTAAGAGTGTTAAAAGTTTTAATTATATCTCTAAAATCAATTTTTTGAAAACTAAAATGGTTTTCACTAGGTTTGACATTTTCCTTTAGAACCGCTTCAGCTACAGTGGGGGACGAGTCCAAAGTCTTTGTAGTTGAAACTACAATATCAGTAAAAAACTTCTCAAATGCCGCAGCAACATCAGCATCAGAAGTTAAGATTTGATTTTCGAAGCTCAATTTGTACTCATTGTTACGACTTTTGACATTTCCAGTTTCACTATTTATAATATTCCATGTCATTTTTATTTTGTTATCACTTAGCTTAATCTTTGAACTCAGGAATTTTGCCTTTGCTAATCGACATACAGTTTTAAATAACTTAGAATATTTTTTGACATACAATTTGAAATCTTCACTGGTGTTATAGTTGCGTTCATCATATAGCTCATAAAGTCGCTTTCTACTTTTGTGGATACCAATTGTAACCCATTCACTAAAAGTAACAGTACCACTAACCGAGATCATCTTTGGAATAAAAGTTTTATTAAATTCTAAACAATATTTATAAAAGAAATCATTATAAAATTTATTTGGTTTATCATTATATTCTACATAACATATATTATCATAGAGATTGTTTTGAAGCGTTCCAGACGACCTGCAGTTTTTGGTACAACAGTGATAATCTGTTTCTTCACTTGCTGACACTGATGTGGAAGGCTGACCATTTGGCCACAATGATCAGAGTCTAGTTTATTAATAATGAGTTTAGACAGAGGTACTAGATCAGTGTATATATTATCGATACAAGTGGCCGAAGTGGCAGTTATTCTAGTCGGCTCCAAAAATAAATTATTCAAATTATATGATTGAAATAAATTTTTAATTTTGATAGAACCTGTAGACTTTTCTAACAAATTAATATTAAAATCACCGCAAACAACTATCTTTTTACCTACATTGCGGATTTTATATAATGCTTCATCCATTACTTTTTCAAAATAATCATACAATGCTGACGGAGGCCTGTATACACTTAATACAACAAGTCGCTCCAGCTCCACACAAGCTATTTCTATTGTTTGCTCAACCGAGAGGCTCATTATGTCTTTTCTTTCCTTTAATTTTAACTTCTTATTAACTATAATTAAGGAGCCACCATGAATTGAATTTACTCGACTGAACGAACTACCTACCAAATGATTATTAAAATTGAACATGAACTGATGATCTTTAAGCCAGTGTTCAGTAATACACAGAATATCAACTTTATTATCGTTCATGAACAATGCAATCTCTGGATCTTTGCCCATCATTCCTTGAATGTTCTGGTGAACCATACTGATTGACTGAACATTTTTAATAATTGTAGGTTGAGACGGGCTTTTCTTAGAATTAATTACACATTTATTTAAAATATTACCAAACATTTTGCAAGAGAATTCCTCTTTTGTCTTATGATTTAATTTAAAATCGTCATTAAAGAAAAGCTTTGTAAAAAAGCTTATTATAAAGTGTCTGATTACATTCAAGACAAAACAGCATGGGTTAAAAATGCTTCAATCACCCCAACAGGTATTTCTAATTTAAAATATTGTTAAGTAATTTTAAATTTGTATAACTTGATAACGGCATATAATTTTGTAAATGTCGTTACTTATATTAAAACTGTGGAGTTTCTTGCGCCCATTCTTCTCCACAACTAAAAAATAGACGTCCTGAATGGGTAGTAGGTAAAAAAAATGTTTGGACGATTCAAAAGTACTTTTCTAAAGTTTATTTGAATACAAAATATTTGACACTTTGACTTTGACTTTGATTACAGAAAGTCTGTTTATCTTAAGTGTAAACAATATTTTAGTTTTTTTAAAGTAGCAATATATAATAAAAATATAAGATATCATTACTTACCTTTGCGTATTATTTACCACCAGCAAAGAGTATTTTAGTGTTTCGAAGTACAGCTAGGTGATCCGACTCGTACTTAGCCGGTTTTTATCTGATTATTTTAGGTATACTGTGCGCGATCGCACTAAACACGAGTACACACGAGGGAGCGACCTGCCAATCTGTTGCGTTGGCCGCCACGCCGTACGCACGGACGAAAGCGGGGCGTGAAAGGGGCGCGGGTGGAATCTGTTTTTTTTCTAGGTTTATACGCCCTCTTAAGCAACTTTTCCAATGGCGGGTCATAAACATACATCCGATGGACGTTTTCTTTAATTTATTTACGTTATACGACTAACTAATATCTGTTTATAGCTTAAACATGAATAGGGTACATATTAATATATTAGTATTATGATAAACTATAACCCATAATTAGAGCACGCCTCATTAATTAAAATACTTTGAACTCCACCCTGCTTCGCCCCTGCAGTTGTAGTAGTCACATATGAGTCGTTGAAACCCAAACACTGGTATTAAACCATTGTAGTGGGTTCAGTCGCCATCTCCCTAAGTACTCATGTGGGGATGCTTAAGTCCAAGCCAGGGTTGTTTAACGACTGATGATGATGATAACAGTGTGAATCCGTTGAAGTGACATTACGTTACTTCCGTAATCTTCATGAGGTATAATATATTAGTTAAAGTATTTTTTGTTATCGTCATTAGGTATAGAATATATTTACAATGCTCGTTTTCAGTCTTAATTATACTAAAAAGCAGTTTTAGAAGAACAAGTTTGGCACGTCTGAATGATCGATCACATTGATCTTATCCATTTTAATTTATCTGACAGCCCTAGCTCACGTAGAAGTGACTGCGGTTTGACCCTATCGAGCAACCACTTCGGCTCTGACGAGACCGGAATACACTGGATTTTCGCTGGTACAACTTTGCTTTAGGGACCCTGAATTGGGGATAACGTTCTATACGTAGAGGGTTTGGTTGATAGCCCGCCATTAAGGAGGTGAGCGTATTGGTTATTCATGCGATATATCGAACGTGAACGTATCGAGTTTAGTTCGTATATACGGGGTTTGGCTTTAAATTGAATAGCGGGAAAATATATTTTTAAGAGTCCCACCAGGTGGCTTGTTTTGTGCTATAAGCAGAGCTTGAATTAACACATAAGACTTAGATACGACAAAATAATATAAAATATATTGTCAATATTGAAAATGAACTTTGAAGTTTACTAAGATTGTTTATGAACATACGCCTAAATAATAATGTAATTTTTTGGTATTTATAAATAACTCACTCGTAGCTATTATAAATTTACCAAAATGCGTTTTATATTCCTCTAAGAATACTAACGATTAATAAATACCTAGATACCTATTATATCGGTGGCACTTTACGCATTTTATAATAATGTATAATATTTGTCTCAGGTCTCATGGATCCGGCATCGAGACATTCACCTGCTGACCTCTGGAAGGATGACGTACACCTCGGACCAGAGGTTTATAAGCGTCCACAATCCTCATACTGAGGATTGGATATTAAAAGTAAGTTACTTAATAAATCAGATAATTATACTAGGGTAAATTGTTTGTTCCCATTATTATGCTCAACACCTGCTATGTATCTGCACAATTTTATGGCAATAAAAATTTATCTTATCTCATCTTATCTTATCTTAAAAATTATACGGAAGATTGAGTAAAAAATGGAGTATCACAAAACGTATTACACAAAGGACTCGGTTAAAACTCCTGCGTAATCAATAGAAATTGAATATTATGATTATTATATGGAATTCCATACGTCCCATACACACATACATACATTTCTATGCTATAGCGTTGTCCCACTTGTCTAGGCCCTCTGATCAGTCTTGCATGCAAATATTAATGAGTTTATTATCATTATAAAAACTACCTTAAAACGAATCAATACTATGAAGTTCTACTCTTTCAAACGCTTGTTATTTATAGTGACCATTCAATTGTTTCGTCGGGTCGATTGTCATTTGACTCCGATCCAAAAAGGTCCCTATATCTAAGCTGTACTATAACCAGAATAGTAGGTCATCTCCGGCTTAATGCGGGCCTAAACAGCCTACTAAAAATTTATACGTCGGAACACCGTATGGTCTACTTACGGCCAGTATCACGATACGGTTATGACATGAGGTTAAAAACGTATCTTTACGTTATGGGACGTGTATCATGTTTCATTTTCATAAACGGAACTTGCATTTAAACCAGGCGTTTGTGTGTGGTTGTAAATGAAACTTTAAAAGTATCACATTAGGGTACATCTATTAATACTTTTAGAGGTGTTATAACACACGGTACGACTAGGTGGGTAAAGAGTATTATGTGTGTACTATAATGTGTATAGGGTGTAGTTTAAATTTTAAATTATCATTCACTGCAATGTAGCGCAAATTAATATTAGTAGTGTTAATAGCCGGCACAATAACGTATTTACCGAGATTTTTGGTAACTAACTTCTAATCGTCAAATTCTCAAAAAGTTGCAGATACCATACATTATACTTATGATGGAGTTAATCTTTTATTAAGCGTAGCGGCCTCAAAAACTATGCACTTGATTAAAAATATCTGCATTAGCAAAATGTCTCCATTGAATGCCACCCTGATATACTACTAGTGACCAATGTACTAACTCGGCCATTCCATCGTGTTAAAGAAAACTATAATTTTATGGCATTGAAGCAGCACCTAGTGACATTCGATGCGAGTTAAAACTTTACTGCTCGCACTAGGTACCTACCTTTTTTTGTCCCCATTGCTGCGGCACGAGCCTTCCCTATGAATGTATAGGGAGAACGGACCATAAACCACCACGCGGGCCCAGTGTAGATTGGTGGTAGTTAATAACCGCTAATGCAGCCGGGACCAACAGCTTTACGTGCCTTCCGAAGCACGGAGGAGCTCGAGATGATAAACTTTTGGTCACCCATCCGATGACCAATCTTTGCGAAACCAGGCACGTTAACCACTGTGCCATCGAGCTCCTTACTACTAGGCACTCACAATGTATATATTATCATCATGCCAAAATAAATATATCTTCAATCGACAATCTGTGTGAAGCTCCAGTGACCATTCCAGCTCAGTGATACCGCAGGACTTACTACTACAGTTGTACTATGCCTAACCGCTGCTATACAGTCGTAAATCTTTCACAGATAAGGTTCCCCCAGCGCCGGGACTCGGGCATCTACGAATGCCAAGTCGGCACCACGCCGCCCATCGGCCACAGGATGTACCTATCGGTCGTCGGTAAATCACTTTGTAATGTTACGTTTTGTATTTAGAATTGACGTTTTCGAGTGGCATATGTTTTTGTAGCAAGACTCCTTGTTTTCTTTTTTTTGGTGGTGTGAAACATTTTTCTTATGCTGGTCAGTGAGAGGTGGCCAGCATGTGTAAAATATCTATAAACGTTAAAAGAAAATAACAAAATAATTTTTATTTTGTCATTTTTGTAGGGTTGGTTTTCTTTTCTCTGTACTAGTTGGAATCTGGCCATAGCAAAATGTAAACATTAGAAAAAAATATATAGGTATATATTTTAACCAAAATGTTACAAATTGGAGCAGACTTCGGCCATTTTTTGTCCCCTGAAAGCAATCGCGTGGATAGTGACAAAGTACACTGTTAAAATATTGTAACTAAACTCCGACTGAGTTTAGACTTGAACTTACTTAAAGTTTGGGTGCTTTTGTGACTACTAGTATATTAAAGACACCCTATTGAAATATAATACGAATCCACAACCTTTGTTGTTATTCGAAAAATATAGCAATAATTTTGTACATTGTTTTCTGTCCTGACAATTTGAACCACACAAAGATATTGGAGATACGTCATCAAAAAGTAATTCGTTAAATAAAAGCGAGTAGCTCCATATCAAATACCTCATTCAATAAACTTCTTCCAATAATAATTAAATATCAGATGAAATCTTATTTTCAAAAGATATCAAATAACTTCGGAGACGTCATGACCTTTCTCTTTCAACACTGTTTGATGTGAAAAAAGATAATTATGCGACTGAACAAGTTAAAAGCAGATATTAATCATATGAAGCTGCTCCTACCGAGTCGTTATCTCACAAAGCCGTAGCGAACTTTCATTATCTGCAATCAGAGGCTTTGCATGATTTCAAAGCCGTCGTGTGTACGAGTTGTCCGTATTCAAAGGGAGAAGCTAAGTTTTTGCTCTACATTACGGAGGAACTAATATTACGTTCTATTTTATTGCTAAACATATTTATGTATTTGAATGTCTTTATTAGTCTATAAACGTCACACTGCTGGGCTTGCCAATTTGAGAAATATTACATACAGAGATCGGACTATCACTCAAGAGAATAGATCAAAGCGGTTTGGTTTTATATACAAGATTGTGTATTGTGTGTGGGTTTTATAATAAGCTTTGTCTTGGCTTAACGTGCCTTACACAAATATTAAAGTAAATTTTCTAATTTGGTCACTCATCCTACCCACCATTGCAATAGTGGTTTTACTTACACGATCGTGCCCCGTAAGTAATATTAGTGAGATCTGAATGATAAGTGAATAAGAAAATAAATAATTAGATATCTATTTTAGTGTAATGCATAGACCAGTCTGTCTAGTCTCCCTGTGACCTTGAACACTGCTAAGAGACTTTGGTCAACTCCTCTTTTATTCTAAGCCATGCAAAGTTTACGAAATGTCAAATTAAATATATGTAAAATTAACGTAAGAAATTTAATAGTTTTTCGATGTAAAATGTTCGATGTAAAGTATAGAACACAAATAAGAAGTCTAACAGTCGTTTCCCCGTCAAGCAGAGCCGCTGACGACGATTCTGGGAGGGCCGGAGCTGTTCATCAACACGGGCAGCACCATCAACTTGACCTGCGTGGTGCAGCACTCTCCAGAACCGCCTCCCACCATACGATGGACGCACAACGACGAGGTAAGTCAGAATAGTTACATCACTCAATCTGAGTAGGGCTTGACACAAATGATTGACACAATTTTTCTTTAATCATTTTTTAAAATGTTTTTACGTGTAAGCACAGTGCTTTGATCTCACCTGATGTTAGGTGATGATAAGGCTAATGATGGAAGTGCACTTTACCCGCGATCTTCAACTAGTGAGACACTGGCTATCTTATCTCTAGCTGCCGGAACACAACAACGCTAACATTGATGTTATGGCGACATATTTAGATAAGATGGTGGTAGCTAGCCAGGCGGACAAACAAGCCCTACCACCAACCAAACCGAGTACACAAACGCTGGGAATCAAACCCGGGACCTCTGGGTCTAAACCGGTAGTCTTAACCACTAGACCACAGAGGCGGTTATAAATAGGAGTCAGCACCTGATTTGTGACATTAGCAACAATTTAATTGAGGCCAACTGATCCTTACTACGATGACTTCTATGTGTCAGTCATCCAGTAAAATTTCAATTAAATTCTATGTTGATTTTTGATGACGAAAACTGGTTTGAAAAACTAGGTTATTTCGTCGAACACTTCAAAATTCAATTCAAAATTCAAAATCATTTATTCAATATAACCTACAATTATCTTTTGTGATTGTCACTATGCCATGTTCGTAAGTGTAGACTCAGTACAAGGACTTCCGCCCAGAGTAGTCTGGGCGGAAGTCCTTGTACTGAGAAGAACCGACAAGAAAATCAGCAAGTGTCAAGCTCTTTTCTCTCTTACAGCGTCAAAAATATTGGAAAATGCCCTATCATAGCAGGACAGGGACTGGGACAGGGTTCATAGTGAACAGAAATACCCAAAATCTGAATCTGTTATTCAGAGTTTGGGTATTTTCTGTTCATTTCGTCACAGTTTCTTGAAACTGCAACATAATAGGTAATATACTGAGCGGGGTTCTGTTCGTCGTACCATTTTTGTTTCAAGGATTACGTAAGCCCAACTGTGCCACTTCGAATAAATGTTTTAAATTTGAATTTTATATTTGATAGGCAGTGCAATATGCAGTCGGTTGTACATGGCAGGCATGAAGCGGATCTTTATCAACCACATGTCGACAAAGAAACATCGCTTTAAAGTCAACGATAGCCTCTCCGTATCTTCGTAGCTCTTTTGAAAAATTTTTCGTTGGGCGTGTGAAATTTCTATCAATTCAACCGCTATATCATAATAAAAATGCTATTTACATATATTTACGCAGGTTACGTGCGCTAACGATTTAATTTTTTTGTCTGATCAATGCCCTAGGTTGATGAGGAGTGGTGTGATGACTGGTACCTAGGACCTACCGACTTGTTTTTTAGCTGTTAGTACATTGTCTACATATTTTTTTTAAATCTTTATTTTCAATAAAACCGTTTAATAAAAATTTTTTTTACTCGTTTTTTTACTATTCGATAGAATTAAACTATTTTAACCTTTGGGTCAAAATCATTTTTTTGGTACAGTTACAAAAAGGAAACAAAAATGAAGTGTGGTACAAAGATGAACACTGTAACAAAATAATAACAAAATGAAACTGTAAGGGCCATTTCACATAGTAAATAGGTATTACGAGTAACTAGGAAATAAAAAGTCGAACAAGATCGAACATTATTTAAAATATCTCAAGATAACAGTGTTTGGAAATTAAGTTTTACAAATATTTCTTCATCATGCTGCATGTTAGCTTTTTAAAGTAAATCCTTATGTTTTTTCTTAAGTTTTCGCCAATTTCTCCTTCGTAAGTGTTTTTGAGATTCTGATAACTTATTTATTGGGACATAATTTTTTTTATCCTTTGTAAGTTTTTAATTTGTATTTCTTTTTTCTTTTCCGGATTTGTTTTCAACTTTTTCCTATATCTGCGTTGTCGCTCTGCGGCCGTCATCGGCAACTTCTGCACAAAAATTAAATGGTTAATTTAATTTTTTCCATCGATTTTCAAAATAATAATGATGACTGTTTATTATAATTAATTTTCGGTCATTATTAATAATTATATCATATTTTTAATTTATTAATAATAACCGGTTAAGATGAAGGCGGAACTTGAACCCGCGACTTTTGGAATACTGGAGCAACGTGATAACAACTGTAACACCACGCCCTCAAAAAAAATCTGAACTCGTCGAAATTTTTTCTTGTATATTTTTTCCTTTAGTATTAGGAGTAACTAATAGGGGCTAATATTTTAATGATAACTGATCATTATTAATAATAATAAAAAATAATTAACAAATCATTAGATAATTATTTTATTAATAATGACCGGTTTTTGTTAATATTTTATGACTTTTACATTTAATATTGGTAGTTATTAATAATGTTCAATTAAATAATCACATTTACTGTAACATATACCTAGATTGTTAAACTAAAATGCTACTTGAAGTAAAATATTACTTTTGCAGTATAACAGCAGCCTTATTTCATTTTTTTACATCATTTTTGTAACGTTACAAAAAGAAGTAACAAATTATAACAAAAAGGAATAAAATTCATGTGTTTAATGTAACCTTATGTATTTAAAAAATACAAATGTACCCAAATTGGCTTCACAGCCAAATTAAGACAAAGTGATTCGTCGCTAGTTTGTATTAATACTTCAGGTCTCACTTACCGTTAATTTCACACACGATAAACCAAAATGAACAATAAATTGTTGAAAATATCGAATTCACTGTTGTACACACTTTGCACCAAGCAACAGACGCTTACAAAATGACCGACTTACGGCGATCGTACCGTCTGATTGGTCGATTTGAAATTGACGGTGTTGAAACTTTAAAGAAAAAAAAATTACCATTTCATATCCGTTACAAACATGATAAACAAAAATGAAAGAAAATATGGTCATGTAATAAATAAGCCTGTATTTATGGTATTTATAGTATTATATGCTTGAAAACTGAAGTTATACATTATTAAAATATCCTTTAAAAGTTTATTTTATAGAAAGATGTAAATATACTAATAGATCTGTATTTATTGCACTTTTTGTAACATGCGTGTCGTGGGGGACAGAATATTTATGTATGGTTAGAGTAAGGGGTCAGCCAGCAATATTTTATTTATTTTAATATTTTGTCAATTAAGGGTGCTACCGTCATGTTATTCATCTAGAAGATAATTTTTCCTAACAATACAAGCTGTTTAATATTTAAAATACATAGTCTAAATCAGTCTACCCCACGTGGACGTTTCTGTTGACCGAAATGTACAATTATTTTGATTTCGACCCCTTTAGTACCTGATTACATCTGCACAGACTGTCATAAATAAAAATAATTTTATTTTTGTAAACTCTGAATCGAGTGGTAAATAAAATGTTACTAAGAATATATCAACTTTCAAAGGATCAAAAAAAACAAAGGGTTTTGCTACAAACAAAAAAATACACTTTTTCTTATTATTCGATTTTAAAAAAAGAGGTCATCATTTTGGCCAAATTATCGTACGTGTTTTAGAACACGGGATTGCGTAATTTGTCAACTTCCAGCTACAGACCCCGCCACAACACACCCTGTGGTTACTGACACGAAAAAAAAGGTGAAACACGACACCCAAAACAGCTGCGGATAATCGAATATGAACTCATTTCTTAAAAGCTTAATAACATCCAGAAATATTGTTTCTATATAATGTTTATGTATGACAAAGTCTTTCTGTGTCATTTTATAAAGTAGTGAAGTATCCGTATTTTATTATGATAATAACTGTAAATAATTTATACACTTTAAAACTTTTGCGTTACATTAAAAACAAATAATTGTTTGACGTAGTTTAACGCAAACTAATTAGAGAGAGAGAGAGAGAGAAACATTTATTGACCACATGACACATACAAAATAAAATAAAAATAAAAAACATAAAACAAACAACAGGTCCCTTAGGACCCCGCCTCAGCTTGTATCGTTGCGAACGGAACGTATCGCAACAACAATTAGTAACGATATTATAGATAGGCATATTTGTTTTTATAATCGATGTTGCGACTCACACTCACATATTTCGGTTCATCATCATCATCATCATCATCATCTCATTTTATGTCCCCACTGCTGGGGCACGAGCGCACGAGCTTTCTTTATGGATGGATAGGGAGAACAGGCCATAAACCACCACGCGGCCGATTGGTGGTTATTAACGACTGCTAATGCAGCCAGGACCAACGGCATTACGTGCCTTCCGAAGCATGAAGGAGCTCAAGATGATACATTTTTGGTCATCCATCCGAAGACCGGCCTTTGCGAAAGTTGCTTAACCTAGCGGTACGCGGTACGAAGTCTGCCGGATCAGCTAGTTAAAATATCAATTGTTAAATGTCCCACCTGTGATCTTACCCGTGACACTCGCCTAACATAATTCACTTCGCGTTAATCCCCATTATGTTGTTAATATGTAATAATTTTTGTTCACTAATTATACGTTAAAGTCTTTTGTCTGAGAGATTGATTGCTTACTCTATATCAAGCACAAGCCCGGTTATCTATGGAGTATTGTTCTCACTTATGGAACGGTTCCACGAAATACCAACTTGAAGCACTGGAGTCGATTGACAGGAGAGCCAGAAAACACATCAACGATGCCTGTTTGATGCCAAGCTGCAGAGCTTGGAACATTTGGCGCCAGATCGCAAGTCTTTCGGTTTTTATCGGATTCACTTCGGAGAGTATGCAATGGAATTGTTCAGTTTGATTCTTCCATCACCTTTCTATCACAGGACAACCAGACAAACCGCGCGATGCCATAGTCACACAGTACAGATTCCACCCATGCGTACGAAGCGTTTTGCGTCCAAGTTTTTTTTACGTACCGCAAAGCCGTGGAACTCCTTGCCTCAATCTGTGTTTCCTATTAAATATAATATTGGGGTCTACAAATCAAGAATAAATAGGAACCTTCTAGACAAGCATATTTCACCGTAGGCTACATCATCACTTACCATCAGGTGAGTTATTAGTCAAACGGAAGCCTGTCTAATTATAAAAAAAAATAACGAGCCCTACAGTAGTCGCATATGATGTGTAACATTTGACATCTCACCCTTTGAAATCAATATTACAATAGTAAATATAACATTGAATTAACAATGACGTACATTTTTTCTCTTTTTTTTTCCTTTTTTAACTCGCAAACGAACTATTGACTGAGATTTATATTTCATGCACTGGAGTACTTCAAAAATAAGGAGACTGCTGAAGGTAAGCTTCATACAAATGCATCATATCATAATTATGATATATATATGAGCGGATCACACTATTACGCTACTTCCGTCACGTTTCTAGATGTTACGGTACTTCCGTCCTTTTTCTACGAAATCACTCCCACAAATTATATAAATAGAAGGCGAACGGAAAGATGTTACACATCAAAAAAAATTATGATGATGATACGTCAAATTCTTCGTTTAATAATAAACTCTTTGTGCACGAGAACAAAGTCGCGAGTGCTTGCTCTTATTCTAAGCCCACTAAAACATAAATGCAAATAGGGGTCTAGTGCTCATGTGCGGTAAAGTATGTCGTCAAAAGAAGTGATATCATCCAATAAAAAGGCAGGTTAGGCACGGATGACATACTTTAAATATACTAAGTATATCCATTAGACGCATTATGTTATGACTCGACCGTTTTCTACAAAATGTAGACACACTTTTATAATAATAGCTGTAGACTTCGAACCGACGGCTTTAGACCTTTATAAAAGCTCAGATATAGTCTAAAATTTAGGAAGAGGTCTGAAATCTCGCCTTTTTGGCTGAGTGGCAAAGCGTTCTGCCCGATTCCCGAAGCTCCTAGGTTCAATTCCCAGGGTAGGCAAAGTGTGTGTCGGATTTTTCGATACATATTTTTTTCAAAATTCAAAATCATTTATTCAATATAAGCTACAAGTAGCTCTTGTGAATGTCTCTATGCCATCGGTTCGTAAGTCTACTCTGGGCGGGAGATCTTGTACTAAGTAGAACCGGCAAGAAACTCTGCAAGTGTCCAGCTCTTTTCTCTTTTACGGCGTCACAAATATTGGAAAATGCCCTATCATAGCAGGACACTTTCCATTACAATAAACACAAAAAATATAGAAGACAACCACAACATGTAAAAAAAAAACAAAATAAAAAATATACATACGTTAACAAATTTACATCAGGTAAAAGTTAAAATTTTCACAATGTCATAATACCACTACAGTACTCTCGTAAAAGTCAAACTTTAATGAATAATACTAAAAATAAAATAAGTATGCGAGAGCAGATTTGCCTGGGTTTGTGATCACTGACCCGCATTTGGCAAGCGTGGCCCATCAATTGTAGCGTTGAATTGATTTCAATGATGGAGACCTTTGCCCAGTAATGGGACAGTATATAGGCTATTTTACTTTACTTTCTGAAATCTGTTTATTGGAGACTAGCGACCGCACTCAACTTTGTCCGCATAAACATCCATAATCCTGTTAATACGTGAGAATTTTGAAAAGTCCAGCTTTAAAACCTACCTTATTAGCTAACCAGCCAACAACAACTACAACTACAACAGCCGACGCCAACAACCACCTACCAGCCTTAAATACCTACCTTATTTTTCATCAGACATAATGGGAACCTTTGCACAAAATTTCAGCTTTATAGGGATTTTTGAATAATCAAGATATGTATTTCCTTTTATATATGAGTTAATCTAAATTATAACGAATGAGGTAACTTATACCTACGTAAAACGAGATTCTACGTAATTGTAATGTTATATAATATCATATCTAAGGTGAAAGGGAACTTGGAGAGAGTAAGTCCGTATATCAAAATAGCATTATGAAGGGATACTTCCGTACCATTTTACGGATTCACATAAAGCCTGGCGAATATTCCGTACAGCCTTGGAGCCGAAAACGAAATGTTATATTTCACTTATGCTAAGTGGGTAAGACTATTTTTTTATATTTACTTATCTAAAGAACATATAGTGTAATGTAAATGTAAAAAACATAAGTAACCAGTTCAGATCAGACAGCTCCATTAGGACTACAACAATTTTTTTTTTTGTATGTTTTATGTGTTAGTATAAGGTAGGTATGTCTTTTTGTAGTAGATGTAAAATGTATTATGAAAAAGGAGAATGACCATAGTAAACTATGGGAGTCAGGCTAAATTTGCGTCACTATGCTTATATTTGATGAAATAAGTAGTAATTTTGTTATTTACAAAAAATATTTTATTATACATTGATTATGATCCTACTTCTATTTGAGAATTAATATTATCGTCATTATCAAGCTTATTAGCTCATTTTATGTCTTCACTGCTGGGGCAAGAGTCTTCCTTTTGGATGGATAGGGAGAACGGGCTATAGACCACCACGCGGGCCCAGTGCGGATTGGTGGTTGTTAACGACTGCTAATGGAGCCGGGACCAACGGCTTTACCTGTCTTTATGAGAATTAATATAACAAAGAGATAATATAATGTACCGCATAGAAACTGTGCCTTTTGTTGAAGAACACACAGCACAGAGTTTAAATACACTTGCTTATATCGCATGCACTTTCAGCATGCTAATTTTATCAAAGATGACAATGGGTTTAGCATTCTGCTCTGCCAACGCAGCTTCGCTCCAACAAATTGCTCATTCTGTTGTTCCGACTTTGAACGAACCACTCCCAAAGTTTCCACTCAGTTTTATTTACAAGAGCTGTGGAAGCGCCAGTCGACTTGAAACAGTGCCAGAATGGGCTGTGAGCGACCTCTCTATAGCGTATAAAAACTCTGTGTCCTCCCAGTGACCTGTTTGGTGGAATCGTTTCCTTGGTTCAGCTACATTTAGATAGCTTTAAATCTCTCATTGAAGTCACAATGCACATTCTGTCTGAATGGCTGAACCTACATACCTATTTTCTGCGATAAAGTTTAACATTTAGGAATACTACTGGATATTTTAACTGAGGTAACGCCATGTGAGACGTTAGGTCTTGTTACTAATTTTTATTTCATAACAGTAAAGCATTGTAGATATATCCTGATGGTTAGTGACGGAAGGTAGAAGCGAAGTTTTTAATTTCTTAGGAACTGACTGTGTAACCTCTGTGACCAGTACTAAGAGTTCATGCTTCCCATACAGCGGTCTTTTTTGGGGGTGGCAAAAAATTTAAAGGCTTTCTCAAGCTCGATTTCGAACATCGTCAGAAGGTTTATAGAGGAAATGGCATCACGCAAGCGTGTCCTTGTACCCTACTAGATTCTCCGAAGGGTTCAGAACAACCCGGGGGCGCGGCCGCCTCTAAAGGCTAGGGGCTAGGCAGAGCACTATGAGTTCTACTACCAATGTTATTATGGCAACAGACTTAGATATTGCATACAGCCTACAATTATTTTCTTTAACTAAATATTTTTGTACTTAGGGCTGACATTTTTGTTTTTTATATTATTATTTTATATTACGCTTGTGTTGCTATCGCAGCACCACCTAAACCGGTCCCGACGGAAGATCAGCGCTAACCTTAAGGCTAGCATTTTGCTGAGTCGGAACCGTTTTGGGACTGTCTTTAATTTTTTTTCCACTTATTATCTGTATGTTTAATTTGTCTAGTTCCAAATAAATTTATTTTGATTTGATTTGATTTGATATTTCCATATTACAAAAACACAAATGTTGAAAAAATTTCCACGAGCATGATTTAATATTTGTAAAAATATTATGATCGGATGTTAGTGACGATTGAATGGGCGCCTTTGGCTTTCAAAGTAAAAATAACTTCGGCAGACTGGTTAGAACCACGATAGCTCAATGGAAGAGCACTTGACCCGGTATGTCAGAAGGGTGCAGGTTCAAATCCTGCTCGTGGAAATTTTTTCAACATTTGTGTTTTTGTAATTTGTTCGCAACAAAATTTGCGTTAAAAAAATTATAATTTATTTCCATATTATTTAGTAGTTAGATAGGCGTAAAGTAAACAAAGAACATTAAACCTATAGTCTTGCTGAGATTGGATAGCACAACAATTTAGAATATTGATTTATGAAATTTAATGATGAGCTTAGAAACTGCAATGCATGTACTACATTGCATCATAATAATAAGTCATCATCAAACAAGTGACTAGTCATCAAAAGGTCTACCATGAAATGTCCTAACTTCAAACTATCGGAATTTGCAATCCCTACTATGAACCAACTTCTGTGCTCGAAAACGGCAAGTGATGCCTTGTTCTTCCTAAGCCTCTTAGGCCCTCCGAAACCTTAAGGCACTTATGTCAACACCTTCATCGATTTATAATTAGTGAGTAACTTTGAGTTCGTAGGTCAACATGCGATTATATGATATACGCTGGACTAGGTATGGGTATTTGATTTTATTCAATATGCTTACTTGTATTCTGTAAGGAATTTTGAAAAGTTTTTCGGCAACTGTTATAGTGATGATAACGAATCGAGAAAGACTAGTTAGTATAAAAACGACTTTACTGTAAACACTAAAATGTTAAATGTCTGTAAGGTTCTATTAGATAAAATATGACTTTTATATCGAAACATCTTATTTTCTAATAACGTTTAGTATCACTTTAACCAACCTATATATTTCTGGATGGTAAACATTTAGATACTTATTTGTGTAGTGGCAATATAAAGAGTAATAAGTCCAGTGAAGTAACAAAGTAAGCACTAACGCTTCAGGAAACAAAGCTTTTAACAGAGTTTAACTTAAATTTATACGTATAAGCATCCTAAGCATACCTTTTTATACACGATGTTTTGACTGAATTGCACCGGCAGTGGTCACGGATCGTGTTAACGGATCATGGTCACGGGTCAAGGTCACGGGTCGTGGTAAAGGGTCAAGGTCACGGGTCATGGTCACAGGTCAAGGTCACAGGTCGTGTTAAAGGGTCAAGGTCACGGGTTGTGGTCACGGGTCGTGGTCACGAGTAGTGGTCACGGGTCGTGGTCACGGGTCGTGGTCACGGATCGTGGTCACAGGACGTAGTCACGAGACGTAGTCACAGGACGTGGTGTGATCATGGATCGTGGCCACGAGACGTGGTGACAGAAAGTGGTCAAAGTGGTGCATAAAAATGGTGACGTTTAATGGCCGACCGTAGCCATTTTATGCACCACGCTATATGCGTTAAATCCCGTTAATATTTTTGTTTAAATGGTCTGCGACGATAAGGTGACGATGGTCGCTTTCCAGCAGTTGTATCAGTAGCGTATAAAAACCTCTTTTGAATTTGACAAATAAAATTTAATAAACCTATTAATCGATTGTTTTAAAGAAGCTACTGGAAGATGCTATACTGCATTTGTGTTCTCCGGCCGCCATTGATGTGGCAGCGTACAAAATTGTGTTTCCCGTCCAATGTTATCTAATGTCCCAGTTTTAAATCCACATCTAGAATTGGTTTTGTCACAATCAAGTGCCATTGACGTAGCGGACGGACAGAAATAGGTTGCATTGTGACCGTATGTCTGTTCTATTTGTAAAGTGAGTTTGTTTTGTTACTGATTTTGGCTTTTCAAAATAGGTGCTTTGTTCGAAATATATATTATTAGGGCACAGTCGATGTATTGTACTCATATACTTTTCGAACTGGAGTTTTAGCTTCGATGAATTTCGAGAGTCGTGAGTAAAACTGGGTTTCTTGTCGAGTATGAGTTTTATTTAACATACGATCGTGTTAAAATATCGTGAATTGGTATTAAAAAAATTTTACTCTTCTTGTTTGTCACTAGGAGGCGTAGTTTCAATGCTATGTAAAGTCACTTTTTCATTAACGTGATCGAAAGATAGATAAAACTTTTACACAAAGTGCTTATTGTGGCGAGTACGTTTTTACGCCAGAAATGCACCAACTAATTATTTTTATTTCAATTAATCTGTTATAGCATACGATTATCATCATCATCATCAGCTCACTTTATGACCCCTACTACTACTGGGGCACGAGTCTTCTCTATGGATGAAAATAAGGAACCACAGGGAAAACGGGCCATGAACCAACACTCGAGCCCAGTGCGGTTTAACGACAGTTAATGTTGCCCGGGATCAACGGCTTTACGTGCTTTTCGAAGCACGAAGGAGTTTGAGATTGCCTATACATTTTTGGTCACCCATACGATGGGCGGTTTTAGCGAAAGTTGCTTAACATTAGCAACCCCGAACCGAGCACGTTAACCATTACGCTATCGAGCTCCCACGACTTCCATAGTCATTGTGATCTGGCTGCTGTTACTAAAGCTTCCAACTTTTTTATTTAATTCTCTTTCTGCTCGTTTTTCCTATAATCTAGAGAGGAACTAATGACCACTCCGGATAATTACGCGAGCCACTCATTATGTCAATAACACGCTTAGGTTATCTACGAAGAATGTTAACGTTTTATTGTTATTAAGTAATCTTATATTTTGTTAAATGAACAGAACATGTTTGAGATAAATTTTGTTTTTGTACCTTCTTTAATTGTCTTCAAAATAACCGCCTCTGCGGTCTAGTGGTTATGACCACCGGTTTAGACCCAGAAGTCCCGGGTTCGATTCCAAGCGGGGGGTACATATTTGTGTACTCGGTTTGGTTGGTGATAAGGCTTGTTTGTCCGCCTGGCTACCACTATCTTACCTAAATATGTCGCCATAACATCAATGTTTGTAGCATTGTTGTGTTCCGGCAGCTAGAGATAAGATAGCCAGTGCCTCACTAGTTGAGGATCCCGGGTGAAGTGCGTTTCCATCATTGACCTTATCATCACTTAACATTAGATGAGATCAAGGCACTGTGCTTACCCGAAAAATATATATAAAAAAAATAAAGAATAATGCAAACTAAGTAGTAAAAAGTTTCATATCTTCTTTTTACCCGACGTTTCGACCGAGTTACAACGGCCGTGGTCACGGGCTGATTCACGTCACGTGAAACGTCGGGTATAAAGAAGGTATGAAACTTTTTACTTACTAGTTTGCGTTAATCCCCGTATAAATTCTTTGTTAACTATGGAACGCGAAAGTTTAAAAGTGTATGTTTGAGATAAGTCTCGCTTTTGTACCTTCTTGTCTTCAAAATCAATGTTCTCAATTCGTCTGTAAAAAGAGAATGTTGACTGACACAATTTTTGGGGGGGGTTTCACCCACAGCAAATTTGAATGATGAAAAAGGTTATGTTGATGATTATTATAGTATAGGGTTAAATTTGTTTGACATACTTTCATAAAACGGACATTACAGCGGACGTTTGTGTCGTATTAGTGCCCACGTCCGATAATCGGTTACCGATTTATTAGTCGGTAAAAATGATTTCCATAGAATTCTATGTTGCAACGCACAGGTCCTTAAAAAAGTAAGTCACATAATTAGTAGTAAAACCTCGGCGAAAAAATCGGCCCGATTGTCGGTCCTACCTACATAAAGTCGAAAGTCGAAGAGATTATGTTTGACATATAAAAAGCTATTCTGTATAAAAGGTGCTTATGACGTCATTTATCAACATGTTATTTATTCTTATTGATTCGCAAATTTCGAATAATAAATCGGTTAATGAAAACATTGAAAATAAACATGCCGGAGCTGTGCATACCGGCCAACTTTATTTGCATTGAACACTTCCACGAACTTTCGTAGTGCGATATGATTAATTCATCACAATCATTATTCATATTGTTAAATTTCAGAAAATACATACAATTATATTTCATCGATACATTCATTTGGCAAAGCGCTCGGCCCAATATCCTAAGTCAGTGCCTTGATTCTCGTAACGAAAACGATAACGATTACGGTTTTCGTTATGAGAATCGGTGAGCAGTGGTCGGTCGGTAAAGTGTGTTTCAGAGAGTGATGATAATGTCAATACCCATCAATTATAGCGATTCCTTGATGCAATGATTAATGACTTTGCTAGCGGTGAGGTGGATAAGACAGTGTGTAGCCTAATTACTTTCATCATCATCAACATCACCAGCTCATTTTATCTCCCCACTGCTGGGGCACGAGCCTTCCCTATGGATGGATAGGGAGAACAGGTCATAAACCACCACGCGGGCCCAGTGCGGATTGGTGGTTGCTAACTGCTAATGCAGCCGGGACCAACGGCTTTACGTGCTAATTTCTGTACTTTATTATGATTATTTTTCTAGAGGAACGATTGGGCAAGTATGATATAGTACTGTACAACGGCAACATTAAAGTATAGTTTTAAGTTATGTCAGAAGACACGTATAAATATTATGTATGCGCGTAAAAACCTACACCTTTATACCAAGAAAAACGAGCTTTACGGATTTAATACAAGGAATCAGAATAAACTATGTGCACCGAAACTCAGACTCAGCAAGAGTAGTAAATCCTTTATAGGTAACTCAATTCGATTTTATAATTAAATACCTGATGACTGCGTTGACAGATATTAAATACAAAATGCACGTTGAACATGTTTTGATTAAGAAAGCTTATTATAAGATAAATGACTATATTGCGTGTGGAAGTAAGTCGCCTGCACTGGCTTGAATATTATTATTAATGTGTACAAAATTGTACAAAATCTGTATATTATATTACATGATTGTAATTTGGTTGGAAAGATGGAGAAAAAGAAATAAGCCTCCTGAGTTTGTTGCCAGCTCTTCTCGGTCGAAGGCTCTCCCAAAATCCGAACTAGTGGTAGATTCAGTAGTTCAGTCTAAACAAATTTTTTAGTCTTTTGATTTATAGTTTGGACGTCAGTAAGTGCCTGTGAAGGTTTATGTTGAACAAAATGATTTGACTTTGACTTTTGACTTTGACGTATAAAGGGTTAAGAAGTTATATGCATAGTTAGTCTCATAGTCGCCACGCAGAAGGCCTTACCAAGAGCTCACAAATCAGAATTATTGCAGTACCTAGTGAAAACGAGACGCGCTTACCGGCAGTTTAAACCTACACGTTGCGTTTACGAGCATAACGAATCCTGTTAGATGAGTCAAAGTGAATATCCAGTTGGTCAATGTGTTCATTCACCAGTTTGCACAGTTTTGGGATGGGGGAATTTGGACCAAATACAGTTTTTCTCAAGGGTGGAGAGAGAGGGGAGTAACATTATTTCGAGGAGATTTTACTTCCGATTTTGTTGGTAAAATTTTTGAACACAAAAGTCAAATCAATGATCTTTCTACGCTCCTCTATATGGAACTCATTCTAAAGTGTGTAAATTGTTTCTTAGAAGACGGTAATTTCGTTTTTGATATGCCATTTGACAACATTAGATGCCGTACAAATACAAATCTTTTTTAAATACGTTCAAGTTTACAACAATAAAAGTACAAAAAAGTCTGCACTCAGCAAAACATCATTAAGTCGTAAACCTATCACACTGGTCTTATGTGGTTATCCGCAAAATAAATATCGCCTGCTAATTATTCAAAAGCACAAGTTGACAAAGGCGGTGGCGGTACTGTGCACGTTATTGGCATTTCAGACTAATTGGCACCGGACTGGCGGGGCTAATTACGGGGAAGTCATTAGTGCCGCCACTGATTATAGGGAAACAGGCGTAAGCAGAGGATTCTTTGCGAGTTGTACGCGGGGTCGGAGTCTGAGAGATTGTCAATAGCATGTAGCGAGAAATGTTCTTGTTTTGAATTCTTAGTAACAACGCAATTAAATCAGGATTAGCTACCAATATGATTATAAGTAGTAATTAAAACAGAAACGGGGATATCATTAGTGCCGCCACTGTATATAGGGAAACAGCCGTAAGCAGAGGATTCTTTGCGAGTCGTATGCAAGACGCGGGGTCGGAGTTGGAGACATTTAGTAATAGGACGTAGAATATAAAAAAATAAGTAAATAGCTTACGACTGTTCCAACGTTGGGCAAAGGACTCCATCATTGAAATCAAGTCATCACTACAATCGATGGGTGATGGTTTTATCACCACGCTTACTAATTGCGGGTTGATGATCACAAACCCGGGCTTTGCATCGAAAAATACGAAACTTTTTGCCCGACCTGGTAATTGAACCCAGGACTTTCGGGTGAGCACTTTGCCACTCGGAAACAAATATATGCGGAGGATTCTTCGCACATAACAAGACGGTTAAGAAATTGATGGATTGACATAGCATGTAGCAAGAAAAAATATATTATTAAAATATATATATTCTAAATAACAACGCAACTTTAGTAAATAAAAGATACCAATACAATTAAAGTGATTGAAACAATTTGTTTGTAATCAGGCCTATTAAAGTGGGTTCTGTGCGATCCTAGTATCATTTGTATTGTCTATTTAATATTATTGTCGAATGAAAAACATTACAAACATAACCTTGTCACCAGGAAATAAACTACGACTCGCCGCGTGGTGGCGTCTCAGTCATCACGGAGAAGGGGGAGACCACCACATCCCACCTCCTGGTCCAGAAGGCGAGGGCCCCCGATTCCGGGAGGTATACCTGCGCACCAGCAAATGCCAACCCGAGATCGGTGCTGGTACATGTGCTAAGTGGTAAGTGTTATGCAATATTCATGCAAAGCCAAAATCCAGGTAATGTAATATCTTCTATCAGAAAACCAGAACTTTCCTAGTCCAGAAGTTTTTTCTTAACTGAAAGTGTTAGTCCAATATATTGTATCCCTAATTTGTTGGAATCGTTCAATAAAACGATCAAAACAAAATCTCCTAGCACACGTTTTTCGCCATTCTACAACATGGGTCATGGGTATGGTCCTTTTGATGTGATGTGAAGAAGCAACTTGCGGGTCGGCAAGGTGAGGACAGCTGGTGAGCATCTTCACATCTGAACCACAAAATAAAGAGACTGCAGAGGGTAAGCTTCACACAAACGCGCTCCAGCAATTAATGAATGAATGAAATTCTTTATTAAAACTTCAAGAAATACGACATTTACAAACATAGCCTCACAAAACTATATTAATAGTTTGACTGCGGGTACAGAGCAGAGTATCGGTACGAGAGAGTCACGCCGATAATTTTAGCACTTAAAAGCTATAACTATATCTATGCAACTATAACAAACTTTCCAAAAGATGTTTCTTAAGCAGGCTACCGAATTTGTTAACATTAGTTTCAAGTCTAACATCTTGAGGCACACTGTTCAGTATATAAGGGATTCTCTTACTGAGGGTTCTGTCACCGTAATATTTAGTAACCCTAGGAACAGAGAATTTGCCTACAGATATCGACCTAGTATCATACCTATGCATTACTGGTTACTTACTACTATGCATTACGCATTACTGACTACTATGGTTATTAATAGCAAGCAAGTATTTGTGTTTTAAACTAACAGGAAGATTTTTGCATATTTTAAATAATTTTGTAACACACACATATGTCTATGTATACACATATGTCTATCTCGCAATAGCTACGCTCGGACTGTTCCGAGCTGTTCCGAGATCCGTGTCTGCAAAGGGTCTTTGTGTGAGTTGCTCGAGCGCGGAATATATTAAGGTTACCTTCTATGTCTCCTTATTTTGGGTCAGAGTATTGTTTGAACTCTACTTCTGCTTAAAATCAAGTAGAGCGAAGTCATCTGTCCTGGACGAGGCTCGGCCATGTCCCGACGCCTACACATCGATAAGAGTCACGTCTCGCACCCGTCAAAATCTTTTTTTTAAATGTTAAAATGAGGCGGGTCACCTGATGGAAAGTAATCACCGCCGCCCATGGACACACCCGCAAAACCAAAGTAATCGCAGATGTGTTGCCGGCCTTGAGGAAGGAGTTGGATTTTGAGGAGGGAGTAAGAATTGGGAGGGGGGAATGTGAGAGATGGGCCTAGCTTAAATTATCCTTTAAGGTACTTTCCGAAGCTCGAAACTTTAACTTTACACGATTTAGCGTCCAATTTAATGACGTCAGCCATCTTGTGGTCGACGAGAAAGCATTAATTGGTCTACAGACATTGCTTTAGAAACTTTAATTATTCCAATAGTTGTCGGCACCCAAACTGAATCTTAGAAAGTTGCCCTAAGTTTGCTCGGGTACACCGCTCTCCTATTTAAGGGTAATCTCGAAGACTTAGGTACCTATCGGTTTAGCAAGGTCAAGTGAGGGGGATATCGTTATTCTGTAGGTATCAATTCCATATCCATTCTAAAGGTACTTTGGTAACTGTTAAGTGGATGAAGTAATTTATCTGATAATAAGAAAATTGTAATGGGACAAAAATATTTTTTTTAAGACTGCCAGACAACATTTAATATAATAAGTATGTCGCTATAACAACATTGCTAGTAGCATTGTTGTGTTCTGAGAGTAGTAATCATCTTTAGGTGAGCTAAAGGTGCTCTCCGATTAGGGTCGAACGATTCGTTATTTCTAAATCTCTGTATCATATGTAAACCTACGTCTTGATTGTTCCATAAATGCCTAGTTTATAAATAACAAGATTCCACAGTGAATTTACAAACGTGGGATGATATTTCCAGGCCTTACAAACAATAAAAATATCAATGTTATAAATTATTTTTTTCATAGTTTTTATTTATTTATTATACAATAACACCGATCTGGTGATTTAGGACATAGTGACGGATGAGTTTCCATTCCATGTGCAAATACATCAGCAAACAATGACACTAAATAAAATATTAGTTTCCGTTAGCCATTTTTTGAAATTCATTCTGTTATTTGTAAATTTAATTTTTATCGGCGTATTGTTCAGAGCAGAAACTATTCAAACGGTGATTGAAAAATGTTCACAAATTACTGTGTCGCAATATACTTTCATTGTTATGAATTTTGTATTGAATTTGAAGCAATCACGTTCAGTTATTATCAGAGTTTCGTTCGCACAGCAAGAGACCTTTTTTGTAAAATTCACGATGAGTTGTGTGAAATTAATTTTATAATAGGCTTTCTAAAGTAAAATAACATTTCGTGAGTTTCGATCGCCGAGTGGCCAAAGCGCGTGGATCTAAATCTGGAAGTCCTGGGTTACATGACCTGTTCGGGCATAATGTGTTTCGGATTTCTCGACGCTTAACTTGACGCTTAACTTGATTTCAATGACGGACGAAGTTCGCATATATTTCGCGTCTTCTTAAGGTCATAATGAAGCCTTCATCTAATATATCTGTCTCTTTCTACAGGTGAGCACCCAGCAGCGATGCAACATGGCGGTCAACTCCGTCTTCAGTACCCACTATCAGCTGCCTTGCTCAGCGTCATCGTTACCATCATGGGCTGCTAGTAGATAACTGGACTAGACTTTTTATAAATTAAGAAAGGAACGACGACCCTAATGCTACAAGGATAGGGTTCGAATTGCAAAATCAATGTGAGAGACATTTACATTTTAGTACGTTGTTAAATCAGTCTAATGTCGATAATTACTTTATCAAGATTAATGTTGATAAGAAACTAGAAAGGACAGCGCAATCGATCGTATTGAATACCAGACAAATTTTAATGGTGGCAAATATTTTCTAACAGGCATTTGGCTGTAAATGTTTCGTCGAAATGTAAAGTATGGCGGATGCCGAAGTTTTGTAAAAAAATATGAATAAATTTAGAATCTCTTGGAAAAAGTGGCAGAAATATTAATTAAATTTTGTTTGAAGACAAAGTGTTGAAAAAAATCCACGAGCGGGATTCGAACCCGCATCCCATGACATGATGGGTCAAGTGCACTACCAACTATCTATCGTGGCTCATACCAACCAAATCGTGTAATTTTTTCAACACTTTGTCTTCAATTTATCAATTTGCGTAAAAACATATATATAACCATAATCATTAAATTTTGTGTTTACTAATTAATAATTTTAAAAGAAATACTCAATTAAATATCACAAACAAGTTGACGAAAATAGCTATTTTAAGCAGATTTCAAGATAAAGATACATGATCAACTAATTCAAAATTTAATGAAACCGTTTCAACAGCTTTGATTAAAGCAAGTACTACATAATATACCTACATTTTATTTAATTTCATTGCGTATACAAACAGTTTTAAGATAACACTCGCCAAATTGTGAGCCATCTATCTCTATTAGTCTATGGATTCCGCCAAAGTGTACCCTTGGCTAAATCTTGAGTTCTCTATACCCAATAAGTTACTGTATCTTATCCTTTTAAAGATAGCTAATCAAACGAAAAAACATTATCACTGGCTAATAGAGAATTTCTTATTGGTAAGCACAACAATCATGTAATTCAATCAAAGCCATGACAACCATTTAAAATAGGTGCTATTGAAAACATTAAAATGTGTGCCTAAATAAGCCTTGCGGTGTCCATCATTCAAACATTCAAGAAAAAAGTGCGAACATTTCTCGTTGAAACCGTAGTAAGTAATTCCCTAAGCCCATTTTTTAAATTACAAACGAAAAAAGTTACCTACCCCGAGTTTCGGAGTGCTTTTAATGGTTTTCGTATAAGGAAACTTTGTTAAAGGGTTTGTTTGGGGCGTTTAGAGCGAAATAACATGGGAAAGTATACCAATTTGGAAATTTCGGACAAACAACATGATGTTAAGCGGTGGTTTCTAACGTATTGTTCAGTATTTGGTACTGTTTTGGGCTTTTGTTCAAAATATTTAATGTTCCATTGGTGACCTTTTATTTTATTTTTTCGTTTTCACGGCATCCCTTCTTCCTATTATACGGGATCCTCGGTGGTGACTCGTTTTTTGGCGCAATTCTAAATGATAAAATAGTCTACCAGCAAAAGTTTTTCCTCGTTCCTATGACACGGAGTCCTTCAAACGAGGCGTGATGAGGCACCTTGCGAGCCGACGGTGTGAGGGTTACGATGCTGCGTTATTTTTACGTTGCACCTTCTTCGCCACTGGACTCCATTTCCACTTACTTACTTAGTACTTAGCGTCCTTTACTATGCAATCTATAAAAATTTATAATTTGGTGATACAACCCACAAACAAGGATTAATATTTTTAAAATATTCCAAGGTTCATGTATTCAAGTCTAACGTGTTTTACCCTAAATGTTGACATTGAAAAACAAAAGCAAGATCAAGCATAGAAATACTTAACATAAGGCCTTTTCAAAAGTGTTGATTTCTCAATTTAGGTACCAAATAACGTAGCTTTTATCAAATTTTGAGTGTCTTCTTTTTGGTATTTCTTTGAAACATACTAAATAACGCTATCTATTATAACAATAGCGCATGCTTTTTTACTTCTCTAATATTATAATATTCAGTCTTAGCAACGTATATCTTCGTTAAATTTATTTTGAATTTCTCTTGAAAGTTTAACTTCGTATGAATTATTTACATGAAAACTCCTTGTGCTTGCAAAAATTTTACTTTAAAGGTGGTAAAAATAGGGGAAGTGTTTGTGTGATGACGTCGGCAAAAAAGCTTGCGGACCAGAAAAAAAAATATAGAAGAAATACAGAGAATTACGGAGTCATTACAAAATGTGAGTGTTTTATTTGAAAATAAAACACATACATACATAAAATAAGCTATTTGCAGTGAAATACTGTAAATAGCTTATCTTAATGTATGTATGTGTTTTATTTGTAAAATATTTAGCCTAAAAAATTCAAAATGCTGCCGAAAGTCACTATTCCACGCGGACGAAGTCGCGGGCACAGCTAGTAATAATACTAATAAATACGATGTATTTACGGACGTCACCTGTTAGATCGTCGGCTAGTAACTAAAATCACGTCTACCCGCATTTTGTTGATACTTCGCCTCCAATATATAAAATAGGAATGGTTAAACATGGTCCCTTATTTAATAAGTACGCGTATTAGGTAACTTCAGACCATGGTTCAATGAACTAAGATTTTCCGGTTGCGTATTAGATGGGCTACGGGCGAGCGTTGTTCGCAAATTTGTATAGGACGGTATGATTCAATATTTTTCAGCATAAATTCCGTGGAAAGGTTGTTGCCCCAGCCGAACGGGATAAGATAGTGTTACCCCTTATTTGTCTACCAACGCCTGTTAAAGAAGAATCTGTTAAAAGTGCTGAATTTTGGAAATTATATCAAAAGTTTATAACGGGGATTAATGAATACTACTTTGTGTAGGCATCACAGACTAGCGGTGTGGAAATTAACCAATGCAGTACAGAGCTGAGAAGAGCCGTTAAAATAAAGGGACTCTATTGGTTGATTTCCACACAGTGTCACCATCATACCCGACGTTTACACCGAGCTGCATCGGTCGTTGTCACGAGCTGGCTGATTGTATTAATAACGCTTTATTAGAATATAAATCAAATAGAATGATAACCTATTGTACGGGATTGACATACGTCAACGAAACGTATAAATGACGTGTATGTCAAATCCCATACAATAATCATTCTAATTAAATTTGATTTCTATTCTATTAGCGTTTTGTCACTTGTCTAGGGGGGCTAATATCAACAACATTGACTTCGCTAGCTAAACTGGAACTGATGTTAAAGCTATTTGACATAGCAATCATTATCAACTTACCATCAAAATAATCGTTACTGTGATTATCTGAAAATGACAATTTCAGCATACAACTTTAAACTCATCATCATCATCATCATCATCTCGGCCAAAAGACGTCCACTGCTGGACAAAGGCCTCCCCCACGGATCTCCATGAGGGGTATTTGCCGTAATCGCCACGCTTGGCAGGCGGGTTGGCGATCGCAGTTGATTAAGAGTGACCTCAGAGAGATGCTGCTGCCCATCCTCTATAATGATCCCTTAGTCGGCTTCTACGACACCCTCGGGAAGATATGGGGTGGTGCAATTCTTTATCCCCGGCTCCACACAAGGGTGGCAAAAAGGCACAAACTTTAAACTCAATGGACTTATTTAGAATCTGACAGCTATCGCCTTAATCATTACATTTTATGATGATTACATTTTGACGACCACCGTAGCTGAGTGGCTTGCACACCGGACTTTGACCGACGCTAACTCTGAGATCCCGGGTCGGTTTCCCGGTCGGTTCAATGTCGAAAAACTAACTTTTCGATATTGCATCGAGTCTGGGGGTTGTGGTGCCGTCGTTGTTTCTGATTTCCATAAAACGAGTGCTTTAGCTACTTACCTTGGGATCAGAACAATGTATGTGATGTTGTCTTATTTAAATTACGTCAATACAGAACAACCTTTGTCATGGACTAAATTAGTCCATCCCTTTGTTCATGTTTGGAGAGTCGCACAATGGTAACATTACTACTCCCTTCAATTTACACAAAGGCATTGGTATGACAGACCGCAACAGCATTTACTGGTGGGCATACCATGAAATACTATCGAGTTGGAATTCTAAGACTCCTTAGATTTCAAGAGTAATTTTTCATAGAAACTTGCTTCGAAAGACTGTTCTGTCCACGCAAAATTCGGTATGTTGCAAATTTCTTAATGCCCTGCTTTCGTTATATGGCATTCTCAGGTTCTTCAACTATCTTAATAATAAACCATAGTCGATCTAGCGGTCTCAGCACAATATGTCCTTTTCTTAAATGACCTTTATTCGAAAAGTCCTTTCTCGAAATGTTCTTTTCTCAGAATGTAATTTTCTCGAAATGTCCGTTTTGACGTGAAAGCAGGATAAACAAGTGTTTGTTTCGCATTTATGTTATTTAATAGAAATGGTGAAGCAGCACAATAAGAGCAAAAACAATTGATAAACGCACATGATTTCAGAGAATTTATGACTTTTATCTTATTTGGGGTTTTTATCCTGATCAGAACTAGCTTTCTTTGAGTTACAATACAAACTGATCAAGACAGTGTCTATGGGGCATAGTTTTCTGGTTGTATCAGAAAGCATGTCCGCTTATGTCAATGTCACAGACTTAAACTAACAGAACGAACATCTCTGTACATAGAGCTACGTACGTGAAATTTTGCTAAAATCCAAATATGATATTAATAGAAAATCTCATTTAATAGAAAATCTTTATAAATTTAATACAGAATTTTAAAGAACTCAACGGGTCGCTCGACAGCTGAACGTTAATTGAAAACTTTTAATTTATCTGAAATTTCAATATTTTCAATGCCACTTTTCCCAAACCAATGTATTGTAAATATTCACGAAGTTATATACAAACAATTCGGTTTGTTCATTTAAAAAGCATTTATAAAACTAAAGAATAACCTTAGTCTACACTATGTTAAACTTTGACCCTTAAAGTTATGACTTACAAAGTATAATGTTAGAATTAAATGTAATTATAGAGAGTAAGTTTAAAGATTTATTTTTGAGTTGTATAATTATTATAAATGAATCAAAAGTGAATTTGTTTGAGATAGTTTCTAAAATAATTGGATATGGTTGTGTATATAGTTAAAAAATAATGTTACTTAAGTAAATAAATAAACTTATTAAGCGTATTTGGTGGTTTTATTTGATATTGTTTTATTATTTTAGGGAGTAAAACGCGTTTGGCTGCTGATGTGATCTCTGAACGTGTTCAAAGCTTCAGGTGTGATTGTAATCTAAAGCTAAACATTTCATTAATTTAAAAAAATACAAACTAGCTGGCATTATGTCTGGAGTGGATTTATATGTTTTTCCTGAATAAAAGTATCCTTTCTAAACCACGTACATAGATCGCTTTTGATTTAACAGTTCTAACTGACTTCGATCCCTGGGTTCAATTCCCAGGTTGGACAAAGGTGCTTAAGATTTTGTAAGGATCACCAAACCTCATAAGTATTTATGACATTAAAAAATAAATATGTATTCATGTATTAATAAAAACATTATCAAACAAGATTAAGCCAATCCATTAATTGTGGGCCGCCCATCCGGTGAAGGTAGCAGCTAGCCGCTAGATGCGAGCAGCACAAATCCTGTCGCCGTGGAGATCCTTAGCCAAATTCTATTGTGTCTGGTATTCGCGCGCTCGAGCTCATAGACGGCTCATTTTGATAATGAGATTGTAATATGATGTATTATTTTTATAGACATTTAGTACAAAAATCTCCCGGGTTCGATACAAAGTATTTATTTTAATTAATGAAAATTTCAATAATGGCGGTCTTTACCAAACAATGGGACAACATGCTATTTTACT
The DNA here is from genome assembly GCA_963082485.1 of Eudonia mercurella. Taxonomy (NCBI): domain Eukaryota; kingdom Metazoa; phylum Arthropoda; class Insecta; order Lepidoptera; family Crambidae; genus Eudonia; species Eudonia mercurella. Next base: position 17,197,907 of record OY720037.1, read on the forward strand.
ACTATAATTTCGGAGTTACCTATACTAAGAGCCTAATGTGAGTTCCACTTGACATTCGATCACGTTAACGAAATCGAAAATTAGTATGGCGTTAAAGCAGCCTCTCTTGTCAACATACGAGAAGAGTTAAAGTTTTGTCATGCTAATTTTCGTTCCCGTAAATGTAATCGAATGAATCATCATCATCATGGTCAGCTCATTTTATATCTCTACTGCTGGGGCACGAGCCTTCCCTATGGATGGGTAGGGAGAACGGGCCAAAAACCATCACGCGGGTCCAGTGCGGATTGGTGGTTGTTATCGACTGCTAATGCAGCTGGGACCAACGGCTTAACATGCCTTTCGAAGCACGGATTTGAATGAATACGGATAGTAAACAAAATCACACTAGGCCCTCTAGTCAAAAGGGTATTTGGATTGCTAACCCTGTGTCGACATACACACATCGTTCACAATGTAAGATAGGAACAAACTTGCTTGTAAGCGTTAACATCGCACACTATCTAGCAAAAGGGCCAACCCGACAACTTTAAAATGGGGCACAGTTTATTAAAACGCCCAGCCATTCCACAGAATGGCACCTCAAAATTAGAAATTACAACTTCAACAAAAGGATTATGGACTACCGATACCTGCCTACAAATTCTTAAGCCATCCCAACAACTGTCCAAATATTTGGGTTGCCCTTTATGCTAAACAGTTTCATTTACAAGGGAAACCACTTTATAGTGCTGCTGGCTCATTAATAGTCTGTAGGGCAAGGTTGGATTATCTCGGCCTTTTAACTCTACTTTATTGCCGCACGAAGACTGGGAGTTACGAGTTTTATGACTTGCGTGTGACAAAATTTGCTAGATAACTTGATACTTAAATGCTTGAGCCCTTTTAAGTCGTTTGGGGGTAAATTGTAAAGTTACTTATCGAAACCCCTTCGTAATGCTAGTAGAAGGTCATTAGAGGACCTTAAAGCTACGAATGTTGCGTGCGAATGGGCGTCACAACGTAATTGTCCGCTTGACGTTTTGTAAAAAGGAGGTAATATTTGAAGTAGTCACAATGAGAAGTAAGCTTAACGCAGAGGCAGTTGCAAAAACCTCAATAGAAGATGTGGGTGATTATCAGATTTTGTGCACGTCCAAGCAAAATTTGATAATTTTTTTAATTACAAAAATTCACTGATATTATCAAAATATACATTATTCTTTTCCGTTTTGCTTAATTTATAGACAATTGCATTCACGAATTGAGAAGCTATGAGCATTTAAAATTTTATTTGGAAACGGTAATGATTATAAGTCTGATAGTAATGATAACAGTACATACGGTAGTGATAATTATATATTGGTAATGATTACAAGCCATAAGGTGTAGGCTCAATGCGCAATAGGCTATTATCTAAGTAGGCCAAATAATTTTTTTTATAGAAAAAAAATTATGATGCTGGTTGATATTTTTCTGTTAACTTTTATTTTGTAACTATATAATAATATGGTGAATGCAATAATTCAAAAATATTAAAAATATCTAAGTAGGCCAGTCACAAAAACGCGAGTCGTTCAAAACCCACCAGACCGCATATTACCGAATATTAGCACAGTGTGGAGTAACGGCTCGGTCTTCTGATGTGTGGAACGACATGTTAATGATGATATTACTGGTAATAAGTACCTAAATACAGTAATACCATTCGAGATGTTTAAAAAAATCACATACAAATTTCAAAAACAAACAATTTACGAACATCCTAAACATATAAATCCTTAACCATATATCACAAAGAATAATTAGGGCAGAAGTTCCACGTCAACATATTTGTAATGTAGCTACCTACGCGTATCACACCACGCCCAGCTGCGCATTATGTCAGTGCTTCCAAACGGTCGCCTCACTGAATAATATTGTAATCATTCATTTACAGCGAGCACGCGAAATGACCGACGTCATTTGCAAGAGAATGCGTAACGTCAAAGAATAAATAAATTGAGGCAGAAGCGACCGCCTATTGATAGGACGTCCGGCAAATTGAATTCGATAATTTATTTTATTCATTCAATCAGTCCTCTTTCTTGTGTAAAGGAAGACTGAGTGTCACCGATAATTTGTTTTTGATAAAAAAAAATAGGTTAATGAGTTTTTGATACTTGAAAATAGCAGCTGAAATATTCGACGTCGTCCGTAGACACATAACAACTTGAATTATGGTTGCATTTAGCCTTAAAATATAGTTAAAAATATAATAGAAATATGCTTGTATTAGTATTTGTCATTAGATATAATCTGCAAGAGCAACTAATAAAAGGTTATAAAGAATTGAACCAAAACCTTCTATGTCACACCAAAACGTGGCCAGGTAGGTGAGTATACAAAGAATTAATGTTAAGCAACATCGCAAAGGGTGGTTATCAGATGGGTCATCTCAATCTCCTCCGTGCTTCGGAAAGTACGTAAACCAGCGGCTGCATTAACAGTCATTAACAACCATGGTAACTATATGACCCCCATCGCCGCCTTTAAGGCCTTTCACAATGCCTTGGTGCCTCGCCTAATAGGGTCGCCGTAGCCGAAATCGGCATGTGTGACATTATCATCATCATCATCATCATCAATAACAACCACTAAACCGCACATGGCCGTGGTGGTTTATGGCCTTGCTGTTCTACGTATTGAGTTTCCATCTATAGTTAAGGGTCGTGCCTCAGCCGTGAGGACATAAAATGAGCTGGTGATGATGAAACTTAATTTAAAAGTAACCGATTATTTATATATAATATTTTGCAAATATTGTTGCGAACAAATAACAAATTCAAAAAAAGACAAAGTGTTGAAAAAATTCCACGAGCGGATTCGCACCCGCACCCCATGACATGCCGGGTCAGGTGCACTACCAACTATGCTATCGTGGCTCAATCCAACTCGCCGAAATTAATCAACACTATCTACTCTTACTCTGTAATTCAATGTCGACAACTACGTCGTCAACATCCGATCTTATTATTTTCAATTAAAAGTAACCCATAAAAGGTTACCGTGGGCAGTAGGTACAAAACGACATGTCCTATCTGTACTTCCAAATCTACATTAAAACATGACATGAGTGTACATGCTACCAGCATTACTTGCAAAGACCGAGGCGTCAGCGTGACGAGGGGTGTTGTGGCCCACTAATCGGACATTAAGTGCCTAAGGCTGGGCCTAATGCAGCCCACGGACGTATTCAAATGAATGTGAATCTAATAGCAGCGTGACGTCTCTTAATTTGGTTAATGTTACAAAATGATATTTTTTTATATTTTATAACGTCATGTATTTTCTGGCGCTTGATGCGATTTTGAAGTCAATGTCAAATTTTTGTAACGATACTGCGAAAAAAATGTTTGTTAATATTTTGATAATTGTTTTCAATGATTCAACGCTAACACGGTGAGAAAAGAAATCTAGATTAGCTCTATGATAAAAGACCTATAGTAATTTAAACAGTAAACAAAAACATTGCTTTTTAATTCATAGAGTTTGTAATTGTAAATTTATTGTAATATTGTATGATTTCAAATCAAAATATGTTTAATTCTTCTCTATATTTGATCAGTGTAAAACCCTTCAAACCAGATAACCGCAATGTAATTAATTTCTAATTTTCACAAAAACTGTTGATAGAGCTGTCGCTATCCAGTCCAATTGTAGTCAGAGTCTTATCAGGCAAAAAGGCTGAAGATAGGTTGAAGAACTCTTTACTATATTCACCCATGTAAGCTTCGATTAATAATGTACACAGACTTCTTGGCGGGAAAGTGAAGAGTTATGTCTATGATTTTGTTTTATTTTCTAAAATTTGTGTTATGTCGAATATTAATGTGAATTGGTGGATTATTAACCGTTAAGCGCCTTACAAATAAACAAAGAATAAGGTCCGAATAGTTATTCCGTGTTTTGTTTCTGTCATTTAAACGTCATTTCAAATTAGAGTAAAAGAGACAAAACACGGAATAACTATTTGGTCCTTATTCTTTGTTTATTTGTAAGGCACTAAGTGTTTTGTTTCATTCGCCAACACTCACGGTGTCGGCAAATGAAACAAAACAGTGCAACGTCGCTTTTCAAATTCTCTCAAAAAGTCTGAGGACTTAGTAAAGCCCCACATCTTTACTGAGATACTCGAGGGGGTGGGGGTATATCATTTCTCACTTCTCATTTCTATTATCATTCATCATCATCATCATACTGTAAGGAAATATTGTTTATTTATGGATTACTTGTAAGAAAAATTACTTTGACACTGGCTAAATGTGCTAATTGCACGAAGCCATCAACATAAGGAAAAAAAATGTACACACGCCTGCACATACGATCACTACAAAACTGTCAAATTTCCTCAATAGACTTTGAACTTTATGTCTTAAGCTTAAGGTTGAAATTTGACAATTAAGTTGATGTGCAGGCGTCTGTACTAGATTCCCGAATGGAATAAAACGGAATGCGACTTTGGTGCCACGGGGCCACAGTGACGTTTGTGTTGTGGCGATGACAGTAAAAGTAATAAGAGGAAATACTAAGTTCGACTGATTAAATGAAAAGTAGACAAAATCAACGTTTCGTAGTCCCCTGATTCTTCCTCCATAACTAAACCAATTTAATTACTTTTCTCTTTAAAATTAAAGAAAGGCTTTGGCTGTGTCCCTATGTTTTGCTTTTTTTCATAAATTAGTTATTAAAAAAGATATGAACCTTTAAAAACCTTAAAAATTGGTCATTGGTTCAGACATCCAGCAAACAAATTTGACGAGATTATATAAAAAAAAGCAAAACATAGGGAAACAGGCAAAGCCTTTCATTAATTTTTAATGAAAAAAGTAATTAAATCGGTCGAATTTAGGAGGAGGAATCAGGGGACTACGAAACGTTGATTTTGTCTACTTTTCATATAATCAGTCGACCTTAGTATTTCCTCTTAAGTACAGTCGGCGGCAGATCAACCTACCCAAAACTGTTAAAGTTCTACAATCAATTTTGAACTTTATCGTTTGGTTATAAGGATCAATATTCATTGGAGAAATTTGACAAATTTGGGTAAGTGATCTGCCGCCGTGTGTACAAATGTTTTGCAACCTTAATTAATTTTTATGGTTTAGATTTAAGGTTTACAGTGAGCTGAAGTTGTTATGACGTACGGTGCTGAGACATGGCGCCTGACTAGGGAGGCTATGCAAAATAAGTGTTGCACAGAGGGCCATGGAGCGCGCCATGCTTGGCATCACACTTTTAGACCGCGTCCCCAACACCGAAATCCGCAAGCGGACTAAGGTCCAAGATGCCAGCGAGCGGATATTAAGGCTCAAATGGAGTTGGGCAGGAAACATGGCCAAAAGAAGTGACGACAGATGGACCAGAAAGCAGACTGAGTGGTGGCCGAGAGACGGTTATAGAAAAAGGGGACGTCCACCGACGAGATGGTTCGACGATATAACCAAGACCGTGGGTTGCACGTGGCCCGGACTAGCGCAGGATCGAGGCGAATGGCACAAGCAAAGAGAGGACTATGCCCAGCAGTGGGTCGGGAGGGGCTGATGATGATAATGATGATGAAGTTGTTAATGTTACCCAATGCTTTTTCAGATTTTGTTATTCGAAATAAAAATTTGATGATGATGCATTTTTGTTCCTTTATCTAGTGTATTATTGATGGAAGCATGTAAGTATGTGTCGTGATAATTGTGTGACGTCAAGTCCATACGTTGTTGGACATTAACGAAGGCTTAAAATACTACAGTCGAGCCTCTGCCTTGCCATTTTATGTTAGTCAGGTTAAGCGAGTACCTCAAATTCCTGAACGCTTCACCATTTTATTTTAAAACGTTTACCCTTCATGCGGTCGATGGAGGCTTGATAGCTGGCAAGGGTGACCAAAACCCTCGCATGTTTATCCTAAATTACATGTCTGACATATATAGTGATTAAGGGACTTATTTTAGGACTTAATACTAGGATTGATTTAATGAAATATATGATAGTTTGAAGATTATTTTGACAGTTTAAAACTTTAACAGCCGACTATTTTAAAGCGCTCCTTTCCTAGTACGCCAGCAATTTTTGCCGATATTGTAAGATTTGTAAAATAAAAACTATTTGTAATACATCTATATTTTTTTATTCATTACACCGGGGTTACACGCAAATCACGTACCACGGACGTCATTTTAAAACAAACGCTAAGAAAGTCAATGCCGTACAGAGGACGTGATCAGCGTCCTGAGTGGATCCCACGTACCCGTACCCAGTACGTGATCGGCTGTTAAAGTATTAATAATAATGTATATATAGTTAATAACCCGAATCTCAAAGACCTCGAACCTACAGCGTCGATTAACCTACTTAACAATACTTTTTACATCGTTGTTTTTATGACAGGCTTAGATAATAACAATTATTATAATGTGAAAGAGGCAGTGATGCTTTGATACTGCCCGCATTATACGCCGATTTCTCCCTCGTGCCTTGACGCCGGCCTACTGTGCTATTGTCGGACTTAACCGCCTTTAAGAAGAGAAAGAGTGTTTTAAACATATTTTTGTTAATAATAACAATGTATTTATTTCACAAAACAATTACATAAAATTGACAGAGATTATTGCACAATTCCAAAAATAATGAAATAGCTACTAAGGACCAGTAAAAACCAGACAAAATTATGGTAACAAACACGTGCTTAAAACAAACTTTCATCATCATCATCAACTTAATTTTATGTCCACAGCTGAGGCACGACTTTTCCCTATGGATGGATATACGAAGAACCGGTCATAAACCACCACGCGGACCCGGTGCGGATTGGTGGTTGTTAACGACTGCTAATGCAGCCGGGACCAACGGACGGCTTTACGTACCTTCCGAAGCACGAAGAAAGAAGCTCAAGATAAAACATTTTTGGCCACGCGTCCGATGACCGGCCTTTGCGAAAACAAGCCCAACCATCTAGTGAACTGAGCCTATCTTTTACTTCTGGCTGGCTGTTAAAGATATACAATATTTTAGCGAAGTCTCTTCCTTATTGGCCGAGCAAAGTTTCATTCCAATCCTTCTAATTACTTCAACCAGAAACGTGAACTGTTCTAAGTACCTACTCAACTAGACATTAAGTCCGCTTCTTAAGATTTCTGACCGCTAAATACAAGAAAATAATTAGCAACACTGTCTGAGAACCGACGATAATTATCAAGACCCTTATCACGACGTGTAAAAGTTTAAAATGGATTGTGAAAACTCAATCGTCTCGTTCTGACCGCCGACTTAGTCTACGGACCTTTAGGGTTGCGAAATTCAAATTTATGAGAGCCTACGCCATTCCGTTTTAAGGTTTAATAAGAATTTCAGCCCATAAAGGGGTGTCACTTAAGCGTTAAGCAATTTCACTTTTAATTCTAGCCCGATAAGGTAGTTTTTCGGACTTATTAAGTTCTATTGTCCACTATTTCTATATTAGATAGTTTAATATGTATCCTCATCTGTGGTCTAGTGGTTAGATTACCGATCTCAGATTCAGACGTAAGCCCACGAAGCTTCTCAAAGTACAGAGGAGTTCGAGATGATACATTTTTGGTCACCTATCCGATGACCTTTGCAAAAAATGTTTAACATTAGCAATCGCAGACTGGTTGCGTTAACCACTGCGCCATTGAGCTCAAAGATTTTAAAATTATTAGTTTCTTTAAAGGATTAACATCGACTTTATAGCTTGCCTCTACTAGATATTTCTAGAACGGTGTGGTAGAATCAGGACTATTTAAAATGGTACTGAGAGTAAGCTTACTTAAATAAAAACATGTTTTTCTTTGCCTTTTACATTTACTAGTTCAGGACTCCGGGTAAAGCGTGCTTCCACCTTTAGTCTTATCGGTCCATGAGGTGAAATGAACGTCGTGACTTGTGGTCTTAAAAAAACAGCTTTACCGTCAGACTCTAATTAAGTTTAGCCATCAAAGTGGTATAAAAAGGTGAATTGAGGTACAGGACGTTCCAATTCATAAAAACTGTTGCATGATTCTGACTTACCTACCTACATTAAGCCTTCAAAGAAATGGTTCAAAAGAATCACTTATTAGGGAAATTAATAAATTAAATTAATTTTCTCAATAATTCTGAAATTCGTTCGCAACAATATTGAATGCTGAGGTTTTTGCGGATGTGTCTCAAAGCCTTAAGTTTAAAATAAAAAGTAACATTAATAATAATAATTTGTTTTTGAAATAGGAATAGAAAACGTCTTTATTTGGTACAATCATACAAATTCAAAACACAGGAACATCACTTTTGCATATACCAAATTAGTTTCCGCTCCGTATTATATCCTGATGTGACTGACTCTCATTGTCTTGCCATTTAAATTGCATGGTTTGAATAAGGGACTTTATTTTAGGCAAATCAGATATTATGTTGTCTGCAATTGAAGGTTTCTTTCTAACAATCAACTATCATCATTATCCTGCCTTTGAACACCCCTTACCTCATGGACTGTGGCACATGGAAGATCGAGCTGTCGAGAGTAATAGGCCACCACCGGTTTTATATACAAGAATATCAGGTTAATTTCCCAGCGGGATACATATTGTGTACTTATGTTTTGGCTTCTTTGTTTTCCATTCGATCACGATAACGAAACCAGGTGTAGGTGACGAGATCCTGATGAAAGACTGGATCAAAGTTCACTATCCGTATCATGTCCTACTATTACCTTCTTATTATACAAAAAATGTGTTACGCATACTGTGGAGTGAGAGAGACCGCCCGCGTCACTTGTCGGCTGAGCGTTGAGGCGTACGGACGTGGTCAGCCAGGAGCTAAGAGTAGTTCATTATAACCCCTAGAATAAAAGATACTAAACATACGACTGGTTTCGGGGAAACGCAGATGGTTAAATGGAACTCTCCCCCGACTTTCTCAAGGGGAAATGACTACTCGCTAAAAACTCCTGCACATCCCCTCCGTGCCGCCAGAATGATCCTGGACCGTTATAAACAATCACTGGAGCGTCCAGCTTTACCTACAGGACACGCAACATCTCTTCAACGTGTGCTGAACGTTAATCGGCCTCAACGCGGCTATTTATAGTCGAGCCCGTCCCGGAGTTTAATCAGGCGGACGGGGCGTTTAATATTCAGACAGTTGAGACGGGAATTTACTGTATGCGGTTAGTTCCAACACTGAGGTAAGAGGTTACGTGTGTTCGCTAACTGGTCTATTAATTTGCAATGGAATTTACCGCTGCATTCGAGTGGGCAGTAGGCTGTGTGGGGATATGGAGATGGAAGCCCGTTGCTTTTTGTTGATAGCGAACGTACGTTATGTAGTGGCAACACTGTTCAAGGCCAGTATTCGTAGAAAAAAAATTTTTTTTTCAAATTATAATTCTGGATGACAGCTAGAAAGCTGATGGTCTGTATTAAATTGTTGTTAAAGTCAAAAATCGATTGCTGACTTTTTTTATATTAAAAGGAGGCAAACGACCAGGCGGGTCACCTGATGGAAAGTAATCACCGTCGCTCATGGACACCCGCAAAACCAAAGTAATCGCAGATGCGTTGCCGGCCTTGCGAAAGGAGTTAGCTCTTGAGGAGGAAGTAGAAATTGGGAGAGGGGAGGGGTGAGAGATGGGCCTCCGGTACCCGGTGCTTTCACTCACCGGACAAAACACAACAGCAACTAGTGCCATTGTTTCACGCCGATAATCCGTGAGAGGATGGTATTACGCCGGGCGAGCCGGCCTATTTCGTGCTGCAACGCAACGTGGCTCTACCACTTAGACAGTGTCACTCATTTAGCACCAGCCAGGGGTCACATGTAGGGTCTCAAGGGAAAACCTACGGACGCGAGTAACTTTAACCCCCAATTCTGCTCCAAGACTCCTATTTCTAATTATTAAAGGAAAACGTATTGATCCCTGGGTTCCTGTACAACATTGGTGTCTACCCTATCTACTAGATAATAAAAATAAGTATTTTTGATACTTTATCAGACATATTTTTTTTATCTACATAGCGTAGAATAGCTCTTAGCTAAACATAGCAAGCTTTAAAGCAGCAGTTAAACAATGCTATCCAGGCAGCATTTATTTATTTATTTATTTGAATTAGGTACGCAGACAGATTACAATCAATTACACAGCCATGAAAATTTAACAATATATGGAGACTAGACTGTAATCCAAAAATTGCATACACAGCATGATTTGAGTACTACCAAGCTACTTTAAAATAAAACAATTATAAAAAGCAATTACAAAAAAAAAAATCAATTAAATCAAGAAAAATCAATTAAATCAATAAAATTAAATAAATCAACATTCAAAATAAATACCTAAAAGTATAATCAATCAAAACAATTAAATAAAACAAATACCTAAAATAATCAATTAAAATTATCAAATACTTAATATTCAAAATACTTATCCAAATAATAAATTAGAATAACAATTAAAAGCAATAAAATTAATCAAAAATAAGCCACTAAGCAGAGTCAGTTTGAAGGCCTTCATCACAATCCAACTTAGGAGTGACACTATCTGCAGGAGTTGAGGATACCTCTGAGATAAAGATATCTGATACAGACTTCTTATATTGGGAGAAACTAGAGTTGAATACATCTATGCATCTGCCACCACGAATCACATCATTGTATGTCCGGCACATTCTTACTACGGGGTTGTAGAAGGAGGTATTGTTTTTATACACTTGTATTGTGAACGTGTTTGGGTGACGCGATTTATACCGGGTGTTCAAGTTGAGCGAAGAGAGCATATCCGGGGCATCGATAGTTGAGTGAACTATTTTGTGGAGACATAACAAATCATATCTTATGCGACGCGAATTCAAAGAGATCAAATCAAATCTTAAGAGTCTGTCATTGTAGTCCTCCAGTGAACGACCAGGATAATACTTCCGTGCTATGTACCTCAAACATTTCCTCTGCAATTTCTCTATGTTATCCACATGTACACTATAATATGGGGACCAAACAGGGCAGCAGTACTCCAGGACGCTTCTTACTAAACTGAAAAATAAGCATAGAATACTGCGAGGCTTCTTAAAATCTTTGGTTGTCCTCATTATGAATCCTAAAAGTTTACGACTTTTCTTCAGGATATGATCATAATGAGGACGAAAGGTAAGATGTTCATCAAAAAATACACCCAAGTCCTTAACAATCTCTTTTCTGGTCAATATCTCGCCCTGGATGTAATACTGGTGAAATACTCGGTTCTTCTTTCTCGTGAAAGAAATAACGCAGCTCTTAGTCACGTTGAGACTCATTTTGTTAAAAGAGCACCAGTCTGACACAGTGTTAAGATCATTTTGAAGCGCTATGCACTGTGTTATGTCACTGACATTAGCGTAGATCTTTAGATCATCGGCATATAAGAGAGAAGGACATGACAAACGGTCGACTAAGTCGTTGATAAAGATCACGAATAGGAGTGGCCCCAAGTGTGAACCCTGCGGAACACCAGAAGATACAGGCATGGGAGAGGAGGAATAACCTTTCACTGAGACAAGTTGAGTTCGATTATTCAAGTAAGATATTATCCATCTCAACAGACAACCATGTATTCCATAGTACGAGAGCTTATGACAGAGAATGGAGTGGTCAACTTTGTCGAAGGCTTTACTAAAATCTAAATATATAGCATCAGCCTGACCTCCAGAGGCAAATACGTGACACAGATAGTTCTTGAACTCTAAAAGATTGCTTAAAGTACTCCTCTTTCTAACAAATCCATGTTGTCTAGTAGAGATGTACTTGTTCAGGTGATTATATAGGGGGCTGTATACTAAGGATTCAAAAAGCTTCCCTATACATGAAAGGATGCTTATTGGCCGATAGTTAGAACAAGAAGATCTGTCTCCTGTCTTGTGAATAGGGACAATACTCGCCATCTTCCAACGGCCCGGAAACACCCCAGTCGCTATCGACTTATTAAATAAAATGGTTAGTGGCAATGACAGCTCATCGGAGCAGCACTTTAAAAATTTCGTCGGGATGTGGTCAGGTCCTGCACCCTTACGGGCATCCAAGTGTTTTATTTTGGAAGCAATGTCCTGCTGTGTAAAACTGAGACTGTAAAGAGTAAAGTTAAAAACAGCAGGAAGGTTCAGAGATTCAGTTGACACAGCTGAAGAGCTTTTGTTAAATACCGATCCAAAGTATTCTGAAAACAGTTCACAGATGCCTTGACCGTCGGATGATGCTTTTCTATTATAGGTCATTTTCTGTGGCATTATGACTCTTCCCTTTCTACCATTTACGTATCGCCAAAACACCTTTGGGTCATCCTCCAATGATTTCTCAACCGTGGACAAAAAAGTATTATGGCATTCTGCGATAAGTGCTTTGCACCTGGCACGGAGTAACGAGAAAGTGTCGTAGTCTCGTGGGTTACCGAACTTTTTGTAGCGTTTGTGATACTTATTTTTATCCCTGATACAGTGTATTAGTGCTTGACTGTACCAATTTGGATATTTAGAAGACGTACGTTTAACAACGGGTGTATGAGTAGCTATAAGTTCATTGATTTTGGAATAGAATACATCAACACATTCGTTCACATCATTGGAGGACAGTAGCTTTGCCCAATCAAGATAACTCAAATCGGATTTAAGGTTCTGGTAATCACACTTGTTAAAATTGTAGCGTGTGTTGTTATTAGGTTTAATGGGTTTATCTTTTTCTAAGTTAGAAATTTTTACGCTATAGGCAAGATGGTGGCGGTCAACATTTGGATGAGAAAAGCTAAAGAACAGGGTCAGTGTCTTGCATGGGAGAACTCTATCTAATAGTGACCTGGAACGGGTTGATTGTGATTGGGGACCTGTTTTGATATTATTTAGTACCTTATTATCATCATCATCATCAGCTCATTTTTATGTCCCCACTGCTGGGGCACGAGCCTTCCCTATGAATGGATAGGGAGAACGAGCCATAAACCACCACGCGGGCCCAGTGCGGATTAGTGATTGTTAACGACTGCTAATGCAGCTGGGAGCAACGGCTTTACATGCCTTCCAAAGCACGGAGAAGCTCGATGTGATAAACTTTTGGTCACCTATCTGATGACCGGCCTTTGCGAAAGTTGCTTAACCTCAGCACTCGCAGACCGGGCGCGTTAACCACTGCGCCCCATCGAGCTTCCATTAGTACCTGCTTGCATTAATAGTTGCCATTTGGTACCTATATGCAGAAAATCAGGTTATTTTTTAATATAAAAATAAATAACAAACCAAACCTATAATGTTTGTAGTGTAAGGTCAATGTGTCAATGTGTCAATGGAAAACATATTGGAACATATTATTTTCGTTAAACACACAAAGGTAATTAAAAGCACAATTTCAACCACCATTTCATTTTGTTCGTGGAACAAAAATAGAATTTATAGGTTGTTCAAACAAAAATAAAATGTAAACATGTTGGTTACTTAAAAAACAGTATTGAAACAAGGTTGTTAAAATTAAATATGGCCGATCAATATCGGCCATACTGTAAATACAGTAGCAATTTTATATTTGACTTGTGTAAACATCTCGTTTTCGGTAAATCTGTATTTTAATAACCACCAAAATTGTTTCTTTTTCTCGTTATAAATAGACGATCCCAGGATGCGAGCAACACAAAACCAATCGTTGGAGAGCTGATGATGATGATGATGAGTATAGATTTTGTAAAGGACCGTTTGGACTAATTACCCACTTACTCCGCTGACTCAGCGACCAGAAGTGAATTTAGCCTACGACACAAGACGACGCCACTGCACTCTGTTCTGTTCTTTGATTGTATTGTATGTAAGCACGTAACTAGTTGAGACGAAATATATTTACAGATTAGCTAACATACTCTGATTTAACCTAATGTTTGTTTCTATGCTAAGGTTATGAGAATAATTATTTTACACTGTCGAGTAGTACATAATTATGAGGTATGTTGATTTGTGATTTAACGTTTAGTAAACTGAATGATATAATTTAATTCTTTGATTTAGTAGATACATTTTAAGTAATACAATTTTATTAATACAATAGTTATAATATAGTTTAAGTTTTTATAAATAAAATCCAAAAACATTATCAGATGCCTCAAGAAGATGGTTAAACTTAAACTATACCTGTTTCTACTTACCTACTTATAGCCAATTAGCCACCTTGGAACCTGAAAAATTATATTTATTAGAAGGACCAAAGTAAAATGGTATACCTTTGTACTAAAGGGGAACATTGTTAGGGTTGAAACCGAAACTGCTAGTAGCTTCAATATCAAATTACATGGTCTTTATGCCATTTGCCAAAACCCTTTGATAACGCGATTCAGTCAGAATACAAACCGCGCCATCTAGTAAGAACTATTTGAACTAAACCTATTATATTTTCATGCTTCTTCAACAGTACTAGGTATATCTATAATATTAATATCTATATACCACTTAGTTTGCAAATTAACGTTTAAGATTGACGTTGAAATAGTGAAAAACTTATGCTGCCACACCTCATAAGATCCTCCAACGTCAACTCCGTAGGTGCACACAATAATTCCACTTGTCTTGTGTGCCACGCGCTATTGTTATGAATAGTGAGCGTTAGATTGTGCACATAATCGCCCCGCGATTAAGCAACGCTACCCTGATGAGGTGCAACCCCAGATTACAACTAGATTTAATGTTTAATCTCTATCTCGGTTGGTAAACATGTGTGATACATTCGGTGTAACAATATACTTTACACCGCCTCTGTGGTCTAGTGGTTAAGACCACGGCTTAGGACTAGAGGTCCGGGGTTCGATTCCCAGCGGGGGTACATGTTTGTGTACTCGGTTTAGATGCTGTTAGAGCTTGTTTGTCCGCCTGGGTAGCTACCACCATCTTATCTAAATATGTCGCTATAACATCAATATTTGTAGTTTTGTTGTATTCCGTCAGCTAGAGATAAGATAGCCAATGCCTCTCTAGTTGAGGATCCCGGAAAAGTATTTTTTTAAATAAAATATTTAAAAATATACTTTTGCTTTTGCTCCTTTTGTTTAGGTTTTTTTTTCTTTTTAGACAATATCACATACAATGTTCTGATCCCAAGGTAAGTAGCTAAAGCACTTGTTTTATTGAAATCAAAAGCAACGACTGTACCACAATCACCTAGACCCACAGTACCGCCTCAGAGTTAGCGCCACCCAAAGTCCGGCGTGAAAAAGAGGTCGTCAGATTTAAAAGTTCATATAAAAAAAGGAGTTGCGATAGATAAAATGTATTTCATCATCATCATCATCATCAGCTCATTTTTATGTCCACACTGCTGGGGCACGAGCCTTCCCTATGGATGGATAGGTCAATTAACTACTACTAAAGCAGCCGGGACCAACGGTTTCACGTGCCTTCCGAAGCACGGAGGAATTCGAGATGAAACTTTTTTGGTCACCCATCCGATGACCGGCCTTTGCGAAAGTTGCTTAACCTAAGCACTCGCAGACCGGGCGCGTAAACCACTGCGCCATCGAGCTCCTCAAATTGTATCCAAAAATGTATGTATTGTAATATTATTAGTGTGTTCAAGTAGTTACTTGAGAGTCGGCAAGTTGAGGGCGGGGAGTGAGGAACATTCAAAGGCAAAGTCAAAGTCAAAAGTCAATTTATTTTATTTAAATAAACTTACGAAAAGTGCTTTTGAATCGTCCATACATCAACACTCACTTCAAGCCGCCGAAGAAGATCAACCAATTTTTACGACCTGTCAAGTGCAACATACCCCTTCAAGATGCAGGCGTGTACAAACTGGAGTGCGACTGTGGGCTCTCTTACATCGGGCAAACAAAGAGAAGTGTAGGGATCCGCGTTAAAGAACATATAGCCGACGTCAAGCATAGGCGCGAAAATAAGTCTGCAGTACAAACCACAAATACTCGCTAGAGAACAACGATTCATCCCTAGGATGATACGCGAGGCTATTGAAATTTAAAAAAAACATCCTAATTTCAATAGAGAAGATGGTTGGAATCTACCACCAGCCTGGGATCCCATCAGACAAAATATTAAATCCCAGCACCAGCACCATACTGTCAGACCAAAAGATACTGTAAGCTCTTTCTGCGTAAAACGGAACGTATCTGATTAAATTTAAATGAGGGTATACAAGCTACCAACTATTTATGAGACGACCAACACCTCTTCTTATCTTATCTTATCTTAGTGGGGCCTGCTGAGGTTTCCCTCTTGCAGTAACACTTCGACCCATCGGGATCTTTTGTGCAACCCCGTCCTTTCACTTTTCTTCCTCTGTAAAAATAGATGCCATAAGTTTGGCCACGTCCTTAAGAGCGAAGAGTCTGAAGTCCTCCGGTCTCGGATAAGCCGACCCCAGGAGTCCCATTCTTTTCCTAGCTAGAGAGTCGCAGTCACACAGTAGGTGCTGCATTGACTCCGTTTCCTCTCCACATGCCCTACACAAGTTATTTGTTGATAGGTGCATTCTGTGGAGCATTTGTTTTGTGGCATAGTGCCCTGTCAAGGCACCGATGGTTAGTCGGGCCTGCCTTCTACTGCCTCCGCATATGAACTTACTCCGTCCTAAGGCGTTTTCACCTAGGAAGGATTTGGAGTGTTTCATACCCGGCTGCTCTTTCCATTCTATGCCGTGCCTGTTTTTGATGTAATCTTTTAAGGCCTTGTTGATGGTACTTGGTGCAAGTGCCACGAACGGCTCAGGACCAATAAGCTGGGTCTCTGAGCCCTCCCTGGCAAGTGCATCCGCCATCTCGTTGCCGTGGATTCCCATATGGCCTGGGACCCAGATCAATCGCACCTTGTTATGTCCACCTAGCTTGTTTAGAGCTTTGGTGGTTTCTAGAATAAGGCCAGAGTCGATTCGGGGCGATATGAGTGATTTGAGCGCTGCTTGGCTGTCACTCAGGATGAATATATTGCGCTTTTTCATAGCTAACTCTATATTCTGCTTTGCACATAGGAGAATTGCGAAAGTTTCGGCTTGGTAAACAGTGGCAAATTTTCCCATGCTTTGACTATGCTTGAAGTCGTTGTTATAGACGCCTGCCCCTGTACCCGACTTCATTTTTGATCCGTCGGTATACCAGATTAGGCTGTCTTTTTCCGGAGACGGTGGCCCTCGTTTCCATTCGTCCCTGGTTGGAACATAAACTTTAAATTTCTTTTCGAACATGAATATGGGGGATGACAGGGTCATGGAAATGGGGTGCGATAAAATATCCCCGGTATTAATCCCCGGACTGTGGGACGCATCTAAACCTCTGACTGGACAGTCAGAGGTTTAGATGCGTCCCACAGTCCGGCTACCTTTAGTCTATGTAACGCTTTCTTTGCCTCTGTTTCTATTACGATGTGCAGGGGTGGAAGGTCTGTGAGGACCTCCAGCGCTGCCGTTGGAGTGGTTCTAAAGGCACCAGTGATCGCCAAACAAGCTGTTCTCTGAAGTTTGCTAAGAGCATTCTTACAGATTTTCAGCCTGGTTCTGGGCCACCAGACGATGCTGCCATATGTGAGGATCGGTCTCACCATCGTCATGTAGATCCACCTAATGATTTTGGGGTTGAATCCCCACATCTTGCCATAGGTAGACCGAAACATGCCAAAGATTCTGTAAGCCTTGGCTACGGTCGTGTCCACATGCTGTTTCCAAGTAAGTTCTCTATCCAGCGTTAAGCCTAGATATTTCACTTCCTTGGACCTAGAGATCTGGGTACCATAAAGTGTTAGGTTACCCAGACCCATAGTGTTCCTCATTCTTGTAAAGGGGATGGCTGTTGTTTTCCCCGGGTTTACAGAGAGGTGATGGGCATTGCACCATTCCTCCAGCAAACCCAAGGCACATTGCATTAGCCCCGATACCGTTGAGGGAAACTTCCCACTGACTGAGATGACCAGGTCATCCGCATAACCAACCGTATAGAATGGTCCTTTATTCAGCCTTACTACGATTGAATCAACCACAAGGCTCCACAGAAGGGGCGAGAGAACCCCTCCTTGCGGGCATCCTCTGGTTGTTCGTGCAAGTAGACTGTCACCTAGCAGTTCAGAGTTGATAATTCTACCCTTTAGCATGCATTCAATCAAATTACAGATCGGTAGTGGCACAACATGGTTCTTGGCTGCAACCTTGATGGATTCAAAGGTAGTGCGATCAAATGCACCTTCGATATCTACGAAAGTGCAGATGCAAATCTCTTTGTTTTCCAGCGCAAATTCTGCTCGACTCACCACATGATGAAGAGCAGTTTCTGTTGACTTCCCTGCCTGATATGCACATTGAAGTCCATGGAGTGGGAATCTTTTCAGTGGTCCCGCTCTGATATATTTGTCTACCATTTTCTCTAGGGTCTTTAGGAGAAAGGATTGTAGACTTATAGGCCTAAAGGCTTTGGGTTCTTCGTAATCTGATTTTCCCGTTTTGGGTATGAAGATTACCTTAACACGCCTCCATGTTCTGGGAATGTGTCCAAAGGCTATGCATGCTTTATACAGCCTGCAGAGATGGGGTCCCAGGATGGAGGCGCCCTGTTGTAGTAGAATAGGATAAATGTTGTCAGGCCCTGGTGCCTTAAACGGTTGGAAACTCCCCAGCGCCCATTTAACTTTACATTCATCTACTACCCTTTTCGGTATTATCCAGTCATATTTGGAGGTTCTTCCCTGCTGTTCCCTCCAGCTGATTGGATCATGATCGTCTTTGATGACTTCTGATCCAGGGAAATGAGTGTCGAACATAACCTTCAACGTCTCACTCCCTGATTCTGTGCGTACTCCATTTTCCTTCTTTAACGTGGTTAATGGAATCGCCTTTGTTGTAGAGATAGCCTTGGTTAGTCGCATTGCTTCCGGAACAGATTGTATCTGGTCGCAATGTTTCCTCCAGGCAGATCTCTTTGCCTTACGGACCGCACTACTGTACCGCGTTAAGGCCTCCCTATAGTCGCTAAAGTCGTTCCTCGCTTTTGCTTCGTTGAACGCCTGTCGTGTGGCTCGTCTAATTCGAGCCAGTTCCGGGTTCCACCATGGTACCCTCCTTGCCACTGATTTCGTCTCTGGGCAGTTATTTTGCCAGGACGTCCTCAGTGCTTCTGTAATTCTGTCAGCTTCAAACTCTATGTCCAAGGCTGAGTTAAGTTTACAGCTAGGACCATCCAGCTCCATTCTGAGGTCCTTTTTGAAGCCCTCCCAGTTAGTGTTCCTGGGGTTCCTCCTATGCACAGTTTCTATGGTTTCGTCTAGTCTGTACTTAAAGCATATGTAGTTATGATCAGAAAGAGAGACCTCATCCGACACATGCCAGTTTGTGATGTTCCTTACCGCTCTGTTGTTAGCAATAGTTACGTCGATCACCTGTGCCCTGCGGGCGTTAACAAAAGTAGGCTTGCTACCTTTATTAAGTAATTGCATGGGTGAACTTACCAGATATTCCAGAAGTTTCTCCCCCCCTTTCATTGGTGTCTGAGCTGCCCCAGACGACATGATGAGCATTCGCGTCGCAGCCGATGATGTCATCTACGTTTTCTCGGCTACCGTAGTTTACCAGTTCCCGTATCTGTGGTGATACTGGGTCTGCCTTCTCGTAAGGGAGGTAAGCTGATGATAAGATTACCGTTTGCTTAGTCCCCCCCTCCCCTGTGTGGATCCTGATAGCTGTCAGATCCCTGTAACAGAACTTGATTAAAGGCATTGCATGTAGGTCATTTCTGACATAGATGCAAGTCCTCATGTCATTAGTGGAACAGTTATAAAATAGAGTGCCAGGAGTTCCACCTAAACCTCTTATTAGTCCCCCATAAAGATAGGGTTCCTGAATTAGGGCAATATCAAATTTATTCATTTTAGGCTCGCGTGCCAGAAGGGCAGTCGCGGCCTTGCAGTGGTGCAAATTAATTTGTACCAACACCTCAGTCTGCAAAGGGTTCGAAACGTCATGATAAACATTAAAAAGTAATGTGTAAAATAAACGCGAGTAGATCTGTAAAAGTTGTTTTATTTAAATGTGTAGTATTTGCGTAAACTTTAGAAAACAATATATTATAGTTCACTCATTTCTTACCTACTACCCTAACATTTTTATTCCACCACCTAAGTACCTGTACCTATCTGCTTCTGCATAACATCAGGAGTGGAGTAATTGACTTAAGCTTACTCATAAAAAGCAAATTATATCTATTTTCAATGTTAATAATATGTTGTCTAGAATTTACAATGTTCTTTGATCTGTTCTCAAAAAGAATTCGAATTCATTTAACCGACTTCAAAGAGCAGAAGGACGCGACTGTTTTCTTAATGTTCGTTACTCGATATCTCACTCGATATTTCGACTTTCGGCTTTACGACGGCCGTAGAAACTGCCAACAGTGAATAAGACAGTAATTTTATTTTATTTTTCTTAGTGCTTTTTTATCGCACGTTATCACATTTTATTAGAGCATATAATTTAATGAATTCATAAAAAGCTTTATGTAAAACTGTCTTTAGATAGAAATCTACTCTCTGTGGTATTTAGTGGCCTTTGGCCTTTGTGGCGCCCTCGAGTTGTTCCGCTTTCGAGCCGATCCAAACTCTTCGCAGAATCTAGTAGGGGCAGGAATACGCTTGTGTGATGCCATCCCCTTTACCTTCTGAGGATGTTTCGATTACAGGGGTAGAGAAACCAAGTTTTTCAATATGTAATGTTGGTATGTACCTAAACAATGATGCCATCCCCTCTAGAAACCCACTGATAATGTTTTACACCAGAGATGGGTAGTCTGCTTACCATGACATTTAATTAATTAATTGCTTTTACACAAACATGTTTTTTTATATGACTATAATATTTACTGACTCATTATTTACTCTAAGCTAGGGAAGGGCATATTAGAATGCCTTGATTTCGGCTGCACCACTGATTTGCTCATTTAACAGATAATTCCGATATTTACAAATAAGCGTTCTGGGACATATCTCGCAAAGGCAGACATCAGCAATCTCTTTCCAAAAGAGCAAACCATCAAGCTGCTATTACCGATATCACGATTCCTCAAAACGCTTAATGTAACCGCCACAATCTTCGCCGAGCTAAAGGGTCTTTACACGCGAGCATTTAATTAGCTGTTACTTACAGCACCCTAATTAAGACGAACGTAACAGTTAGTGTAACAAATAAGGGTGCGTTAACGATAGTGGGAAGGTGCTAACTGTTAGGTCGGTATTTTAGTTTATTGGTGAATGCACAATAAAATTATAAATGAGTAATGTAAAAGAAATTGTCGATGAAAAACAGGCTGTAGAGTTGTCTACGCACTTTTGTTTTTCAAAGTATATTTATCTGACGTTTCTGACTATAAAATAATAAGATTGTATTACTCGTATACATATACACAAGTAAATTAAAATGTTTTTTTTGTGTAACATTAGTAACAATTTTTGATGTGTAACATCTTCCCGTTCACCTTCTATATAGGTATACAATTTGTGGGAGAGATTTCGTAGAAATGCGACGGAAGTACCGTAACATCTAGAAATGTGACAAAAGTAGCGTAACAGTGTGATCCGGTTATATACTATGATATACATTTGTATGAAGCTTACATTCAGCAGTCTCCTTATTTAAAAGAAAAAAAGAGAAAAAAATATACTTCATTGTTAATTCAATATTCTAGTTTCTATTGTAATATTGATTTCAAAAGGTGAGATGTCAAATGTTACATATCATATGCGACTACTGTAAGGCTCGTTCACTTTTTTATTCGTTACGGGTAAGTACTTGGTCTTGTCTCATCTGATGTTATGTGATGGTAAGGCTGAAAGTGGAAGCGCACTTAACCCGGGATTCTCAACTACTGAAACACTGGCTATCTTATCTCTAGCTGCCGGAACACAACAATGCTACAAACATAGATGTTATGGCGACATATTTAGATACTCGTAAGATGGTGGTAGCTAGCCAGGCGGACAAACAAGCCCTACCACCAACCAAACCGAGTACACAGACACGTACCCCCGCTGAGAATGGATCCGGTGGAATGGACCTCTTGACTACAGAGGCAGTTAAAACATGCGCATTTAACAAAAAAATATTGTTTTCCCTAACAAATTGAATGGGCGTATTAGTTATTTTCATTAAAATAGGTTGAAACTTTCGAATAAGAAGCGCTTCTACATTTAGCCTTTTCGTCACCCAATTAAAATATTTATTCAGGCCGAATCGTGCTTAATGGCGAGCAATTGGAGAGGCCTATGTCCAGTATACCGGTGAACAGGGAGTGTAAGTAAACCGCAGATGTGATGTTAATACACTGATTTATTTACGTATGTCTTTTCTTATATATAAAATACAACCTGACTTATCTCGTAATGTTTTATCTACTTTAATTATGGACAGGCTTTATCTTGCTTTATTTAAGTACGTGACGAACCGGCACAGTACTCCCCCCCTTTTTAAAAAGATACAAAACTAAATATTATATGACAATAACATAACGACCAAATTATACTAAATTTAGGTACATAATTTGGTTTTTTAACAATAATGTAAACATGACAATATCAAGTTGTATAAAACATATAAATAACGTTACATATAGACAAATGAAAAAAAAAATTAATGGAGTTCGCCGATATGCTGACGTCTGTTTGGCGCGAGTCCGCCGGCCGTGAACTTGAAGAGCTGCTGACGTCTGTTTTGACGCGAGTCCGCTGCGAACTTGACGAAAACTGCTGACGTCTGTTTGGGTGCTCGATGCGGTGCGAGGAATGCGGTGGTTGTGATAAATGTAAACTCTTTAATTGCTTTGGCAATTATGGGTTTTTGCGCCGGCCAGTGACTTCATCCTTCTATCCAAGGCCTTCGTAATAACATATACTAACATAATTAATATAATCAATACGACTTGCCCGACTACTATGTTGCGAGTCCATCGCATTTCCTCCAAGATCCCTTTCCTTAGCTGGTCTGCCTCGTCTTGGTTAAGGCAGCTGTCGGCGTTGAAGGTTATTTGGTCCTTGGAGCTCTGGTTGCCCATTTTGGTGGTTCTCTGCGTTGTATGGTGTTGATACTTGGGGTGAAGTTACTTGATTGACCATTATTTAATAACGCAGTATTTATATAAAAATAAACGTTTTAGTCATCAAAACTGAATCGAACTACCGGTTTGACCGATCTTCCAGATCTTGTAACGAACGTGCTTCCTTCTGTTTTCTCAGGCACGTTTTCGCAACCGTTATTCATAATAAATGCAGGTTTTAATCTGTCAATTGATATTGTTGACTCTCTGTCATTTATTTTAATTAAAAATGCTTTTTCCATTCGCTTCATAACTGGGTACGGCCCTTCGTAAGGTGGGCATAAACTTTTTCGTATTCTATCGCAGCGAACAAAGACATGAGAACATTCATAAAGTTCCGGATGTACAAATATTGAGTGGCTGTGTTTTTGTCGTTTCGGAACTGAGGTCATTTTTGCAATACTTTCTTGAATACTTCTCATAAATTCTTCGTAGGTAGTATTCTTGCTGGTATTCTCAAAAAATTCGCCAGGAAGCCTTATCGAGGTGCCATATACCATCTCGGCCGCACTATATCCTGTGTCATCGCGAAAACAGCTCCTTAATCCGAAGAGGACTGAGGGAATATCTTTTGCCCAGTTAACGTTAGCGTTCCTTGCCATAAGAGCTGCTTTTAGCGTCCTGTGAAATCTTTCTACCATTCCATTCGCTTGAGGATGATAAGGAGTGGTTCTAATTTTGTGTACTCCTAAGAACTTTGAAAGTGCTTGAAAGGTCGATGATTCAAACTGGCGGCCTTGATCAGTAGTGATACGTAACGGGCACCCAAATCTCGTAATCCAACCTTCGTAAATGGTTCGAGCGACTGTTTCTGCTGTAATATCCTCTACCGGAAAAGCTTCGGGCCATGATGTACAGCGATCTATTATTGTAACTAGATACCGCTTCCCTTGCGATGGAGATAGGGGCCCAACGATATCGACATGGACGTGGGCGAACCTTGGCGCGGGCATGAAACTTCCCAGCGGTGAAGCTGTATGCCTATGCACTTTAGACTTTTGACATGATAAGCAGGTTTTACACCAGCTGTTGATATCTTTATTCATACCAGACCATATATATTTTTGTGTTATAAGTTTCCGTGTCGTACGCGTACCAGGGTGACTAAGGCCGTGTATAATGTCGAAAACTTGTTTCCGAAATTGTAATGGTAGGTAAGGTCTAATTTTCCCCGTAGACGTATCGCATACAATCGTGACTTTTGACCCTGGTAATCTGACCTTATCAAACTGCAATCTAACATTTCTTTTCAGCTGTGATAGTTCCGCGTTATTGTGTTGGTATTTCGCTATCTCTTCATAACTGATTGGTGACGGAATGTCAATTTGTTCTATAGTGCGTGACAATGCATCGGCAACGATATTGTCACGTCCACTAATATGTTTAATATTTGTGCAATATTGCGATATGTAATCTAGCTGGCGTACTCTACGCGGAGTGTCGTTAACCGACGGTTTCTTGGAGAAGGCATAGGTTAACGGGCGATGATCTGTGAAGATAGTGAACTTTCTTCCTTCAATCAATCTCTGAAAGTGTTTTACCGCCATATAGATGCTCAGTAGCTCTCTATCGAATGTTGAGTATTTTCTTTGAGCGTCGCTTAATTTTTGCGAGTAAAAACCTAGCGGCTCCCACTTATGCTTTACTCTCTGTTGCAAAACAGCGCCGACACAGGATGCGCTGGCGTCTGTCATAAGGGCTAACTCGGCGTTACGAGACGGATGAGTGGTCAGCACAGCGTTTTTAACACTCTTCTTGCATTTTTCGAAAGCCTCTTCGGCTTCTGTCGTCCAGGGAATGAGTGAATTATCATTCTTTTTAGATTCTTTCAGGTATGCGTTTAGAACGCTTTGATATTCAGCGGCGCGCGGTGTATTGTTCCTATAAAAATTTGCCATACCTAAAAATCTTCTTAATTCTTTTACTGTTCTCGGTTTGGGAAAATCATCGATCGCTTTATACTTTTCCTCAGTCGGGCGTATTCCTTGGCTCGTTATATGATAACCTAAGAAATCTAATTCGCTCTGGAGGAACTTGCATTTTTCTAAATTTATTGTAATTCCGTTATCGTACAATCTTTCAAACACTGTTTCTAGTTGCTGGAGTGCGGAAGCTTCATCTGGAGCGCTTAGTAATATATCATCGCAAAAAATGAAGGCGAAATCTAGGTCTCTAAATATGGAGTCCATAAATCGTTGAAATGTTTGTCCGGCATTACGAAGGCCAAAGGGCATTCTCGGAAATTCGAAAAGTCCAAAGGGTGTAATAATTGCTGTTTTCTCCACTTCTTCGACCGGAATACAAAAATAGGCCTTGCGTATATCAATTTTGCTAAAAATTCTTCCGTTTTCCAAAATGTATGTAAAGTCGGCCAACCGTGGAAGTGGGTACCTATCGGGAAGAGTGATATTATTCAACATCCTGTAATCTCCACACGGCCTCCATTCTCCGTTTTTCTTTCTAACCATGTGCAGGGGACTGGCCCACGGGCTGTCAGATGGGCGACAAATTCCAAGCTCCAGCATGTTTTGAAACTCCTTTTTGGCAATATGATATTTATGGGGCGGTAGTGGCCTTGCTCGTGCGGACACTGGTGGTCCTCTTGTGATGATATGGTGTTTGACTTTATGTTTTGGGATCTTTGATAAGGACGAGGGGCGAGTAATATCCTCGTATTTTTCTAAAATTTGCTTAACCTGTGGCTTTATCCCCACATCGATCGAGCGAATGCTTTGATGTTTGGCTCGGCTTAACGATGCAGGGGCTGATAGTTCAGTCACTTTGTCGGTAAGTCTCTTTCCTGCGATGTCTACTAATAATTTGTAATGCTCCAAAAAGTCTGCTCCAATTATAGGCTGGGTCACGTCGGCCACAACGAAGGTCCATGTAAAGTTCCGACGCAATCCCAGGTTGAGAGCGAGCGTTTTCTCCCCGTACGTTTTTATTTTTGAGCCATTTGCAGCATAAAGTTTATATTGATCATTAGCTGTTATTGTTTTCATGGGCTTACACATTACTGAAATATTTGCTCCTGTATCAATCAAAAACCTCATACCACTTTTTTGGTCGGTGACAATGAGGCGGTTAGACGGGTGAATAGCACAGAGGCCCGCCGAATTCTGTGCATATGTTAGTTTCCCTGGTCCTGAGGGAAACCGTTTTTATTCCAGCCACAAGGCTTAATGCATCTGCGCGCATTCTTTCGGAATTTCCAATGATAAACACAAAGTCTGTCTCGGCTACGCGACCTTGACCTCTGCCTTGGCTGGAAGTGAGTGCTGCGTCGGGCGTTATCGCGTACGTGCTTCATAGCGCACATTTCTAGTTGCATTTCTTTTAACTGCTCTAGTATGTTTTCCATTGCGCTGGTCTGTACTTTCTTGGTGTCGACTGAGGATACTTCGTTTGTTTTAATATTTTCCATTATCCTGTCTGCAACATGGCCCATTTTATCTAGGTCCAACGTTTCTGAGGCGGCTAACACAGATGTAACGGGAACCGGAAGTAGCCTGAGCCACAGGACCCGAACGGTTTCGTCGCCGATTATTCCTCGTCCTTGTTCTCGCATTCGGCGCAAAAGGTGTGATGGCTTCTGATCTCCTAGATGTACCTCGGACAAAAGTTTCTGAAGGCGTTGTTGTTCGGATTCTTCTAGGCTGCTAATTAGGCGTTCTTTAATAGTTGCGTACTTTCCTGTCGCCGGTGGGGTCGTTATTATGTCGCTAACCAGGATGATTTCTTCTTTGGTTAGCTTAGCGACAACCATGTTGTATTTGAATTCATCACCTTGTTTTTGAGGCGCTACTATTGCTTCCAGTTGAGCGAACCAGAGTCGGGGCTGGTCCCTCCAAAACTCTGGAATACGTGATACGACGTTAGTACTCACGGCTACTTCATGTGATTCAGCGTTGCTCGATTTGCAGGGAGATGGATGTGACATGATGACTTCTTCTATGTGCTGTGCAGAAGGTTACTGCTCTCTGTCGGGGTCACCAAATATACCGGTGAACAGGGAGTGTAAGTAAACCGCAGATGTGATGTTAATACACTGATTTATTTACGTATGTCTTTTCTTATATATAAAATACAACCTGACTTATCTCGTAATGTTTTATCTACTTTAATTATGGACAGGCTTTATCTTGCTTTATTTAAGTACGTGACGAACCGGCACATCCAGCAGTGAACTAATGTAGATTGATGATGATGATGATTCAGGGTTTACGCCAACGGTGTGTTATGTTATTGCACAAAATATTATTATCAAAAAAAAAAACATTTTATTTTAGAACACATTACAAGTCAAATTCAATTTATTAAAGAAAACAAAAACTTAATACATTTAAGAAAAGAAAAACAAAAACAAAAGAATGACACTTAATTTAAGACAAAAAAAAATCCTATAAATAAAAAATGGGAACGGTCCCAAGAATGCTGGCAACATTACCTCTTTGGATAGCCAAGCTAATACGTTGGCAGAGGTAGCTTGAAACCAGCAGTGGATCGTATAAGATGTTGCTAATAACAATTTAGAACTTTGAAGTTTGTATAGGAAACCAACATGTAAAGCTTTAGTCATCGCACAAAATTGCACCTACCAATATTATCTCTACACCACCATATGGTTGGCTGGAAGAAAATGCCTCTCGCATTAAGTGCTCTTAAGTCTGTTGCAAATGCTTAAGTAAATAAAGAAATAAAATATTATGGCTCTATAATAACGCTAGCAAATTGATGAGAATCCTTCACATAAGCTGGCGCTGGAAGTTATTTTGCTACGTGCCAGGACGAGCGGTAAGTTGATAAGTAAGTTGATAAGTCGATCTAACATACAATGCAACGCAGTTGAGCCTTCAGTACCTACATGTAATAAGACAATATTGTTACTTCTTATCTCTTTAACTTATACTAACTACAAATAAATAAGGCAACCTTTGTGAATTCATCCAGAGAATACGCAAATATCACTTCATAATAATCTTTCTTTTTAAACTTCTCTTTTTTCGCTTTGGCAGCATAAGGCACATCCACATAGCCTAATCGATAGGATTCAAATTCCGCTCGTGAAAATTTTTCTTGATATCTTTTCTGAATTATAATCAATTTTTTTTAATTTTTTCTTTTGTTGAATTTATTTATTCTATATTTATAATTCGTTTACCAAAATTTGTTTCAGTGTAGACCATAGTTGCTTGGCGTATTAAACAATAGCAGCCTGAACAAATTAAATCCTTAGAACTTGCCTTTGCCTTGCCTAGTTTCGCAACGCAACGAGTTTCGAGTAAGTAAGCGAGACTGATAACCACACTTAAAAGATTTGGAAGGACTTAATAAAATATACGTTTAAAATTCCCATTATTTTTTTAAGGGCTTCACTTTCTTTGGAGTTTGCATATAACTTAGTTTAAGAGCGCTATTTAGGAGAAAGCTGCTGCTACTTGAAGAATCTCGTATTAAACCGCACGGCGAAACATCCATACCCTACATGTCTGTGGAAGGAAATTAATAAATTTAGTTTATTTATTATTGTTATGACTATGACTTTATTATGATTTTTATATTAACTTCATGAACTGGCATATTTGTTCTAAAATACTGTGCTAGTAAACTCAATACACATTTACATCAGTATAGTGGTAGATTATTACTGATGTGTTTGGACAATGTCAGGCACCACAACAGAATGCATTGTGTGCCTTCGATGAAAGCCCATCATGAACGCTCTGCTATTAAACCGCAATGTACACATATATTGTTATTATGCTAATCGTTAACCATTACAACTGTCAGTATATTTGTGAATACATTGCTAAAGTCAGTATATTTGTGAATACATTGCAGAAATAGACGTTTGTAACGCAATCAATATGCCGATTATATGCATAGCTTCCGTACATTCATACATGTCGTATAGTTGTTATATTTATTTATTTATTTATTAATTATCCAACAATTAATACACTTATACTAGAAATATTCTATTTTATACCATGCTTAAGTAAATGCAACAATTACTTAAACGAAAACACCACATGGCTAAACGATATTTGAACTATTCTAAAATAAAAGCTCTCGAATATTTGAGTTTTAAACAAAAAAAAACTAAAAAGGTAAAATATATTAATCAGGCATAACAATTAAAAAATAATGTCAGTCTGGAAAAAATTTGCGTGGTGCTGAAGTCAATGTCCCAGTACTAACAAAACCTAGTATTTTTGATAGCTAGAATATCAAATTAACTTTAGAAAGAAAAATATGATGAAGATGAAAACTATGTTTGTACTTACAGTCTTTTCCTTACACAAAAAAGAACTTACTTACGAGTAATTACTTACTTAAGTTACTATGCGATATTTTTAACCAGTTCATAGATAACGATGTAAAATCATAACTTTGTTATCGTGTCTCTTTTTATAAAAAAACAAAATTGCAAGTGTATCTCCCACTTATACTTTTACGATCGCAAAACATGCTTACCCTACATCGCGAATTGGGTATCAGAAGGAACGATGTAATTTGCTTAAGTGTGCCAAAATCGAGATAATATCTTAATACCTGGGCAGAGCACCTGCACCAGATAAGATTATCGGTGAAAGGAAGGCTTCGTGAAAGGGGAGGTACGTTTTCATAAGGATTCCCCGGGTTCAATAACGGTAAAATTTACAATTCAATTCGCTTGTGGTCTTGATAATAATATGGAAAAATAACTTAATTCCAGATAAGTTCTTATTGGATGGAAACTAACTTTTAGTTTTCTGTACAGTTTGCTGTGAGTTTCAGTTGTATCGGTTTCACTTGCCTTTCGAAGCATGCGATCAGCAGCAGCTTGAGATGATGCGTTTTTGGTCACCTATCCGATGACCGGCCTTTGAACCATTACCCAATATCCTGGTGCCAATGCCTATCCAAAAGTGTCAAATTTTTAATACACATTTTTTTTCAACCATTTTACATAAAAATATTTTTAAATTTTTTTATTAAATTTTACTAGAAAAATTCAACCAGCCTCAGAAAGCTCAAGTGGGAATACTCGTAGAACCGACGACCTTTAGATAACCAGTCCAATGCTTACATAGGCAAAGTTCAAAATCTATTGCGGAAATTTGACATTTTGTTGTAGTCTGAATGTCCTGGCGTGTATCAGAAAAACTTATACTACTGCTAAGAAGTATGATACTCCTTTCTTATACTGTGCTTATACTTAGCGTTCACAGTACAAGATTAAACTGTAATCTCATACACATATAAGTGCAATAGATAAAAGTTAAATTCAATCTGACTTTGCGGTGTTTCTCCAAACTGGAAGTTCTAATCTTGGGGTTTAATTTAACAACCCGTGTTTAGTAGTTGAACTGAATAATCTCGACTTCTAGCTCAAGCTAATTTGTTTGGAGCAGCCATAAACAAAACTAGCGTAGTATATCCGCTTAGGATTTACATTTATGGTATATACCTAGTCGTTACAAAAAAATACCTATCTGTAGAGGTATTTGTACGACTCCTAAAATACTAAACTTGTGCGAGGTGAGACCGTTCAAGCGATATAAAAATAAAATAAAAGTTAATAAAAAAACACTCCAAAAGGTATTTTTTTAATTTAAAATATATTTAAGTCATTTAATTTTTTTATAATTTGGTAACGGCATATAATTTTGTAAATGTCGTTACTTCTATTAAAGCTTTGGAGTTTCTTGCGCTCATTCTTCTCCACAGCTAAAATATACGTCCTGAATGGGTGGTAGGTAAAAAATGTTTGGACTATTCAAAAGCACTTTTTTAAAGATTATTTGAATTAAAAAAAAATACTTTGAATACTCCAACGCTTAAAAGCTTTCACTTTGATATTTAAAACGTCTACTATCTACGTCGTGGCTAAACGGCCAGATTCCTATAGGCCGAGATACTGGTTTTCTATAGTCCAGATGTCAAAGTTAAACTGCTTATTTTTTACAGAAAGTTTGCTGTTGGCCTCAGGCAGCCTTTACAGCGTCACCGAACTTGTTTAGAGGCGGGTGGAAGGAACTTAAAGGGTTCTTCAAGCCGTGTGACCGAAACTTCGTCAGATATTTTTTAAAGGGAATCACGCAAACGTTTCTCCTTGGACTCTTGGATCAGATAGAGAGCGGAACAATCCGCGCCTTTGAAGGCCCTTGGCTCTGGTTTGCCGGATCGTGGGGGTATAGCAAGCGGGCTCGCTGTCTGACTGGCTTTAGGCTGGCTTTAGAATAGTATTAGAGTAGTCGCCATCCATTCAGCGTACAGACTTACCACCACATAGAAAGGATTACTCGTAAATAACACGCTTTCTCTACGTCAGCTGGTTAACGGAAACTCAGGTATTCCAGTTGGCATGCTCTAGCGGCGCAATTGAATTTCAACTCGTGTAATCTCCATGAACTTATTAAATGTACCGCGCAGCCATCTTGGCATTAAATTTAGCTTCAGACTTAAGAGCTTTTTATAAGGTTTGCTCAAGTCGTTTTCAAATTGCTTAAAGAGTCAGCTCAGTTTTAAGTCTGTTTAAAAGTGATAAAGTGAGTTATTTTTTTGCACAAAAAGAGGTCTCTGTGTACGCTGTGGATCGTTTGCGTTTTTAAATGTTCTGAGTAAATGTTGAATGTTTTGATATCAGAACGGCGGAACTGTGATAAACGATACTAACGATTTTTTTTTTCTTCTGCTTCTTCGTGCCCTGGGGGCCGACCGCCTAACTCTCTCGCTTTCGATCGCTTTAAAGGCAAGGCGAGGAGGAGGCGTCATCTTGTCATTTCGAAAGGAAAATGAAAGCAATAACGAAAGCTATAGGCTATAGCTTTCTATATTACTCGATAGTATATTTCGATATTATATTAGAAGGCTTGGCGAGGGCCTCGCCTTCAAAGCGATCGAAAGCGAGAGAGTTAGGCGGTTGGGGGGCTGGTCCCATGTTACTTGGGGTCGGCGCAAAATGTCCGTTTCTTCCACTCTCCTCTATCAGTCGTCACCTGTGCAGTCACTGCCTTCACATTCATATATCGGTCACACAATCCATCCGTCTTTTATACGATACCAACGAATTACGACTTAGAAATATGACCACAAACCATGCTCGATCAATAGAGGCTTTGTATAGAAAAGTGAAAAAATTATCTCGTTTTTTGACTTATGTTTCTTGGGGAAAGTTGTTCAGTTTCATCATCATGGTCTGATCTACCCACCTGCGGGAAAAAAACCACTAAAATATCTCGTTGTATATATAATTTATGAGACAACATCACATACGTTGTTCTGATCAATGTAAGTAGCTAATCAGAAATAACGACGGTACCACAACCACCCAGACCCGACACAATATCGAAAAGTTCGTTTTCGACATTGACCCGACCGGGAATCGAACCCAAGCCACTCGGCTACGAAGATCGTCAAAATAATATCATCATAATAATATTAATATAATATTTATATAATCAGATACATACATAGATCAATTTTTGTTTGTTACAATTAACTTAAAACTATGTTAGTAAATATTAAAATTATATTGAGTTACATTACATTATTATTCAGAACATTCTTAAAAATAAATTTCCGAAATATTTTTTTTTTATATTATTAAAATATATAATACTAGCTGATCCGGCGGACTTCGTACCGCATTTTTTTTCTTTTTTTTTAAATATAGCCTATGTTACTTAGCGCTAGTGTAGTATTCTAATGGTGAAAGAATTTTTTAAATCGGTCCAGTAGTTTTTGAATTTATTCATTACAAACATACATACATACAAAAATACAAATGTTTCCTCTTCATAATGTTAGTATAGATATACTTTATGCAGATAAAGGTTAGACAGATTAGATAGAGATATATGGACAGCAGTATCCAAGATACAAACCAAACTAAGGCAACGTAGTCGGTTCAACGTAAATCCATCATTTTTTTGTTGCGAAATCAACACAAAAAATTACATGATTCGTTCCCTCACACTGCCTATGAGAGGTGAGAAATTATTTTTAGAGGCAATCGATTATGAAATATCCAACTCATGCTACAAATGACGGCATGAGCTTAACGTAAAAACATGTGTGTTACATTTTGTGTGCTAGAGGGTTAACATATTATATGAGGGTAAGTTGTTAACTTGTACTAATTTTTTACTCGTTTTCAGTATACCTACCTAGAACAACATGTAACAAAGTTATACAAAAGTAGTAATTTTACGCAATTTTTACGCAACAAAATATTATACATTTTGGAAAATTATTAAGAATGGAATTACTAAGAATGCCACGAGCTGGAGTCGAACCTCAACACTTTTCCAAAATGTAAGTAAATAAAGTAGTTGGTTTTATAATAAAATAAAATTGTCATTGCTATTCTATCGTTTTAATAAGGCTTTCTTTAAGGCGAAGGGTAAGGCACACTAGCGCCGCTAATGGATTTAATTTGATAACTGTTAACTGGATTTTTTTTTCAAACATTGCGGACCCTCCGACACTAGGCAAACATCTATTATTTAATAATTGTGCACTACTTTTAGGTTTGTGTTTGTATTCATTCGCTAACACCAAAAGTGGCCATTGTTTGTGAATAAATGCGATAGCCCGTTTTGTGAATAAACCACGCAACAAAAAGTAGTGCACAATTATTAAATAAATACTATGGATGCTTTCCTGTTATCAGACGGTACGCAATGTTTATAAAAAGATCCGGTCCATTAGTAATTGTCAAATTATCAATTGGTGGCGCTAGTGTCCCTTACCCCTAATATTTTGAAAGCATTTTAAATTATTTGGATTATTCAACGAGTCACTACTTGTACTACGGTAGTAAAACTTGTTACTACTGACTGTAATTTGTTTATATTAATTTATATATAGGCCTCTCCAAGTGCACGCCAATGAGCACGATCGGCGGCTACTATTTAAAATGGTGTGCATAGCCCTATAACCTTATAAACTCTGCATAATGCATGCATTTACAGCATTTACAACACCACTAACGACAAAAGATTCATATAACGCTAGCTGACCCGGCGGACTTCGTACCGCTTTGACAGTTTCCATCATTGAGTTAAATATATATCAATGGTTTCTAGACAACAAAACAAACAAATCATTTTGTCGTTTTTAGTATTTAAAATATTTTTTTTAATATAGCCTATGTTACTCAGCGCTAATGTAGCATTCTAATGGTGAAAGAATTTTTTAAATGGGTCCAGTAGTTTTTGAGTTTATTCGCTGCAAACATACATACATACAAACATACATACAAAAATACAAAGGGTTTCCTCTTTATAATATTAGTATAGATTTGATTTTATATGAACGCACCGAAGAACATACTAAACCAAAGTCGGAAACTTTTCAATGTAGGTACACCTTTTTTCGAAGCGTGTCGTGATCCCGTCTCGTTTGCCAATCCTAAAAACCAACTAGTTAGCAGTTGCCACAATATATCGTGTGCCAGTTAAAACTTTTAACGACTGCGATGCCAGGATTGGCTTCAGGCGTATGCCAAAAGAGTGTGTCCTGAAAAACGATGTCAGTTGCTTGTACGTTACGTGTCACTGGTTGCCTATAACTTTGCGGACTCGTTATTACGTTACGTACCTACCAATAGACATTCTTGAGAGTTTTTATTTATATTTTTTGTGCGTGTTCAAATACTGGCTGTATTTGAACGTTTGTTTACAAGAAAATAGTTTAGTATTTTTTTTATATACATACATACATACATACCATCACGCCTTTTTCCCAACGGGGTAGGCAGAGACCACATCCTTCCTCTTGCTACGGTCCTGACACACCTCTTGCGCCTCCTCCACTCTCATTACTCCTTTCATACATGCTCGTCGGTTATGGGTACTTTTTTATATATCTTGCGGGTAAGCACAGTTACCCCGTGTGGTGCCGGGGGTAAAGAATTGCACAGCCCCATTTCTTCCCGTGGGTGTCGTAGAAGGCGACTATGGGAGCATTCCAGAGGATGGGCAGCAGCGTCTCTCTGTGATTATTCTCACCTTACTGCGATCGCCAACCCGCCTGCCAAGCGTGGCGATTATGGCAAATTCCCCTCAAAATTAATTATCCTTGAGGGAGGCCTTTGTCCAGCAGTGGACGTCTTTTTGGCTGAGATGATGATGATGATGATGAAGCACAGTTCCTTGTTGGCAGAAAACAATGTTAAGTGATGATAGGGTAAAGCCACCAAAGAGTACGCATTACCAAAGAGTACGTATTCATATACAAAATTCTATTTTTCCTATTGGTAAACACACATTCATGGGATTAATAAATACTATGTACTCGTACCATATTTACTCCATGCACACGTTATGCCACAGGCAAGTAGTATGTAACAAATTTAATATTATTAGCTTTGGCGTCTTCACACTAAAGCCAACGGCGGAAGCACACTTCACCCGTAATCCTCAACAACAACTGGCAATATTGTATCTAGCTGCCAGAACACAACAATGCTCCAAACATTGATGTTATGTTGGTTCTAACATAAACATAACATTCGAGTAAGACCTACATGGTGTGCCTGTAGTAATCTTAGTACTCTTAGCATACATATTTTTGACGTGACAAGGTCTTATAATTCGATAGAGCCGGCTGCACGCACGAAAAAGTTCGGCGTTACCTCGCTCTGAGGCGTTCCATGTAAGGCTTGAAGTTCAAGCGAGAGCGTGGAACGAGCGACAAAGAAGCACAATCGGCTGAGTAGAAATTTAGCCGTGCTGCTGTGCAAGCCCGTGTCCGGCTTCGCCACCGCGGTACTTACCCCCAACACCCCCCGACACCCCCAACACCTCCCGACACCACCAACTCCTCCCGCCTACCTGTTCGACGGGCTGCTGCTGCTGTGCAAGCCCGTGGCCGGCATCGCCACCGCGGTACGTACCCCCAACACCCCCCGACACCCCCAACACCTCCCGACACCCCCGACTCCTCCCGCCTACCTGTTCGACGGGCTGCTGCAGGCTGCTGTGTAAGCCCGTGGCCGGCATCGCCACCGCGGTACGTACCCCCAACACCTCCCGACACCCCCAACTCCTCCCGCCTACCTGCTCGACGGGCTGCTGCAGGCTGCTGTGCAAGTCCGTGGCCGGCATCGCCACCGCGGTACGTACCCCCAACACCCCCCGACACCCCCAACACCTCCCGACACCCCCAACTCCTCCCGCCTACCTGTTCGACGGGCTGCTGCAGGCTGCTGTGCAAGCCCGTGGCCGGCATCGCCACCGCGGTACGTACCCCCAACACCCTCCGACACCCCCAACACCTCCCGACACCTTCTTAAGACGTTGTCACGTTCAACTATCGTCAGTAAACCGACTTTACAGACAACCAATTTTTTTTTGTGTAGTTGCTTTTTAGCTGACTTCATATATAACGTGTGACAGAAAGGTGTGGTCAAAATAAAAAGATCCAAAGTGTATCCCATCTAAAACTTGTATGTGTTGTTATTAAGACATAATTATTAACTTTAATTTGTCATGCAATGGTTAATGAAATATTTATATTTGTGAAGTGATGCGCGTCAGGCGCGCATAAGCAAGCAGCAGTGATCATAAATTTTAGTACACAGAGGTTACTAAACCACTAGGGCTGGGACTTGATTATTTTAATGTGACGTCACAAAAGAAATATTGAATTAAAAATTGCATAACACATTAAATGTTCAAATAATTTTTAACGCAAATTTTGTTGCGAACAAATTACAAAAACACAAATGTTGAAAAAATTTCCACGAGCAGGATTTG
Organism: Eudonia mercurella; assembly: GCA_963082485.1. Taxonomy (NCBI): domain Eukaryota; kingdom Metazoa; phylum Arthropoda; class Insecta; order Lepidoptera; family Crambidae; genus Eudonia; species Eudonia mercurella. The sequence goes on from OY720037.1 coordinate 17,234,729, forward strand.
AACCTGCACCCTTCTGACATTCCGGGTCAGGTGCTCTTCCAATTGAGCTATCGTGGTTCTAACCAGCCCGCCGAAATTATTCAACACTTTTTACTTTGAAAGCCAAAGGCGCCCATTCAATGTCAACAACTACCGTCACTAACATCCGATCATAATATTTTTACAAATATTAAAGACCAGTTAAGAAGTAAGCAAGCTATTTATAAATGTTCAAATAATTATTAACGCAAATTTTGTTGCGAACAAATTACAAAAACACAAATGTTAAAAAAATAATATATTTTATTCATTTTGACCACACCTTTCTGTTACACGTTGTATAATAGTATGTATACGAGTAGTAGACTCTGCTACCATTTAACATCAGATGGAGCGATATTATTTGTCAGCTTAAATTTTTATACATTCAAAGTACGAATATAATAATTAATAAAATAATATTTTTAATATTAAATTATATCTACGTAAAAGCAGACAAATTTAATTACTATTAGGCTAGGTTTATATAACAAAAAACATTATATTATAATGAAGCGAGGAGAAAAAAAAACAAAATATTAAAACACGTTTTTTGGTATCAAAGCCGGCTTACAACTTAGGGACTCTTTTAAATAACAATACCCAATACAGTTTAAATAGTAAAGTATATAAAGATTATTCTATCTGTATCACACTAGAATCGCGAAAAAAACAAAAGACCAACATCTCACCACATATATATCAGCAACACAATAAAGAGAATATATTAGCCTAAACAAAGTAATCCACAAATGCATGGCAGTGGAGACAGTGAACTCTGCTGATTGTCTTGCTAATACAGACAGACTGACGGCCGGATTATTTATGTTGGACTATCTCTGCGCTGAATACAAGATGGCGATGTCTAAAAGAAAGAGCCCATTACTGCTTGGCTCTAGTTAGTTAGCAACGTACAGATGAGCACGAAAGCGACGTTACATTTATTTTATTTTATCGGAACACAATGTTACTAACTGTCAATAAAGCGACATAATTAGATAAGATAATGGTAGTAATCATTTTCATCAGCTCCTTTTATGTTCCCACTGCTGGGACACGAGCCTTCCCTATGGATGGCTAGAGAACGGGCCATAAACCACCACGCGGGCCTGTTCGGACTGGTGGTTGTTAACGACTGCTAATGCAGCCGGGACGACTGGCTTAATGTGCCTTCCGAAGCATGGAGGAGCTCGAGATGATACATTGGGTCCCCATTCGATAACCGGCATTTGCGAAAGCTGCATAATCTCAGCACTCGCAGACCAGGTGGGTTACTCTTGAAACACAATTGCAATAATCAATTTCCAATCCCAAATCTAAAAAATTCAAATGGCACTCTTAAAAGCGATAATAGCGCTACATTGGAATTAAATTGCGTGGAAATTGAGTGAACAAATTATTATCGAGATGGGGCGTTCCGAAATTGCGAAACTTATCCCAATATCGATACATATTAATCGCATTGGATTTGTATTGAGATTGAGTTTGCGTCAAGAGTAGCCTACCAGGCGCGTTAACCACTGCGCCACCAAGCTCCTATTATTATTATCCTATTATCATTATTCCAAATCAAAGAAAAACAAAAATTAGGACATTTAAATAACAATAATCAACTAGTTGTCTATACTATCATTTTAAATTAAATACCATAGATCTTAAGTTTTCACTTGACCTGAAAATTATTGAAACACCTATATTTCCTTGAAGATTGGTGACAAATGCACGCTTCGTCGGCTCGTATAAAAACAAGATTTAGGTCACACTTAGACCCAACTAACCATGCTATCACTGCTTTTAACTCAGGAAATGTTGCGACCGCGTTCAGACAGCGAAATTAATGGAAGTGTAATGGTTCCGTCTATTTTTTTTTATAAAAATATATTTTTAACTATAGTTTAATTATAGTTATGTAAAGTAAATAGCTTCATCATCGCTACAATTGATGGGTAAAGGTTTAATCACCACGCGATTTCAGTGATGCGCGGCAACACGGCGGCCATTTTATGACACGGCGGCCATTTCGCGCCCGCCACATGCGCGTTTTTTGTCAAAACTGCCCCGACACTTCAGGAGTTACCAATGCCACAAAGCCGGGCTACGCATAGAAAAAGCCCAAAAAACACTTTGCTCGACTTGGGAATGAAGCCTGGGATCTTCGGTGTTTTTTTATAATTTTATCTTTATTTATTTCATTTACCATTGACCATATTATTTAACATAGTAATAAACGTACTTTATTAAAAACTAGTTTTAAAGATTATAACGTAATCGCTATTGCTGTAAGTATGTATTACTGGGATGTCCTACTTATGATCCTAAAAAAGCTCCAGCAGTACTGAGGAACTCTAAACTTCTACTAAGAAACAACCTTCCAAACCAGGAGCGATACAATCACATTGAAGCTATTAATGTATGTAGGTACTAATTTTTTTTTCTTTGCCACTAGACCAAAAGTGGTTAAAACACAGTTCTGCTCTTTCAGTCTTACTGGTTAGCTTACATTGTCTTACAGAATTAATTCTGTTGCGTTTTTCAATCTTGTTAAATTATTATATTATTACTAGCTGACCGGAGGACTTCGGACCGCTTTGACAGTTTTCATGACAACAAAACAAACAAATCATTCGTCCGCTTAAGAACACCCGTATTCTATAACCCCTATAGCAGCGTCACCTACCGGGTCCAATTGTAAATGTAAACCATTCTCGAATCCACTTGAACACACACAGAAAATTTCATCTAAATCGGTCCCGCCTTTAGAAGGAGTTCGATAACATACACACGCACAGAAGATTTTTATATATAAAGATAGTTAGCACGGCAAAACTTCATTCCACCTGATGTTAAATGGAAATGGAGTCCAGACGCGAAGACAAACTGGTGCAGCATAAAAACAACGCAGCATCAGTCGCCATCATCCTGCCGGCCCAAAATTAAGGTAAAAAGTTTCTTATTAGTTCAATATTTCATCTGAAATACGCTTTATCTTTATCGTTATCGTCACTGACCATTAGTTAAGACCAAGCGCTATTTCGTGGAGAAATAAAAAGTATTTTTTTCATATATTTTTTTACCTTATACTTAGTACGCAACCCTAAAGCCAACCGCCTCGCGGGCCCTCGACGCGACTGTACTAAAAGCCGGCAGTGTCAAGTGAGCTCGACTGTACCCGCGCCGAGAGCGGCGCTGGCGACTGTTTACACCGCATCACAATGGGCTTAGCATTTAGAGGTATAACCTATTTTGTGGTATCTTAAAACAACTTGCTTGGAAGGATTTGGAGGAATGAGAGAGTAAATATATTTTATTGTTTAGACACAGTTTTTATTAAAGATATAATGTAAATAGGAGTCGTGTAAAGGTACCCTTTTCAACGGGTAACTCTGGCAAATATTTAAAAAAATATCGCTAGTTATTATTTATATTTTATGTCTTAAAGTTATTTCAGTGCTCACCTTATATTACCTAGATAATGCTTGTTTAATAATTTCTTTCTTACTTTCTTTCACAGGGAAAAGTCATTAAAAAGCATGCATTACCAAACAGTTGTCAGTTGCCTATTGAGTTAATGTGAAAATGTAATTAATAAAATGGTAAGTACATCAGGTCGTAGGTCAGGTTGCACGTAGCACCCATTAGTTAGTTTCATGAATGTGTGTCAGCTCATCCTATACGTACCATAATAATATGGTAGTGCGTACTCTTCCGTGGATTTACGACGAAAAGCACGGTGTCTTAGTTCTATTCGAGTAAGCGAGATCTTAGAATTTTGTTACACGGTATTCGATACTGCATGAGAGTTATTCAAATTCAACTTTCTATTATGTTTAATTTTACTTTCTCATACAAAAACTCAAATACATTTTGTTACCTTATTTCTGTTGAACCGTGACATAAATTTGACTTCTGTTACTTTTGAACCATGAGGTTGACGTCCAAAAACTGTGTCAGCTAAACCTAGGGTTGTCGCTTTGCACTTTTACAATTTTACATTGTAACAAACAACCTAAATATCTCGACCAATATTTGGTGTTTTTCAGGCATGTTCATCGTTTTCCGGAGTTCTATGTAATACCCTATGTGGATTCGGGATTATATATTATAAGTATAAAATAGTGTTGAAATACAGGTAGGAGGAGGCAGGAGCTCGATGGCGCAGTGGTTAACGAGTAACCGGTCTGCGAGTGCTGAGGTTAAGCAACTTTCGCAAAGGCCGGTCATCGGATGGGTGACCAAAAATTTATCATCTCGAGCTCCTCCGTGCTTCGGAAGGCACGTAAAGCTGTTGGTCCCGGCTGCATTAGCAGTCGTTAACAATCACCAATCCGCACTGGGCCCGCGTGGTGGTTTATGGCCTGTTCTCCCTATCCATCCATAGGGAAGGAAATGAGCTGATGATGATGATACTCATAAACAGTATAAAGATTTTTCTCCTGTAGCTTTAGATCAATCTAATAAAAATTCTTATCCATATTTTTACGGCAGGTAGGTTATTCATTAACATACACGCGTTATATTAAAAACCTACCACTAACGTAATCTGATCTTAATGAAAATACAGCTTGCGGCCCGCCCGCACCCCCGCGCCGGGTGACCTACGCCACGTCGAATGCCAATTGATCGGATAACAAATGATCGAAAACGATTAATCGAATTGTTATTCAAATTCAAAATTCTATTTTCTTTATTTGCTATGCTATATATTTTAATACATGGTAATTAAGATGGTAATGAGCCTTCCCTGATGGATGGATGGATAGGGAGAACGGGACTTATCTCTTTCAGGGTCAGTGGTTAGCAAGCTAACCACAAATTTCTTTTGGTTTTCAAGCTTATCTCAATCAAATAAAGTTCAAAATGTGGTGGGAATATACATCCCACTGAGCCTGAAATAGATAAACCACCACGCGGGCCCAGTGCCCCAACAGTGGGGATATAAGAATGAGCTGGTGATGGTGATGATGGTGAAGATGGTAACAATATTTACGTATACCTAATGTTTCGCCAAATTATTAAGTACGCGAAGACAATTCGACATTGTTAGAATTTCAATTGAATTAATTAGTATAATGAATAATTTTTATATTATATTATTATACTATATTATTATACTATGGAGAAAGAGTTCGATGGCGCAGTAGTTAACACGCCCGGTCTGCGATTGCTGAGGTTAAGCAACTTTCGCAAAGGCCGGTCATCAGATGGGTGACCAAAAAATTATCATCTCAACCTCCTCCGTGCTCCGGAAGACACGTAAAGCCGTTGGTCCCGGTTGCATAAGCAGTCGTTTATAACCACCAATCCGCACTAGGCCCGCGTGGTGGTTTATGTCCCTTTCTCCCTATCTATCCATAGGGAAGGCTCGTACCCCAGCAGTGGGGACATAAAATGAGCTGGTATTGACGATGATTATACTATATTATATTATTATAATTATGATATCGAACGTTCAAAACATCGATTTTACAAATTGTAGAACGTTCATGAGATCGAATTTATTATATCAAAAATAAATCGATCGACTGTTTATCAGAATTCGTTCGATATACTCGTAATAACAATTAGATTTTTTGACTTTTCGAATAATCGTTGTTGATCATTTGATATTCGATCAATTGGTATTCGATGGGGCGTAGGCGACTCGCCCGCGCATTAGAGGCTTTTATCTTGATGAGAGGCATGCGGGACGCCCTCGGTATCTCGCTTCCTGATAGAACTGAATTCCCTAGTTACTTGGCAAGTAAATTATTTTATTCATTCTCTTATTCAGTAAATAGTTTGAAAGTCGTATAGTGGAGCTCGATATTATCTTAGCAGTTTGATTAATCTAACAAATTGTACACTTAAAATAAAGTTACAACATGAGTATACATTTGTAGCGAGTGTACCGAAAAAAAAAACAATGTAAAAACCAGTGATGATCAAGAACCATTGACCATCAGAGTTATTTACGACTACGAGTATAAACACAGACAGACAGAGAATAGACTTACGAACTGATGCATGGCATAGTGGTATTCATCCGGGTGCCTGTTACTATCCGTATTCATTCGATTACATTTACGAAGACAAAAATTTGTATGGCACAATTTTAACAAAAAACTTAAGCGGACGAATGATTTGTTTGTTTTTGACGTGACAACGTCTTATAATTCGATAGAGCCGGCTGCACGCACGAAAAAGTTCGGCGTTACCTCGCTCTGAGGCGTTCCATGTAAGGCTTGAAGTGCAAGCGAGAGCGCGGAACGAGCAACAAAGAAGCACAATCGGCTGAGTAGAAATTTAGCCGTGCTGCTGTGCAAGCCCGTGTCCGGCATCGCCACTGCGGTACTTACCCCCAACACCCCCCGACACCCCCAACACCTCCCGACACCTTCTTAAGACGTTGTCACGTTCAATTATCGTCAGTAAACCGACTTTACAGACAACCAATTTTTTTTGTACGAAGTCCGCCGGTCAGCTAGTATTATATAATGTAGCAAACTATACATATATTGTAATTTTATAGTTTTATTTATGCCATTCGCCTCGACCCTGCGCTAGTCTGCGCTTATTAACTTACATTTGAAATAATCAACATAGATCACACTAAGACACCAAACCAATAAGAACTGTACCACTTAAGCTATTGCAGTTTTCAGCTATCCAATAAAAGTTTGCAAACCTCTTATATTTACGGCACTTCTGGGTGCGGAGCCAATAAAAAAACTTGTATGGGGGACACAGAAACAATATTCGGGCGGTCGGTTTGAATGGACATTAACGGGCTAGAACGGACATTAACCGGCTAGAACTGGTATTAACCGGCGAGAACTGGCCATCGGCGGCTGTAACATGTCTGATGTGGCTATCAACTCAACATGTCACGGGCTATCTAGTAAAATGTATCTCTAACTATGAGACACAGTGGCGTGTTGCCTGAAAAGCACTGTAGCTATTTTTTGTGTAGAATCTATTAGTTTAAACAAGATTGTTTGCGCAGTGGCTTACGCAATGCGATCTTTCAAGTTAAGAAAATATCACAATATACAAAGTTTTACGGGGATAAATGTAAACTAATTAGTATAGGCGTATGATTTCAATAAGAGTAAGAATAAGAAACATTTTTGACCTGCACAAAAACAAATACAAGGAGGATACACAGACGAAAAAAGCTTTGACGTTTCGATCGATTTTCATCAGCAAAGTCTGTTTTGGCTACATAGAGCTGGTACATTAAGGCTTCGTATCAGGCGATGTCACTTATTGTCGCTGTAGTGTAGCTATTAGTTTCCTCGTTTCCCGACAGGTTTCGTTGGTTATTACGAAAAAGGCCCGAGCAGATATTACTGATTTGCTTTACGAGTAAAACTAACTACATCCCACTCAAAAATTGATGATGGAAATCACCATCTTATCTAAATGTCGCCATAACATCAATGTTTGTAGTATTGTTGTGTTCCGGCAGCTAGAGATAAGATAGCCAGTCCTTACTAGTAGAGGATTCTGGGTGAAGTGCACTTCCATCATTTGCCTTATCATTACTTAACATCAAGTGAGATCAAGGCACTGTATTTACCCGTAAAATATTAAAAACAAATCTTATGCAAAAATAAAAAAAAGTCATTAAACTTTCATCATCATCATCATCATCATCTCAGCCAAAAGACGTCCACTGCTGGACAAAGGCCTCCCCCAAGGATCTCCACAACGACCGGTTTTAAACTTTAGGTTACGAATAATGGATAATATTATCTTTTATCAAATACTAGCTGACCCCGTGGACTTCGCACCGATTTGACAGTTTCCATCATTGAGTTAAATTAATATTATCAATGGTTTCCATGACAACAAAACAAACATCATTTTGTATTGGAAAATTAAATTGTCGTTTTTGTATTTTATATATATTTTTTTTTATATAGCCTATGTTACTCAGCGCTAACGTAGCATTCTAATGGTGAAAAATTTTTTTAAATCGGTCCAGTAGTTTTTGAGTTTATTCGTTGCAAACATACATACATACAAAAATACAAAGATTTCCTCTTTATAATATTAGAATAGATGTTAGCCGTGCTTCCCACCACTGTGTCCCAGTATTAAGCCCGCTCGGTACCGCAGTATACTTTTACGAGCGGCCACGGCCCGGAATGTTATTAAGACCTCGCATCGGCCGGGCTCATACCGAATGATGTTGGTAATCATTACGCGCCGCAATAATGCAGGCGCGATTACAGTTCTTATGTCGTTGACGATGGACGGCGATGTTGAGCTGTCTAAAGGCTTGTTTCACACGTTACAACCACACCACAACCACAACTACACCACTACCACAACACGTGGGCGGGCGCTAATCTATACTAATATTATAAAGAGGAAACCTTTGTATTTTTGTATGTATGTATGTTTGCAACGAATAAACTCAAAAACTATTGGACGGATTTAAAAAAATCTTTCACTATTAGAATGCTATATTAGCGCTAAGTAACATAGGCTATATAAAAAAAAATACTTTTAATTTATTAATATATTTTTAATATAATTTAAATTTATTAATAAAATACTAAAAACGACAACTTAATTTTCCAATACAAAATGATTTGTTTGTTTTGTTGTCATGGAAACCATTGATATATATTTAACTCAAGATGGAAACTTTCAAAGCGGTACGAAGTACGCCGGGTCATCTAGTTGTATAAGAATGAATAGTTGAATTCACATGGGTCACATTTTGCCGTTATTATCGACAGTGTGTTTGATACCGACTACATCGCAACCACGTGGCAACCACAACGCAACCACCAGCGATACCGCGAACTAGCGGCCGGCCATAGCGCAAACATTTTGTAGGTAACAAAACGCAACCACAAGAAGTCGCAGCGACGTATTCACACGTAACCTCAGCTTGACCACCTTTTGTCGCGACGATAAGATGTGGTTGTGGTATTTGTGAAACATTATCTAGTGGAGCACTAGATGGACCCCCTGTACCAATGCACCAAAAAAGCAACCCTCAGAGAGGAATGGCGACGAATTGTGAGGCGGGTCACCCGACCGAAATGACGACCACGACCACTCTGTCAAGAGTGCTACGACTAAGAAGAAGAATCTAGTTTGAGTTTGAGAGAGTTTGCTGATTGCCTCAGACGGCATTTTCAGCTTCACCGGGCTTTTTTGGGGGCGGCGAGGAACGTAAAGGGTCCCTCAAGCCGTGTGAAACGAATCACCTTTGGAGGTTTTCTAGAGGGAACGGCATCGCGCACTAGTGCGCGTCCCCGTGCCCTACTAGATTCTCCGAAGGGTTCGGATCGGATCGGGAAAGAATCTAGTGGTACTAGAAACTGGTTCACCATCATCATCAACATCAGCTCATTTTATGTCCCCATTGCTGGGGTACGAGACTTCCCTGTGGATGGATAGGGAGAACGGGCCATAAACCACCACGCGGGCCCAGTGCGGATTGGTGGTTGTTAACGACTGCTATTACAGCCGGGACCAACGGCTTTACGTGCCTTCCGAAGCACGGAGGAGCTCGAGATGATAAATTTCTGGCCTTTGCGAAAGTTGCTTAACCTCAGCACTCGCAGACCGGGCGCATTAACCACTGCGCCATCGAGCTCCTGCCTCCTCCTACCTGTATTTCAACACTATTATATACTTATAATATATAATCCCGAATCCACATAGTGTATTACATAGAACTCCGGAAAACGATGAACATGCCTGATAAACACCAAATAATGGACGAGATATTTAAGTTGTTTGTTACAATGTAAAATTGTAAAATAGCAAAGCGACAACCCTAGGTTTAGCTGACACAGTTTTTGGACGTCAACCTCATGGTTCAAAAGAAACAGAAGTCAAATTTGTGTCACGGTTCAACAAAAATAAGGTAACAAAATGTATTTGAGTTTTTGTATGAGAATGTTAAATTAAACATAATAGAAAATTGAATTTGAGTCAGAGGTTTTATACGGTGGTAAACGGCTAAACGCTTCAAATGGTACATCATGATGTGTTCTTGATTTTCTCCTTTTTTACTAACATTGGAAGCTAAGCTGTTATGGAAACAGACAGTGTGATTCATAATTCATATCAATTTATTCAAATAAGTAGCATAATGAATTCATTTAATGAAACAATAACAAGATAATAATTAAACTACTTAAAATTAAACTTATAAAAAACTATAAACTATAACTACTACTAACTATAAATTAAAAAATTGCTCCAAATCATCCCCATCAGGCAGAGTGGCCAGTAAGCTAGCAGCATTGCCACGTTGGATAGCAATGCTTATACGCTGGCCCAAGTAGCTGCTAGCTCTGGGGTCCCGAGTGGTTTCTACAAATTTTATAGAAATATCTTTAAAAAGTTTGTGAGCACCCGGGCCCCATGGACCTAATGTCTCTACCCCAAATGGTTCACATATGAGATCCCCAGTCAGATTCTCTTACTTTCGCCGTTTGAGATTGTCTGCATGATTTGCAGCCGCGCCAGCGCTAACAGAAGTGCTTGGAATGTGAGACGATGCAAGCGTGTCGACTGTCGACACATGTAGCATCCCATACTAAAGCCCGTCCCAACCTCCAAGGAACTAGAGTCATGCCATTCAGTCTTAGCATAATTATATAGGTATACTAGCTGACCCGGCAAACGTCGTTTTGCCATAAAAAATTTAAAAAAAATTTAGGGGTGGACTACCCCTAACATTTAGGGGGATGAAAAATAGATGTTGGCCGATTCTCATAGATACCGGATGACTCGGCAAACGTTGTTTTGCCATAAAAAATAAAAAAAAAAATTTAGAGGTGGACTACCCCTAACATTTAGGGGGATGAAAAATAGATGTTGGCCGATTCTTATAGATACCGGATGACCCGGCAAACGTTGTTTTGCCATAAAAAATAAAAAAAAAATTTAGGGGTGGACTACCCCTAACATTTAGGGTGATGAAAAATAGATGTTGGCCGATTCTCAAAAATACCGGATAAGCACAAAAAATTTCATCAAAATCGGTCAAGCCGTTTCGGAGGAGTATGGCAACGAAAACTGTGACGCGAGAATTTTATATATTAGAAGATTAAATAAACCCAACCAACCTATCCATATTAAACCTATAACCTCATAAACCCGGGAATCAAAACCTCTGGAATTGGGACTGATGGCTTAACCAGTAAACCACAGAGGTTACTAAAAAGCAGATGATGAATAAGGAGTTCGAGGAGCTAGACGGCGCAGTGGTTAACGCCCGGTCGGCGATTGCTAAAGTTAAGCAACTTCCGCAAAGACCGGTGATCTGATGGGTGACCAAAATTTACATCTCGAGCTCCGCCGTGCTTCGGAAGGCACGTAAAAGCCGTCGGACTCGGTTGCTTCAGCAGTCGTTTACTACCATCACAGCGCATTTGGCCCGCTCTCCTCATCCATCCATAGGGAAGGCTTGTGCCCCAGCAGTGGGGATAAAATATGAGTCGGTGATGATGTGATGAAGATGATGATGATCCCATTGTGATAGGAGTCGGTAGAAGGTCACAAACTGAATGACAGCTAGGAGCGGCGCGGCGGGTGGTGGTACACGTGAAATATATGACTACACGATAATGCCACTAAACTTTTGTGAACTTAGAACCGAACCAAATACAATAATTAGTACCAACCGCTGGGAATCAAACCCGAAACCTCTGGGTGTGAGACTGGTGCTAAATGTAAGTGGTTAAAAATCTTTGAAAATCATCATCGGCTTATAAACATCCCAATGATGGACTCAGGCTTGCTCATATTAAAAATAAATAGGAATAGTGATTGGGCCCACAATAACCCATTACGTGAGCCCCTACACCGTCAAGCTCGCTCTTTTCTATCGAGTTCTCTGCAAAATAATTCCCATTATCACTTTTATCTGTTGATAAAACTGTGATAATAATGCAAAACAATAAAAAAATTCTCAAAAGCTTCCATCTCCATTCGTTCTAATAAAAGCAATTTGCCAGCCTTTGAAAATGTGTTGGTTATTTTCCAATACATTTCGATTTATTGCAAATGGCCGGCAAAAGTGTAAAGAGAATGTGCCAGTACATCTAATAGCACTTATCGTATGTATTTAAAATGGTTTCCATTCCTATTCCAGTCGTTATTTGCGAGTTAATAAACGCTATGACAATGAAATAAAGAACTTTTTTTGAAAAGAGATTGCCGCCTTAAATGATTCCTCAAGCGGTGTGATTGAGACATTCTCAGAGGGTTTCTAGAGGACATGACGTCACGCAAACGTGTCTCCATCCTACTAGATTCTCCGAGTTCAAATCGGATTGAAACATAAAGTTGTATCTCTATGGGGCAACGTCGAGTAACGTGATGGCTAAGTAACTTTCGCGATGATGTATGGGTGACCGATTTAAATATCTATAGCTTTTAGGATAGGAGCTCGATGGCGCAGTGGTTATCGAGCCCGGTTTGCGATTGTTAAGGTTAAGGTTTCGCAAAGGCCGGTCATCGGATAGGTTACCAAAAATTTATCATCTCGAGCTCGTCCGTGCTTCGAAACATAAAGCCGTTGGTCCCGGCTGCATTAGCAGTCGTTAACAAACACCTATCCGCACTGGGCCCGCGTGGTGGTTTATGACCCGTTCTCCCTATCCATCCATAGGGAAAGCTCGTGCCCCAGCTGTGGGGATATAAAAATGAGCTGGTGATAAGAACTTCTACGTGCTTCGGATGGCATGTTAAGCAGTTGATCCCCTTAACGTTGTTCGTGTAAGAACTGAGTAACGTATAAAAAGAGCCATGTCAAAAGCTCATTTTAATAAAATGATAAGTCTTATTCGAGCGTAACCGATAGATTTACAATAAATATTGACTACAAAACAAAATAACTGTTGAAATAAAACTTGTGGTAATTTATAGATTAAGAATAAGTTTATCTTACGAAGCAACGGTTTACATAAGTGAAATTCAGAGTATAAGCGTTTATCTTTAAAAGCATGCGTGAGGGCGCTAGCGTTGCTGCCACAGACAACGCAAAGCGCTGAGTGCGTTTTGTTACTATGGTTTATGTCCATATTCCAACAATATCATTTATAATAATAAAATAAATAACAACACTCTTACCTACAAAATGCCTAAATGCTATCTTAATGATTGTACCTAAACCCAGCCCTTCAATACTATTTATTCCATTTGGCTTTGCTCGTTTATTGATTACAAATGACAATTCATGTTTTGCCCACAAAATTAATAGCAATGACCTAGGCTGTATGAATAATCGCCTGCGCCTGTTTGAGGAATGGCCGCACAAGATGGCCGTCGTCAAAACGGCGGGTAATCGCTTGCGGCGGCCGGCCATTGGTCAAGTGTCAGCAGATGCTAGAGCCCACCTGTATCTAACTTAATCTTGCAATATGTAACACGTTAGTCCAGGTAATTTGGGTAACCCGTTCTTGCTTTCAACTTGGGAAGTTGAATACTTTGTTACTTCAAACTTCAAAACAGTGAAATTCTTGTACGACCATAAACGACCTATACGAAGTACTTGTACGATCTTATAGGTAGCATTTAAAACATACTTACGTTTTTGTTGTCGTGTTAGTCATTAATTGAAGTAGATATTTATATATTTTGCAAATTTGAATGCGGAATATCTATCTAACTCTTACATAAAAATCTATTAGTATTGCGCAAAACTCGCACAAGGGACCATCTGCGTCGGGTCGTAACGCCAGATCAGGGCACTCTTTATCCGGTACTCTTAACACTTGTTTCAACGAAGTTGCCCCGTGGACACGTCGTATAGTCCACTACCTATTATCCAGATAGGTTACCGGAGCTGTAAGCTCGCTCACTTCTCGTTGCACTAAGAGCACAACTCGCAGTTTCTACTGCGCGGGTTAACAACTCTAAATACGAGTACCAAATATCCTCTTAGGTGGCGGAGTTGTAAGCTCACACTCATTTCTCAATACCTTACCAGTTCCACATTCCTGCGAAAACTGCGGGCAGTCATTCACGGCCCGTCACGGTAATCCTCTTGGACCCTGCTGCTGCGCCTAAATCCCCGGGTGCGAGGGGGGACGCCTTTCCACCTTGAGGAATTATCACGGGGAGTGTGGGGGGATGTAGTTCCTGCCCCGAGTCACGGCTAGGAAGGATGGTAAAGCCCGTGCAGCCGCCTCCTCCAAATCACTACATTTACCTGAGTTACCTTTAAAGATTTTCCACTTCGTCCTCGAGCTGCTAATTCGATGATCGAGTTAAATAATTACTAGATATTTAATATATTTTGACCCTCATTTTGTCTGCACTCAAAGCATTTGCGGTAGATGCTTTTAGCAGAAACGGTGGGGTACAGCCTCGCACGAAACTCGCTTAAGTGGAATGATTCGCGTGTAAGGGTGTACTTAGAACTGCTATTAAATAGAAAATTTTAACTGTATTCTATTAGTCATAAATGCGACAATTATGTTACGAAACCGTATTACAGGTATCGGGAAGGATATTAACCTATTTTAATGATTGAAAGGCTAAAGCGGGAACAACTGCTTTTAGTCGTTCACCGAGTTGTTATGGACTTAAGAGCCATTTTACATTTCAGTAAACCACACAAACTTCATAACTCTTATTCTTTCAAAGCATTATACCGATTTTAATGAAACTTTCTATGCTTAAGGAATATACAAAAATGTTTACAGTTATAAGAAAACATTTGAAAATATGTCAGTATAACTGAATTTATGTTATTTAAAGTCCTCATGGAAAATTTAAAAGCCATCAAAAACAAACTTGTAAAAAAAAAAACAGTCTGCGAGAGTGGTTTTTTCAGTTCTTCTACCGTAAAAAGTTGTGAGATCCATGTAATACCAAGTCGGTTAATTTTTTCAGTCCCTACATAAGGGACCTTCTGCCTTAAGTTATTACGCATATATATATACGTAATTAGCTAACCTAACAACATCTTATAGTGACCATATCAATATTAAAAATATTTTATGTTTTAAACAAATAGATTGACTTGGCCATCGCATGAAAACACAATGTATCTCACAAGTAATACATATATTATACTCGTATTAAATTAGGTTGTTTAGTGCGATTGCCAAGTCAATCTATTTATTAAAAACATAATTTTTTTTAAATATAGATATGGTCACTTTAAGATGTTGTTAGGTTAGCTAATTACATAATAACTTAAGACAGAAGGTCCTTTAAGTAGGGACTGAATAAATTAACCGACTTGGTATTACATGGATCTCACAACTTTTTACGGTAGAAGAATTGAGTTGCGAGACTTGTTTTTTTTCACAAGTTTGTTTTTGATGGCATCTCATTTCTTTTTGTAGATAGTCCTACTTTTTTTTCTTTCCGGTACCATCTAGGTACCAATCTACACCTATTATTCCATTATAATAATAATATACATAAACAGGTACACATTAACTGCAAATGTAACTTTAATCATATACATTTTATATGGAATTACAAAGTTATTTATGTATGTTGGTGTATATAGAAAACTGGACCGAAATTGCAAAATATTTTAGTTTTTCCTTGATTTATACACTAAACACTAATTGTATTCTAAATTTGAAGCTTCTATGTCTGCTAGAAGTGACTTAGAGTTTTGATGATCAGTCAGTCAGTCAGTCAGTGAGTGAGTGACAAAATTAAGAAACTTTGACTAGTTATAATTCTTAAACTACTGGTTTAAATTGAATGAAATTTGAAATATACCGTGTTTATACAATGCCTGCTTGGTTACTGAAAATTCAGGCTTCTAGTTTAATCCACAACGAAGCTATAAGGGGTCGAAAATGGCCTGAACTGTTTCGAGAAAAGGATGGCACGGCCGCCGTGCCGCTTTTTTGCTCGACTTGGCGGGGGCACTGCCGTACCACCAGATCACACAAAATATGTTGAACAAAAAGATCGGTTTAATCATTGAAAGTATCTTTAAAATCGGTTTATTATTTTAGTTAAATAATTAGAGCTTTGGTTATATACCGTAAATGTATCTATGTTGGCTCTTAGCAACAATAACTATGACATTTAGAATATCTCTTAGCTAAAGTTGTCATACCGCTCGAAGTCAACTTGGTGGAGGGTAGATACATGGTTGGTTGAACGATGTACGATGTACGGTACGATGTATTACCCGTGTTATGTATGGCGGTCTTGTATGAAATTTACGATAGTGACAGTTTGACTGAGAGCGTTTCTAGGGGCGACAATGAGCAAAGACCGCATGTAGTGTTGAGAAATTATATGTGGTTGGCTGTAAGCGAGTGAAATATTAAAATTAAAGGAGAGTATTCGGTAGGTACTCGACTCTTAAGGTTGTTAATTGTGCAAAAACAGCTAAATCTAATACAGAAGATAAATATTGGCTTCGAGATGTGTTTAAGAGTTTCTCACCCATGACTACTCACAATTTCTAATTTGACCATCACCGTACATTTTGAAAAATTCACCGAAAAATATATATACAAAAAAAAACGATTAAATGGTTCTAAAACTCTTAAATAAGGTTAGGGGTGTCGCATGACAGCCAAGTCTCCAGAGATAAGCATTGTCTCCCCGTAATTCCGAGCCGGGAGTGACAAAGCCTCGCGCGCCCCTCGCGTGTAGCACGCGATCAGACAAAGAGGTGCACGGTAAGTGAATGAAACCAGGCATCTGAACTATTATTTAGAAAAAAAGGCCAAAGCGCTTTATGTAGCCTGTTTTTAGCCATTCACGCCACTGAAACTGATAGTACTTCCATTTTGACATAAACTAATGGAAGTGACGATTTGGGAACATAATGTGGGTGACGGCCGGTCGGGCGTTCCAAGTACTGTTGGAAGAACGTAGTTATCAGGAACCTGGTCAAGTTGCAAGGAACCGTAGATATAGAAGACATTTTTTTTCAAGAAGCTGCTTAGAACAAAGTGCTGTGGTAACGTCTTGTGTCGGAAGTCAAAATCCACCTCAGGTCGCTGAGTGTAAGTGGATTTAAAAGATTATACATCGCCATCACCAACTCATATTATGTCCCCACTGCTGGGGCAAAAACCTTTCCTATGGATAGAAACACCACAAGGAAAACGGGCCATAAACCACCATGTGGTCCCAGTACGGATTAATGGTTGTAAGGACTACTAATACAGCCAAAATCAACGGCTTTACGTGCCTCCCGATGCGTGGAAGAGCTCGAGGTGATACATTTTTGGTCACCCATACGATGACTAGTCTTTACGAAAGTTGCTTAATTTTAGCAATCGTTAACCACTGTGCCATCAAGAGAAACTTACACAGTAAAAAGAGTAGTAGAGAGAGGGGATAGAATCACGCAAGCGTGTCCCCGTACCCTACTATATTTTCGAAGTTCGATCGATCCGAGTCTCGTTCTGATCGCATCAAGACTCGGATCGAATTAGTATTCTTTTTAACTATAGTAACTTCTATATATATATGTATAATATCTTCTAAAAAAAGTAAAAATTTTACTATAGCGTTGTGTTGTCAATTTGCGGTATTCATCTGCAAAGATGAATCTGCATGTCCATTTTGGATAGATGGCACTAATGTCGCTCTAAAGCATATTAAAAATCAAAAAGCAGTGACAAAATTCAGCGCTTACGTCAGCCTTCCCGGTAGCATAATGGTCAGTGCAGCCGCCCGGATTGCGGAAGACCCAGGTTCTATTCCTGGCTGGGTCGGGTGGGCGTTTAATTTTTTCACTGTATTTTATATAAATATTTAATTTAACTTAAGTGTAGCAATTAACACTTAAAAACAAAAAGTAAAAATTATGGTAACTTCTCTTCAAATCGTACAAAATACTGCTTGGGTATAATCTTATGTGGTGACACCTCTTACTGAATGTCTGCTCTCAATATTTCTGTAACAATGTAATATCGCACGCGCCCCTCAACTTCAAATGTAGGTAGGTATTGCCAGCGTTTCGCGAGCACAAATCACTAACATCAGTTATTCGCACAATATACTTCAGTTAGTTTAGAAACGGAAATTGAATTAATCCTTCATAATGTACCTACGCTCGCTAGAAACACAAAATAAGGAGACTGCAGAAGGTAAGCTTAATACAACGCGCTCGGGCAACTGCCGCACAATTTATAAACGCATTAAGTACAACTTACTGTGTTTGTGATTACGATATTTGAGGTGCTGACATTACGATCTATTTTCTCGAAACTGTTCACATGTTCTTTACTCATAAATAAATTGGGCGGCAGGTAGGATGTGTCAGTGTGACATGTCTTCTAATGAGTATTAACTGCATTCTCTTTATGATTTGAAAAAAAATACGGAGTCGGAAGCGCGCATTTAAAATCGATAATAAAAACAAGACATATTATTATTTTAAGTGACATATTGTGTCATCATTTTGATATGTCAAATGTCTTCCTAATTAAGCGCAGTATGTCCTAAGCTTACTTTCTGGGTATCCGTATTTTGTGCTAGAAAGGAGGGTGAAACGTGAACGCCGATGCTTTTTGTATGTTCTAATTTTTTTATCGCCTTCGGGAGCTAATGGTAGATCACCGGCTTCGACCTGGAGTCCTGGGTTTGGTTTCCTTTGAAAACATTGATTGGTAGGACTTCTCTTTAGTCCTGGCCAGTAACCACCATCATATTTTGACTTTGACTTTGACTTTGTATGCCTAGAGGTCGCAATTCATTTTTGTGTAACTCTTAACTGCTGTTTGCGGTTCTTAATAATTTAAAATCATGGTTATAAAGATAAGCTAATTGCTGTAATTCTTGAGGAAGTTAACTTTTATTTTTTTAAGTCATTTTGGCAAAAAAATAATTATTTGACATTGAAAAATAAAATTGAAAACAAAGTTGTTGGGTGTTTAGAGTGTAGCAAATTTATCCTAGTTTGTTTATGGCTAAACTTCTTCATACAAAAGTAGACTCTAAATAAACTATTTTTAAGTTCTAAAGTTCCAATGTCGAGTGGGGAGCGTGATCTATTTCGATCGCTTGGGGTTTGACGGCATTTCACCATTCTCTAATTAGAGAACTCAAGGGCTAAAAGGTTAAATATAATATTAATTATAACTTTAATTGTAAACTTAGAACAAAATTAAAGCTGCAATGTATTCCAATAATATAACAAAGTAGGGTAAAATGTAACCTTTATCCGCATGAAATCCTGAGTTTATTTCCATGTTTATCGCGATCTGTGTGAATTTCACTTTATATGTGACAAAGTAACTGTTGCCGAGTAAGAAGGTTCGCTAGTCGATTTCCTACGGAGAATGCGAAAGAAGATTTAAGTTGGCGACCTCGGCTTAGCGGGTGGTCAAAGGGAGAAGCTTTTGCGGAATTGATTTATTTATACCTTACGGGTACACGTAATTACACTTTGGTACATTTAATCTCAGCTGATTGTAAGTGACGATAAGGCCGGAAGTGGAAGCGCACTTCACCCGGAATTCTCAATCGCTGAGGAATTGGCTATCTTATCTCTGTCGGAGCACAAGATTGCTACTAACATTGATGTTATGACGGGATATTTAGATAAGATGATCATTGCTAGCCAGGCGGACTATATACCTACAAGAAAATAAACTCTTTGTCCTCGTCATTGCGTGTTATTGTTTCGTGGTGGCCCTCGTTGGCTATATTTCAAATTTTTTAAATTAGTCTTCGGACAAGAAAGCGGCCCGCCTGATTTGAACAGCTACGAGTTTTTTAGAGCTGTGGTCTCCTGCAAACAGACAGAAAGCTGAAGCTTGGCGTATTACGTCATCTGCTGTGAATACAGAGATAGAACAATTTTTAATTGTTTAGGGCACTGATCATGCTCGCTGCATATGAGCGATTAGCAGAAGGCCCGCGAAGACTGTGAAAGAAAGAAAATTTTTTCAGATCATCCTTTGTTGGGCACTGATTTCTGTATAGAACACTTCACAGGAGTCTAGGGGACCAAACTATCCAGAGTATTTGGATTAGACTCTCTATCTCTCTCTATCCTAAAATCATCAATCATCATCATCATCAATCATCTCAGCCAAAAGACAAAAAAAAAGACATCCCCTGCTGGACAAAGGCCCCCGCCAAGGACCACCACAAAGACCGGTTTTTTGCTGCTCGCATCCAGCGGCTACCCATGACCTTTAACAGATCGTCAGTCCACCTTGTTGGAGGCTTGCCCACGCGTTTTCCGTATCTTCAATCTCACAAACTTTCATTAATTAAACTATTTATTGCTTTGAACCGCTGTTTGCTTATGACTCGGCACACCGGCCAAGGAGCGTTTAGGAACCTCCGGAAATGCGCCGAGAATTTCCATTTAGCGGCAGATGTGCGCGGACATGGGCCGATTGGCACCCCATCACACCCCCACTTGGGTATGCATTTAAACGGTCCTCATTTTTTTCGAAATGAACGTTTCGAGGAAACTGGAGGTATTTCATTAAAATACAAATATTTTTTATTTAGAGAAAATAACTT
Source organism: Eudonia mercurella (assembly GCA_963082485.1). Classification (NCBI taxonomy): domain Eukaryota; kingdom Metazoa; phylum Arthropoda; class Insecta; order Lepidoptera; family Crambidae; genus Eudonia; species Eudonia mercurella. The sequence goes on from OY720037.1 coordinate 17,255,186, forward strand.
AATGTGAATAATTGTAATTTGTCATCAATTTTGTAGAACATGTAACATAATAAACGTTTACTCCGATAGTGGTTTGTTATTAAGGGTCATTGCACATTTGCCACAAAGTAAGTTCGTCAAAATTTTGTACACTCCATACATTGAAAGTAAATTTGTCACATGCATAAAAAGTATGTGTAAGTTCATCATTATCATCATCATCAGCTCATTTTATATCCCCACTGCTGGGGCACGAGCCTTCTCTATGGATGGATAGAACGGGCCATAAACCACCACGCGGGCCCAGTGCGGATTAGTGGCTGTTATCGACTGCTAATGCAGCCAGGAGCAACGGCTTTACGTGCCTTCCGAAGCACGGAGGAGCTCGAGATAATAAATTTTTGGTCACCCATCCGATGACCGGTCTTTGCGAAAGTTGGTTAACCTTAGCAATCGCAACCCGGGCGCGTTAACCACTGCGCCATCAAGCTCCTCTAAGTACATCACAGGTCTAAATTAAAAAAAACCGGCCAAGTGCGAGTCGGACTCGCGCACGAAGGGTTCCGTACTTTGTTTATAATTCTCTTATTTTATTAGTTACAGGGGGAGTGACACACATTTTACCACTTTGGAAGTGTCTCTCGCGTAAACTATTCAGTTTTTAAAAAAAATATATTAGAAACCTCAATATCACTTTTGATGACCTATCCATAGATACCCCACATGTATGGATATGATGAAAAAAAAAAATTGAGTTTCAGTTCTAAGTATGGGGAACCCCAAAATTTATTGTTTTTTTTTATTTTTGTGTGAAAATTTTAATGCGGTTATAGTATCGGAAAAAAGTGGCTGTGACATACGGACGGACAGACAGACAGACATGACGAATCCATAAGGGTTCCGTTTTTTTACCATTTGGCTACGGAACCCTAAAAATTACAAATTTACTTCATAAAAATAAATGTGTGGCAAATGTACAATAACCCGTTAAGAATAGGCTGCTAAATCTAAATACCGTTCTTTTTTGACCGTCTTAGAGTCAGTTTTACGCTGCTCTTCGAAAACACGAACTTGCCTCTTCATGGCGTTAACCAAAAAGCAAGAAATTCAAGTAGCATAATTTCTTTAGCTCCGATTCAATCAATGTTGCACTAGATTCAAAACTACCTAACTACCTGTTCAACAGTGGATAACAGTCCTTCCATTCAGACGTAACCGCTTTCATTAAACTCTCTGGAGCACCGAGTATCCGTTTTGTACAAACAATCCAATTGTATCCTCCATCCCATAAAGTTTCAGTTTGCTAGGATACAAGAATATGACAAACGTCCCCCAAGCACGCTGTATCCCGATTTCGCAATAAATAAAAGCGTGCACAATGGACGTTGAATAAAGAAAGACGCGGCAAATAACAAAAAAAAAAAAACTTTCAACTCTTTTCGTGTCACAATCGAGCGGTATTGTCCTGGAAGATTACCATTGTTTGTCGTGAGAACAGTTGTAAGCGAGTTGGTTTCGAGATGATAAATAATTTGTTTTATTAAATCATTCTATTATCCCCTAGTCTGTCGAAACGCTATATTATGGTACGTGTTTAAATATATATATATATACAAAAACATTTAATTACTTACTATTTACAGAAAACAAATAACAGAAAACTTAAAATTATAAAAGTTTTTTAAATTTATTTTACGGGTAAGCACAGTGCCTTGATCTCACCCGATATCAAGTGATGATAAGGCCAGTGATGGAAGCGTACTTCGGGATCCTCAACTAGTGAAGCACTGGCTATCTTATCTCTAGCTGCTGGAATACAACAATGCTACAGTTGTGGCGACATACTTAGATAAGATGGTGGTAGCTAGCCAGGCATACTAACAAGCCTTACCACCAACCAAACCGAGTACACAAACATGTACCCCCCGCTGGGAATCGAACCCGGGAACTCTGAGTCTAAACCGGTGGAGGCAAAGTCGGTCTTATCATCATCATCATCATCATCATCAGCCTATAAACGTCCCACTGCTGGGCACAGGCCTCCCACATGATCAGTAGCACGAGGGGGTATTGGGCCATAACCCACCTCGCTGGCCCAATGCGGGTTGGTGGGTTTTAACGACTGCCATCTTACGACAACAACCGGGACCAACGGCTTAACGTGCCTTCCGAAGCACGGAGGAGCTCGAGATGTTTTTAATTGGTCACCCATCAGGCGACCCGGCATTGCGAAAGTTGCTTAGCGGGCAAGATCGCAAGCCGAACGCGCTAGCCGCTGCGCTAGCGAGCTCCTCTCGAGGTCTTATCGCTTAATGCGATCTCTTCCAGACAACCTTTGAAGAGAAATAAGGATAAAATGAGAGGTAGTGACCGGCAACTAGCAAACTTTAAATTTCAAATCTTATAATAAATATTATAGAACTTACATATACAACTCACATTGAAACACACGTTACACAAGACATAAAAGACATGCTAATCTCTAGAAGAGATCTCACCCAGCCCACCCTAGCTGTGTGGAAAGGAAGTTTTTTTATGTGTAACTAACATATTTCCGCTCGCCTTCTATATATACAATTTGTGGGAGTGATTTCGTAGAAAAGGGACGGAAGTACCGTAACAGTGTGATCCGTAACAGCCACCAGTGATCGACACTTTAAGCTCAATGTCCGTTGTAGGTAGTAATATTTGTGGGAGTGATTTCGTACAAATGTGATCGTAACAGTGTGATGCTGCCGCACAATTTATGAACGCATTAAGTACAACTTACTGTGTTTGTGATTATGATATTTGAGGTGCTGACATTACGATTTATTTTCTCGAAACTGTTTACATGTTCTTTACTGAGTTCATTAATTGCGCGGCAGATAGGATGTGTCAGTGTGACATGTCTTCTAATGAGTATTTACTGCATTCTATTTATGATTTGAAAAAAAAAATACGGAGTCAGAAGCGCGCATTTAAAATCGATGTTTTTTTTTTCATTTTGTTGATGGCTTCGTGCGATTAGCACATTTAGCCAGTGTCAAAGTAATTTTTCTAACAAGTAATACATAAATAAACAGTATTTCTTTTCTGTATGATGATGAGATGATGATGAGAATTTGAAAAGTGACGTTGCACTGTTTTGTTTCATTTACGAACACTCATGCACACTCACGAACACTTAACGGTTAATAATCCACCATTATTTCACATTAATATTCGACATAACACAAATTTTAGAAAATAAAATAAAACCGCAGACATGACTCTTCACTTTCCCGCCAAGAACACCAAAATCGATGTTAAAAACAAGACATTATTATTTTATGTGACATATTGTGTCATCATTTTGATATGTCAAATGTCTTCTAATGAGTATTTTCTGCATTCTCTTAAGGATTGGTAAAAAAAAAATATACGTCATTGTTAATTTCTATATTCTATTTTATATTGTAATATAGATTAATAAATATAAATTTACTGATGATATGTCTCAATAAAGTGCAGATCATTGGTAAAAAATCCAAGTATGTCAAATGTTACACATCTATCTATCGCGACTACTGTAAGGCTCGTTTTTTATTATGTTCTTTATTACCTTACAGCTGTGACATAAAAGAAAAGGTTTTAAGAAAAAAACATTTTATTCAATCACCACCAATACACAGACTATACAGACGTAGTCTATTGGTTAAATCGACAACCCAGAGGTCCCAACCCAGAGGTACCGAGTTTGATTTCCGTATTGTGCTCTGTTTCGTTGGTGGCAACTTTTCTTTAACTCTACCCAGCTATTATCTCATCTATATTTATCACCATGTTAGGCATTGTTGTGTTCCGACAATTAGAGATAAGGAAAATATATCCTCAGTAGTTGAGGTTTCCATGAGAAGTTAGTTGCTCCTGGGCTTGATTTCAGTTTAAAGATCTTTCCTTCCTATTAAGACTTTATTGTCACTTACATGAGAACATAACTATTTAGAATTTTTTTTTTATTTAATTATGACAACCAATCATACAACAATCGTTACAGTTTTTCACCATTCTTACTTCACTATTGCATCTTATATAACTGAGTATCTAATTTAATATCATCACAAACATACGGGGACATCTAGCGTGCTGAAATCGAGTATGTTAAAGAAATAGAGCGTGATTAGATGTTATGTATTAAGCTAGCTTCGATTTAAACATGCCAAAGGTCTTCGCGTTTTTTATGTCTAGACGTAGTGTTAAATTTAAACGCAACACAGTTTGACATCTGTCACTTGAGTTTGACAACTTGGTCTGTTGCGTGTAGATGTGCTGTGTAATAAAGTTATTGAAATCCTTGTTCATCTTAAAAGATCCTTTGATTTCTTCCACTAATCTATTTGTTGTACATATTATGTACCCCTTCAAAATTAATAGATGTCTTTCTATATTTGGTGCTTATCATAGGTAAGATTAGGAGGAGCTCGATGGCGCAGTGGTTAACGCGCCCGGTCTGCGAGTGCTGAGGTTAAGCAACTTTCGCAAAGGCCGGTCATCGGATGGGTGACCAAAAATTTATCATCTCGAGCTCCTCCGTGCTTCGGAAGGCACGTTAAGCCGTTGGTCCCGGCTGCATTAGCAGTCGTTAACAACCACCAATCCGCACTGGGCCCGCGTGGTGGTTCATAGCCTGTTCTCCCTATCCATCCATAGGGAAGGCTCGTGCCCCAGCAGTGGGGACATAAATGAGCTGATGATGATGATGATGATGATGATGATAGGTAAGATTAAGTGATACCCTCTACGACTTACAGAGGTATATTTTGGGCTTTTTTTGTAAGTGATATTTGTGTTTGTTCAATATTTTCCTTATAAGTTGCGTACTTCGTGTAGTTATATAATTTATAATGAATATCAAACAATGCTATTTATCCAAAGGCCGTGGTTTCAATTCCCACTCGAGCTTTCTGAGGCTGCTTGATTGTTTCAAAGAGTAAAATTTTATAGTTACCTAAGTTAAAAAAAAAGTAGAGAGGTGATTTTTATCACTTTTTTTTTTTCTTCGAGAACGCTTTTCTATTGTCCATTAGTAGGATCTACCCCCATCGGGAATAGAATCGGCCGCCACCGCGATTTGTCTTCATTTGTCCGCAGTCGCGTTGTATGTAGCGAAATAATTAAATCTTGCAACATCATTGTATCGTATTGGACTGGTTGTCTAGTTGCGTGCGAACTGCGAACAGAACTAGGTCGGGGTTAATCGTCCCGGAACTAACTTTACACAGCCCTGGCAACCCAGAAGGCGTTTTGAGCTCGTAATTTGCCATCTAAGAATGTTGTAGTGGCACCAGCTTTCGACGTTTTAAGCCCATTTTTTTATATACTAGTGGTCGCCCAGTGGTCGAAATTCGACCGTAATTTTATTAAGCCTGCACGGACTGTATCCTAAGCAATGAAAAATTAAAAAAAGATAGAATGTGAGTTTGGATTGGCATTGACAGATATCGGCCGTAATAAATACAAACAATACGTGTGGGTCAAATACATGGTAGTGTGTGAAATGTTGTTTTTGTTGATTTAATGAATTTTTTATACATTTTTACAATTTAAAAAAATATTAACATTCGGATAAACTATAAGTGTGCGAAATTTCGGGAACAAAAGTTTTTGCTTCGCGTATTAATACATAGATAACTAGAGGCCCGTCCCTGCTTCGCACGGGTGGTTTACGCTAATGTAGTATTCTAATGGTGAAAGATTTTTTTAAATCGGTCCAGTAGTTTTTGATTTTATTTTATTTTATTTTATTTTTTATTACATACATACAAAAATACTAAGGTTTCCTCTTTATAATATTAGTATAGAATTTTCTTTTGCAACATAAATTACATGGCGGACTTAAAGTCTGAAGCATTCTGTACCAGTCAACCATTGGGTAGTGCAAACACTGTTATACACAGTTTTCAAATTTTACTGGATTACAGACTGATTTACAACCGGAAAACAGGTGGTATGTATTATATTGTTGCTTAAGGGGGTGCCGCGCGGAATTTCGAAAATTTACGTGTTTTTAAGTCACTGGTGCTGAATAGGTCATATACATTAAAAGGACTAGTGTAGGTTGCTTAGATCCTTTCACAAGGCCATGGTTGTCTTGGAATTTGAAACAAATACCCAGAAACTGCATAAACAATACGTAAAAGTATGATATCTAAAAACTTATTTCTTCAGAAACTTTGTAAATATAGCACAAATGAAACAATGATCCGACGTCAAAATGTTCGTATTGATATTCCGCAGGCCACTGTTGTCTTATTTTTCAATAAAAAAATATGAATATGAAAATATTAAGACTTTTCTTATTTTTTACCCAAACGCCTATAACTTTACGAAAGTAAACATTGCTCTAATTAAATCACCAGCCTACTCTGTACAGTTATTAGTGTGCGTGCGTATTCGTAGCGTCTTCTTACGTAAAAAGGAACGCATTCGATTAAATAATTTTATGGTAATATGAAAGGGGATCACAGTAAAAGCATTTTCTTTTACCTAAACATACTTAAAGATGAGTATTTTTTACCTTTTATTTATTTATTTTATTTTATTTATTTTATTCATTTAGGGCGTCTCTTAGCTGTGGAGAAGGGCGCAAGACACTTATCTGCTTATAAAACATAATTAACAACATTTTGAAAATATTGTTATATTATTATTGGCATTTTGAAAATGTTGTGATTACTTCAAATTGTTGTTATTATTACCATAATTAAAATGTTCAAATAATTTTTAACGCAAATTTTGTTGCGAACAATTTACAAAAACACAAATGTTGAAAAAGTCCTGCTCGTGGAATTTTTTTTTAATTTTTTTATGCCTTATAAGACAGCTCTTGACCTCGATCGTATGGTGGTGGTGGTGATCGATGGTGAGCGTAGATGAGGTCTAAGATGTTTGTTTCAACATTAGTGTTGTTAATTACCATAATTATTATTTTTTTTAATGTTAAAAGGAGGCAAAGGAACAGGCGGGTCACCTGATGGAAAGTAATCACCGCCGCCCATAAACACCCGCAAAACCAAAGTAATATAATGATATAATAACGCCAATAGTAAAAAAAAAACCCCAAAAAAAACTTGATCCATTCCTCATTCTATTCTTGAACTTGTACATAATAATATACCTACAGCGTATAAGTTGGCCGCCCTAAACTTTGTGCTCTACCAGAAAATGCTCAGGTTTCAGTTTGTACGTCCGTTTGTTTAGGTCTACGTTATTTACGATCTCCACTGCGAAAGTTATACTACAACACAAAGAGGCTTCGGTTTCATACATACACAACATTATCTTAATAATGCTAAAAGTACCAGGCCCCAAAGAGCATAGTCATGACTCTGACATAGGGCTTATTCTCATTAATGACCTGTAGAGAAGTGGGAGTGGCTGAAAACCAGCGCTGCCTGTGATCTTACTCCTATGTCAACATATGCTTAGCCTTTTCCAATTGCTTGCTCTATGCATTTTTTAAGTTTTCAAAGACGAAAAGAGCCTCAGAATAATAACTAAAGCTATATTACAAAAAAACAATGTTGAAAAAATTTCCATGAGCGGGATTTGAACCTGCACCCTTCTGACATACCGGGTCAGGTGCTCTTCCAATTGAGCTATCGTGGTTCTAACCAGCCCGCCGAAATTATTCAACACTTTTTACTTTGAAAGCCAAAGGCGCCCATTCGTCAACAACTACCGTCACTAACATCCGATCATAATATTTTTACAAATATTAAAGATCAGTTAAGAAGTAGGCAAGCTATTTATAAAATGTTCATATAATCTTTAATGCTTTCATAGTAAAAAATGTTGAATAATTTCGGCGGGCTAGTTAGAACCACGATAGCTCAATTGGAAGAGCACCTGACCCGGAATGTCAGAAGGTGCAGGTTCAACATAGGTTATATTAAAAAAAATGTGATATGAAGTCCGCCCGGGCCAGCTAGTTATTAATAAAGATGAAACGAGTAACGAGTGCGAATTTAATTTGCCATTCGATATCGAGGATTTTCGAAAATTTGTATGGAAACTTTTTACTCTCACTGCTTATCACCTGGGTGCCTAGCGTGAATTTTGTTTAATATCCGTATTAATTCGATTACGTTTACGAAAACAGAAATAAGTATGGCATTAAAGCACCTGGCATGGCATCAAACCTCCTGGCGACATACGAGAAGAGTTAAAATTTGACATACAAATTCTCGTTTTCTTGGACAAGATTGAATTGCGAACGAAACTCACACTAGGCATTCAGGAGGCTGTTTCAATACCATCCTCATTTTTAGTTTTCTTTAACGTGAAATATATTTTTTTAAGTAAAAAGCAATTTTATTATTTTTTATTTCTCGTTAATTTAATTTCGAGATTCCGTTAAGGGACCAAAGGAAACAAGGAACAAAGGAAACGATAGGTAAGTTTCTACGTCAACTTATTAGCCTGTTTCCAATTCCGAATAAATCAACATAAATCATTACAGTAGGTATTAATAATTACAATTTCCCAAAATAATTTTAACTACAAATTGATACATCAAAGTTTCGAACTTGATAAACAAATTACATCACGAGTTAATTAAAAGCGGCTTTGTATTTTCGTGACGCACACTCGTTAAGATCAAGGGGTGTATTATGGAAATCCGAACTTCGACATAAAGCAATTCGATATTGGCGATCGATCTATCGATTTTTTTGTTACTTAACGGTAAGCTCTAGGCCTTCGTCCCACACCACTACGCAACTTACATTGATGTTATGGCGACGTATTAAGATAAGATGGTGGAAGCTAGCCAGGCGGACAAACAAGCTCTACCACCAACTAAGCCGAGAACAACATGTACTTCCCGCTGGGAATTGAATCCCGGACCTCCGGGCCTAAGATGCCCTTGCTGAGTTTCTTGCCGATTTTTCTCAATACGAGGTCTTCCGCCCTGTGTAGATTTACGAACCGATGGCATAGTGACGTTCATAAGAGCTAATTTGTAGCCTAAACAAATAAATTATTTTTAATTTAAATTTTTGTATTTGTGTCCTTTTTTATAAGATGTCCGTTGTGTTTTGTTTTATATGTGTAAAATGTTTTTTTTTTTAAATTTAAAACTGTATTGTACTAACTTGATGAATAGTATTTAAATGTTTGTGTATTATGTTTGCAATACCCTAACAGGGTCATGTACTTTACCTACCATAAACGTTTAAAAATATCTGTTATATTTTGTGTATAAGCAAATAAATAAATATAAATATGAATTTAGAACTAGACTTCAGAGACGGTACGGTTCACAAATTCGATGTTTCGATTGTCGAAGTAGGCAGGTAGCAGGCAGTAGGAATAGTTTATTGGGACGCAGGTTGTAATTTTAATCTATCTTTACAGTAGGTTATACTTAGGTTCAATACGAATTACAAATATAAGGTACATAATTTAAGCATCATAATAAACGTTCCATAACATACATAATTTAAGCACGTACATAATTTAAGCATCATAATAATCGTTCTACTGTTCACACAAACGCTAAGCTATCATTGTAATCATCATCAGCTCATTAAATGTCCCCTCTGATAGGGCACGAGCCATCCCTATGGATGGATGGGGAGAACGGGCCATAAACCACCACGCGTTCCCATTGCGGATTGGTGGTTGTTAACGACTGTTGCATGCAGCCGGGATCAACTGCTTAACGTGACTTTTGAAGCACGGAGGAGCTCCAGATGATAAATTTTTGGTTACCCATCCGATAACCAGCCTTTGTGAAAGTTGCACCTCAGCACATGCGGACCGGGCGCGTTAACCACTGTGCCATCGAGCTCCTCCTCTTCCTTTGCTTATGCCAACACAAAATAATTATTGGTTGCACTATGTCGACAAAGTGTTGGCAACTGAAGGAAGCGTATCATCGTAACGTGTCATTCACGGCGTGCCAGATATGTTACGGCATTGCAGACTGAATGATGCTCGCGAAGAGAGCCGTTCGCCGCTCGCCTTTTACAGACCATGCGAATGTTCGCATCAAACATGTTACGTTGCACAAAACGCTCCAGTCAGCCTTGTAATGTTGTTTTTGCGATATATCAGTAATTGATAATAAGTGACAGTGGCAGGTGTCAGTGGGTGTCGATTGTCTCTGATCAATAGAGACGGGTGTATTGATGGTAGTACCGTGAAACAATGGAGGGGGTGTTACCGACTTTATCTATTCACCATACATAGACATATATATATACTACTCAAAACAAAATAAGGGCCACGAGGTATTTTTTCATTTTGGTGTAAATTATTAAACATTTACATATTGAAAGTAGTAAAATATTGAGTTTACAAACTCTTTGATACATAAACTTTTTAATATTGTAGTATTCATCTAATGCTGGCAACAATTTTAAATAAAATTTGATTTAAAATTATTTTTGAAAATTTTGATTGCATTTTCTTTGACGTTTTGCTTTCCTTAGCTTCTTGGTTTATTAGAAATTATCAGAGTTCATTGATATCTCGAGTCAGAAACATCTTTTGCAATATGCCACAAGCACGCAGGCGTCATATGGACTCGCTGACAGCAACCAGAGCCGTTACAATGATTGAAGAAGGTCATTCGCAGCGATCTGTGGGTTTGCAATTGGGATTTTCTCGAAGAGCTATTCAAAATCTATGGAATCGTTTCCAAGAGACCGGCAGTGTTAGAAGAAGACCTGGTTCGGGCAGAGTTCGCATTACAACAGCTCAAGAGGATCGTTACATTCGATTAAGTGCGCGCCGAGATCGCACAACGACGGCCCGCAAGCTGCAAAATCGTTTACGGGTACACTCACTCACAACGGGTACTCGTGTCAGTGACCAAACTATTCGTAATCGATTGCATGAAGACCAGCAGGCATCAAGAAGGCGAGTTGTCCGTATTCCATTAACCAGAAATCATCGTGCAAATCGTTTAAGATTTTCCCATCAACATTTGGACTGGGACATAAACCAATGGGGCATGGTGCTCTTCACAGACGAATGCAAAGTTAAATTTTTTAACGACGATCGGCGTATTAGAGTATGGAGAAGACGCGGCGAGAGATTTTCAGAAGCCTGCATCCATGAAGTCGATCGTTTTGGTGGTCCAAATGTAATGATTTGGGGCGGGATAAGCTTACACGGCAAAACTGAGCTCGCTATTTTAAATGAGGGTACTGTTACTGCTCAGCGGTATATTGAGGAAGTCGTCAGACCACATGTGATCCCATTTGCCCAGCGAGCGGGTCCTGGATTCATCTTGATGCAAGACAATGCTCGTGCACACACGGCTCAAGCGACTCGGTTTGTACTGGAAGCGTCTCAAATTCAAGTCTTGCCGTGGCCGGCGAACAGTCCGGACTTAAATCCAATAGAGCACATGTGGGATCAGTTGAAACGAAGAGTTAGAGACGGTGATCAGGAAATCCACAACCAACAGCAACTCATCAACGCTGTTAAAAGAGCCTGGGAAGAGATTCCAATGGAAAATGTCAGGCATTTGATTGAGAGCATGCACTCCAGGCTTCAGGAGTGCGTAACGAAACGAGGAGGGCATACCCGTTACTAAAAGATGAGCATGGAGTATTTTCTTTTGTTTTCAGTAACTTTACATTGTTTTTATTTTTAACCTTAAATGTGTTTTTTCTTTCAAAAGCAAATAAACTTTTTAATCATTATTATTGGAATAAATTTATTGGTCTACACGGTAAAAACAACATTAGTTTTCGTTATGGAGACAAAAAAATTAATATTGGTTTTATTATTTTCATGGTACAGACAAAATACCTCGTGGCCCTTATTTTGTTTTGAGTAGTATATATATAGAAATCTGAAGCGTGGTTTTCGTGAGGTGTACCTTCTGTACAGATTGGCAGTTGGATTAGTTTATAAAGTGGAATTGTTTAGTTCTTCTTGTCTAGTAGCTTCACCGCCATCTTATCTTATCTTTTAGTTAGCTAAAGGCTCGAAATAACATTCAATGCATAATGAGATAAAATTATGCTTCCAAATAGTTTAAGAGAGAATTGGCAGTCCATTGTCTCTGCCTACCCCTCCTGAGGGATTGAGGCGTGACTATTTATGTATGTATGTACCTTACAATTTTTACTTTTTTAAATAATAATCACAAACTTAAATGAAAACATCTTAATGTTTATATTATTAATATATGCCGTTAATATAATAAAATAATATGTAATAATTATAGAAGACAATTTTCTTTTTGTGACTATTGACTTTGTGGCTATTTTCACATAAAAAAATTGAAGTAATTAAAAAATCATATGTAACATTAATACAATTTTTAAACTATGAAACAAGATAAGAGTTTAGTAACTTACCCATTTACCCCGAGTTTGGGTAAATTACCATTTTACTTGCAACATTTATTCGTACGGTTGTGTGTGTAATGACCAGCTGCTGACGCACACGACGGAGTATTTTGTGCCTCAATATTTTGACGAACTTTGTTTGACACTATCGTTCTAGGCGTTATTATTCTAAGCTTAACACAAACTGTCACACGGAATATAACCTAAATACTAGCTTGTCACAAGCTTGTCACTATGAATTCTTTGAGAAATCCGTAGATTGCTTGAGTAAAGATATTGGTGACTATTGCTTGGCTAACAATTCTAACTTTTGACGTTTCTAACTTCAACGGTTTACTAAAGAATATGAATGTTTACTTAAGCAATTACTTTTGCTTCAGTATAAGCTTTTATTCGTTTATAAATACGCGTGTTAGACTTCAATACACTACAGGTCACACAAGGATGTGTCCATCTAACGCCTTTCTAGGTAGCCCTTTTCTTCGTCATCATTTAGTGCTACTTGAGGAACTCGATGGCGCAGTGGTTAAGCAACCGGTCTGCGAGTGCTGAGGTTAAACAACTTTCGCAAAGGCCGGTCATAGGATGGGGGACTAAAACTTTATCATCTCGAGCTCCTCCGTGCTTTGGAAGGCACGTAAAGACGTTGGTCCCGGCTGCATTTGCAATCGTCAACAACCACCAATCCGCACTGGGCCCGCGTGGTGGTTTATGGCCCGTTCTCTCTATCCATCCATAGGGAAGGCTCGTGCCCCAACAGTGTGGACATAAAATGAGCTCATGATGATAATGATACTAAAGTTTGGAGATCAGTACAAAAAACTTCTTGCGGTCCCATATAACCCTGTTCCAGCGCAGAAACCTAATACGAAATACTAGTTCACCTCGGTCACAACTCTTCCACCGTATGTTTACCTTGGTATACGTTTGCCAATTTGTCGGCGGAGGCAAGTTTTAATGAAGCTATAACACTTTGACCTAATTGCGATGGCCCGTAGCGTGCTGCTTAAAAATGAAGACGGCAGGTTGAACGTTCGTTGCAATCAGTAGTGCTAAATGGCGTTATACATATGGTTTATGGTTTAAAGACATTTATTCTCATAAAGACATATTCTACATCACTTACATGAGAACTTAATTATAAAAAAATAGATACATTACATTCGTTGTCATAGGAACCAATTTATACTAACAAAACAGAACAAGTTTACCACACTCAAGAAAAAACATTTCATTTTAAAGTTTAATAATTTGCAATGACGTGTTTGGCTAATAACTTTTTGAATACGTCGAAGGAGTTAGTGTTTTTTATATCTGAGGGTATCTTGTTAAAAAGGCGCGCACCTTCATTGTGTAAATGATTGTACTGTTTATTGCGTTCTTATATCGTTGACTATGACTGCTGCAACTCATATGCTGAGGCAGTAGAAGGCAAGCATGAATAACCATCGGTGCCTTGACGGGGCACTATGCCACAAAACAGCAAACAACTTGTGTAGGGCGTTTGGAGAGCATCTACTGTGAGACGGCAAACAACAAACTACAAACTAAAAGCATAATATATGATTAGAACAGTTTTACAAAGATTTCAATGTTAGTTTGAAAGCCTTACTCATATCGTACACAACTTCCAAATAACAATTTAATCATAGGAAAATAAAATTTAACTAAAATAATAATAAAAATAAACTTTTTAACTTACGAATTGGCTAATACAGGTACTGTGAACGAGCATATTTGAATTGTTTGATGCTTTGATGTAATATATCTTATGGAAAGGCGAGATCATTGTACAATTCGCACATCTTAAAATGGGATTATTTTATGTTACGTTATATCAATAATTAATTAGCAGACAACATTTAAATCTCAATTAAAAAAAACAAGTGAGATATAACTGACAAAACAAACATTTATTTTATTTTAAATTAATGTTCCTTACTTTATCTGGCATGGCGTGCTATCAATTAGATAAGCAATCGGAAGGTTAGTAATTATCACTTAGTGCTCGTTGTCGCGCGATGACCCCAACCTAATCACGTAATACAGTACAGGAAACCCCCACGACGGGTCGTGGGGGTCAACCCGAGCCAAGGTCCTAGCCTCTAGAGCAGGGATTTCCAAACTATTTTGGGCAAATGACCCCTTTTCTAAAATGAACTGATACCTCAGACAACTTACTTCAAAAATTCTATCTCTAGTTGTTTTCCTGTTGAAACAAAATACTTGCCAATTTAAAAACTTTCCAGCTGGTTAAGTAAACTTATACTATACTTCCTACTAAAGTAATAGCCAATCTTATAACAAGTTGGTACACGTAACACAACATATCTGTATATAATAATATGTTGTGTTACGTCTTACACAAGAGCTTATTTAAACTTGAACGTTTTAAATAAGCTTTTGTGTTAATTAATAAGGACCGATTTTCGTTTATGCCAACCGCTGGGAGTCTGGACATTCTGGAGGTGCCCTCGAGTTTTCTCGCTCTCAATCCGATCCAAACACCTCGGTGAATCTAGTAAGGTACAGGGACACGCTTGCGTGATGCTATCCCCTCTAGAAACCTTCTGAGGATACCTTCTGTGAGAGGGTGGTATTACGCCGGGCGAGGCGGCCCATTTCGTGCTGCAACGCAGCGTGACTCTACCACTCAGATCCATCTCACCTGATGTTAAGTGGAAATGGAGTCCAGACTCGAAGATAACTGGTGCAGCGTGAAAACAAACGTAGCATCAGTTAACCTCACTCGGCGGTCCCATAAGATGCTTCTTCACGCATCTTTTGAAGGACCTCATATCATAGGAAGGAGGGAAAACGTGTTCTGGTAGACTATTCCATCTTTTGGAGGTGCGACAAAGAATTGAGTCATCAAATTTCTTTGTGCGCGATGGGATATTTGAGACAGTAAAGCGGTGACTCCGAAGAGCGGCACGTGTACTCCTATGAAGGAAGGAAGAAGGTGGGATGTGGTCAAAGAGCTCTTTAGAGCACCAAGGCTTAATACATACCAGGCTAGAGCAACGCACACATAGACCAGACACATAGATCGGATCATTTCGAACCAGTCCGAGCACAGCTGTTGCGAGATTCCGTGTTTGAAGCGTTTCTCGTTTGTATGAAGCTTAACTTCTGCTGTGTACTTGTTTTAAGCCTTAGGTTTGTGCCTATGGGCTAAGCCGTTATGAATAGTAATCATTGCTTATCAGCATTTAATTCAACTCCAAAGTGCGTCAGCGGAACATCACAAGATGCTCTTAAACAAATAACGATACTAATGAGCTAAGTTCTTAGAATCCAGAAGTTTTAATGAATTGGTGAAGACTGCAGGATCCGGTTTGAACCGGTCGCGATTAAGAAGCGTAAGCGATTTGATTATTAACCGTAACCGTTTTGCCGTAACGCGACGTTTTCGATGCGCACATTTGCATGTACAGTATAGAGCCGAGCCGCTCGCGCAAACTCCGGCCTGTTATCGGTCAGTTAGCAATGACGTATCTAGCTCGCCGCGAATGGTACGTTACGGTTACGGTTACGATGATACGCTCCAGTCAGTCACCACCATTATCGACTGGCGAATTCCTAATACACGCGTGTGATGCCAAATGTAACCGCAATGTGAGTGAATTCGACAGCGCAATGAAGAGGGAATTCGTTAGTCACGTCGCATTATCATTCTTCTTATCAAGTTTCGAGTTTCGAGTGTATAGAATGGGTGACCATCCTATACATAGTGTTTTTTTTAACTGGGGCATTATGAGGAGGTCCGAAACCGTAAGAGATACAGAGAAACTGCCTTAGGAACCATAAAATCAAAGCTAATGAAAATATTTCTCGTATAGTAAGAATGACACTCTACCGAAGCGGAGCGGAGCAGAGCTGTGTAAAAACCAACCAATAGAGTCCCTTTATTTTCATCCTCTTTATTTACGGCTCATATCAGCTCCGCTCTAGTAGACGGTGGTTAGCGGAGGTTTTCTAGAGGAAGCGGCATCATGCACTACACTGCACACACTAGTGCGTGTCCCCGTGCCCTACTAGATTTTCCGAAAGGTTCGGATAGGATCGAAACTAAATCGATCGTTGTAAAGAACCCACCCGGGTACCAACCGCACCCGGGTAGTTTAACTTTTGCGAATTGAAAAGGTTCGGCGTTTGATTGGCGTTACCGGATGAGCTTAAATTAAAACTCATTACAAACAGAAAAAATATGAAGAACGCAAAAATATATTCATAATTATTCTAATACCTAAAGTCTGCAACTGGAAAAGTAATTTCGTAGAACAGCTGTTGACAACAACTTGTAATTTATGTTGATCTCTCTGCTTTGTTCATTTCATTACTTTAATCTTTTTCAAAAAACATTAGTGATATAAATAATTACAAGTGTCGTAGAAAAATGTAAAATTGCAACTTGTATTTTCGTACACAATTTGTTTTTCTGTGTTCATAAAATAAGGGTGTAGAAATAACACACCTTCTTAATTAATCACTAATAAAATTAAATAAATCAACATACATCATTGAATATTAATGCATTTATAACACACGTTAGAAAGTGTATTAAATAATTAAAATAAACATCATACGTTTTAATTTTTATCGTCATTTATTAAATTAATTAGAGGCTTTTAAACAATTTAATTATTAAAAGTCATAAGCCTTTATTTGAACACCTGGTTCTATACTAAAATACTTATTAATTCAATCAATTAACATTCTAGTTATTCATTAGTCGGGTTTATCATTTTGTCAATGTTTTTGTTTATTATGATACATTATTGTTATTTGTAACCTAAAGCTTAAGCACTATTATTTCTAAAGGAATACATTCATCTAAGAGCAAAGCACTGATTTACAGCCACTCTGTGAATTACAAGACTCAAAAAAGAAAACAGTTCCCTTAAAAAACTTTTCTACTGTTGTTTTAACAACTTCCATTTAAATAAACAACATCACGGGCTCAGGTGACCAATGATAGCCGACCTCCAATAGGAGATGGCACATGAAAATAAAGAAGTTTCAATTAAAATAAACGGTGTCTTTACAATTAACAAAGTTGGAACCGTCGTTGTTATTAAATGTGAGATCGACTCCTAATCCCTGAGGCACTCTCGAGTGCAAATCGCGATAGAAAACAACGATCACCAAGTCTACAGAACCACTAGATTCCTCGCACCACGCACCCATGGCTTGTTCCAATTTAGACCAAAACTGTCTTAGGTTAGCTGACATTGGAACATAGTTATATTTATCACTAGGCCCACCTATCTCATTGCCAACCAAACGGCGGTACACGTACGACTCATACGGTCCATCTTCATTTACCGAATCATCGCCACCTGATCTCGGAGTAATCGTGAAAGGTTGAAGAGTATTCTTGTCAACGCATACCCTAATTACCACTGGGACATCCACGCTATGCCCATTACTTAAAGCGATATTTGCTAACATGTAGCTTTTTATTGCTACTCGTGGATCGTTAACTGTGTGCATGACAAATTTGGATGACCCGCCCGCAACAGATTCTATAGCTTCTGCTGTCTGCCTTAAAAATCCGTCGTATGCTGAAGCTGCGTCAATGTTCATGTTGATTTCGTTATTTGTCAACCTCTCAAAGAATGAATTACAAGTTCCTTTACAAGAATGACCGTAGTTGAAGCTCGCCGGTAGAATAGGAAGTCTGGACATAGCAGTTGGTGCGCAGTAATCCCACCTTTTGTTTCTCCAGTAACACCAATAGGCGTTTCGTTTCGAGTTGTTTTGTGTGCATTCGGACGTGCAAGCCCATTCTTTCCTTGTGAATGCTTCGTTTTGTTGTCCACTACCTGCCACAGCGGTCACGTGCGAACTGCAATAGTCCCATTTAATGTCATGGGTTGTGATGCACCATTCGTTGCCATAGCCAAACTTTCCACAATTCGATAGGCAGTGTTTGTGACTACCTTTAAATTGCGATGTGTAATATATGGGTGCTGGTTCATTAGTTATTGTACAAGAATCTTTCTTTCCATTCCAATGGACGACACAATTAAAGGTTGTTGGTGAACAGCCTCCAATACATGGCTTGCCTGACGTGGAATGAGCAACCATCGTGTACGGAAGTATTTCTCTTACTCTACAATTTACAATATTAAGTAATACAAACAAAAATGACAATTTCACTAACATTTTGAAAAATATGAAGCACCACACTGCTGGTAAATGAGTCTAAAGGACCACTGGAATAATATCACTTGAGTACTTTTCGTTTTATATACAAATACACGCTAAAAAACATAC
This sequence comes from Eudonia mercurella, assembly GCA_963082485.1. Taxonomy (NCBI): domain Eukaryota; kingdom Metazoa; phylum Arthropoda; class Insecta; order Lepidoptera; family Crambidae; genus Eudonia; species Eudonia mercurella. The sequence goes on from OY720037.1 coordinate 17,273,779, forward strand.
GAGCCAATAATACGTTTTTTGACGCCGCGTTTACATTCCACATGCAGCGATTAAAAAAGAGGCGTATTTGTCAGGGTCAGTTGTGCGTTATTAACGGGATCACCTCTATTCTCGTTGCCTCTACAGTTGGATAATGGTCAATCACCGGGGATCGACAATAAATTTACTTCTTGCAAACTAAAAGTCGCATTGATTGCAAACGTCGCAACGATATCCGTCATCGTGTGAAAATTACCGCACACCCGGTATATATTTTAAAGTATCTTCTGACTCTCAGGGTGTCGGAAGACTTGTCGAACCGTTATTCCAGCTTTAGTAGATTGCTAGCAGTCGCTAAAACCACCAAGTCACCGTCATTTGATCTTATACGTGATGGGATCTTTCAATGTGCTTTATTGTCTATGAAGAAATGTCTAAGCCTAGTAGTTAAATAAATAAATAAATAATCTATTTATTTCTCTGTCGCACTAATTATAATACTTTACACAATACTGTAATTTTTTACTTTTTTTTTTCGTAAGACGTGGTCATTGTGAGAGAGCAGACCAACCTGTGCTAAGATACCCTGGGTTACATAGTTCTGGGGCCCCACTGGACTTGGTTTGTGATCTAATATTAGTGGGACATTGACTGACAAAGACGATTGATTGATTAATTTGTATTTATCTGTTTTATTAAACGACTGTGAAGAAATTCTTGCTTGTATGTTTTCAGAATGCGATATGGCGTTCCAGACAATCACCACCGGGAAAACCGTTACAATCTTTTGGGGCCTTGTTTACCGTCCTAATCTGAAATAATTTTGAGCTTTGTATTGATTCACAGCTGTTGTTAACGCCTCGGTGGCCGCGGCTCGCTACCCAAAGGTCACAGGTTCAACTCCCAGATCAAGCAAACTATGTTTCGGATTTTTTCGATTCTTATCCCGGGTTTTTAGATCACCAACCCGCACCAAGTGCTGAATGAGTGGTGAAGTGATGAAGTGGTGAATGAGACATTACCCATTAAATTACTTTACTCTCTGAATTGTTATAATTCCTGTATAGTGAACCTGTTAAAGACATTACACATTCGCTGCTTATTAGACATAAACTTAACATATTTGATAGTCTTCTTCTTCTCCTTGTCTCAGACTGTCGTCTACACTCAGAACTGTGTGGCCTCTCCCTTAGCACGCCATCTCTCTCTGTTGGTAGCTGTTATATGCTTTTGTTTCCCTAGGTGCGCTCGTCGAACACGGTATTAGGGATGGCGTAATTCATTAAGACGCCTCTGTTTCTTTATTATGTTTATTAGTTAAACTGCACACGACTTTTCACAGAAAAAAACATGGGGAAAGAGGCCGAGGGGAGGTGCAAAGGAATGAACCTTGTGGTGCTTACCACAGATGATTTAAGTTTAAACGGTAACTAACATTAGGTGTTACCACAGTAGCCATTCCAAACTAGTTCTTTCCAGCGACTCTATCTATATTGTCTCTCCATCGAGCCGGTTGCCGTTCAGTTCTTAGTCGCCATGTTAGGACCTCGTGTGACCATCGTCCTTCGTTACATCTGCAGACATGTCCCGCCCAACTCCACTTCAGGATGCTTACGCGCTTTGCTACGTCGGTAAGTCTTGTACGCCTGCGGATTTCGGCGTTTCTTATTCGGTCCCGAAGTGAGATCCTTAGCCCCTATTCCTAGCCCTAGACCCGAAGTGAGATTCCTTTATATTGGGTTTTTACCTATGAAATTGACGTTTTTTTTCTCTATCATTAATAAGTTTATTACTTCTAAAACTCTTTTTTAAATTAAGGCTATGCTACTTAGGCTTCAATAATAACAATGATTTTTAATTTTGTGTCTTTATGGCTAAATTTTTTCTTCGGATTTTTTTTAGCGGAATTGATCTTTTGTTTCATTGTAGCTTTGAAGGGACTTGTTTTTTTTTACTTTTAAGGTCTGCCATAATTAAGCTAGTGAAACATAAACACTGCCCTACAACTTTTATAGTGTTAACATGAATAGATGCTAAGAAAATTTAAAAAACGTACGTATGAAAAATATAAATTTATAAAAAAGTCTTCATACCAAACGTCAATTTCATAGGTAAGGACCTAATATTTGATAGTATGATCAAATAAAAAGGGTATCAACTAACAGCCGAAATTAATAATCTATCCTCAGCAAGAGATAGACCTACTAGAGATTTGTTGCTTAGTTATTTCTGTTATTTATCGGAAAATAACAGAGGTTGCTAGGTAACTAAACTAAGAAATTAAGGAGTTAATATAGTAAATAAATAAAATTAGGACATTATATATATAAAGTAAGTAAGACCACATATGTGGCTGGATTGTTATTGGGGAAAAACAAATAAAATAAAATGTAAATATGGTAAAAGACAAAAATAGAAAATGTAAACAAATAAGAATATAACAATAAAACATAATGTAAATATAATGAACTGTAATATACAAAGGAAATGTATATAAATAAGATATAATAATTACACAAGGTATTAAAAGTTATATATAAGTAAAAATGTATTAGTATATATGCAATGTAAAAGAAAAGAAAAGAAATGTATTAGAGATAAGAAACATAAGTAATATGTAAACAAATAAGAGCATAATTATAAGACATATGTAATATAATAAACTGCAATATACAAAAGACATGTATATAAATAAGATATATATATAAGAAATTAAACCAGAAAACATGTAATACTAAATAAGCACTGTAAAGTAAAGAAAAGAAGAATGTATTAGAGATAAGAACATATTGTATAAAAAAGAAAGAAAAGAAAGAAAAGAAAGTATTTAAAGTAAAAAGAAAAAAAAATAAAAAAAGAAATAAATATAATAAAGAGTAGAGCTCTTCAAGCTCAAGTTCATTAACCCCAATGAAAAAAGAAAAAATATGTATATAAAGAACAAAAAGTCCTGCAAAAATAGCGGGGAGCAGTTGAAAAAAAAAAAAAAACTAAGATAAGCCTATCTCTTACCAGAGATAGGTTATTAATTTCGGCTGATAGTCGGTAAGTTTTAATTAAAGCTTGCCGTTAAATAGGAATTCCCATTGATGGGACACGACCCTTCGCTTTGAATGGAAACACCACAAAGAATGAGCCATAAACCTACACGCGGACCGAGTACGGTACGGTGATCGTCAACGACTGCTAATGCAGCCGGGATCAACGGCTTTACATGCCGTCCGACGCAAAACATGCAATACCTATAACATATCTACCTGTACCTATAATATTAATACGAGGAGCTCGATGGCGCAGTGGTTAACGCACCCGATCTGCGAATTTCGTAAAGGCCGGTCATCGAATGGGTGACCAAAAATGTATCATCTCGAGCTTCTTCGTGCTTCGGAAGGCCGTTGGTCCCGGCTGCATTAGCAGTCGTTAACAACCACCAACCCGCACTGGACACCAGGCGCGTGGTGGTTTTTGGCCGGTTCAGGGAAGGCTGGGGCACTGCTGCCGTTAAAAAGAAGTCAAAAATCAAAGCAGTGAAAAAAATTCAGTGCTTACGTCAGCCTTCCCGGTAGCATAATGGTCAGTGCAACCGCCCGGATTGCGAAAGACCCAGGTTCGTTTCCTGGCTGGGTTGGGTAGGCATTTAATTTTTTCATTGTATTTTATAAATATTTAATTCAGCTTAAGTGGAGCAATTTGCACTTTAAAAAAAGAACAATTAAAAAATATATATATTTAGTTTTTTTTACAACGTCCCTCCCTGGCCTTGGTGTATTCCCTCCCGACATTATTAACGTTATTTATAAACATTTCATTAACTTTTGACCTTCGTTCTGTTCTGGTCAAAACATAATAATTTACGCATTATCTATAAAAGGGGAAAACACATAACTGATACCTGCATGCTTAATAATTGTTATTGTATAAAACGAAACAATACGATAGGGTGGGTTATTTACTATATATATGAGTCATTCGCATTAGAACCACGAACAAACGTAAATTATTGTTATTATATTGGGTCCTTACCTATGAAATTGACGTTTTTTTCTCACATATTATTAGGTGTATTACTTATAAAAGTCAATACCGGTAGTTAATATTATTATAAACCTTTAATTTGGACTATGTTACTTAGGCTTCAGTAATAAATAACAAAGATTATTCATTTTGTGTCTTTATCGCCCAATTTTTTTTTCTGCTTTGGCTTCTTTTTTTTTGTTCGCGGAATTGACCTTTTGTTTCATTGTAGCTTTGAAGGGACTTGATTTTTTTTCTTTTTTATGTCTGCTATATTTAGCTAGTGAAACAAACTTACTACTCTAAAGTTTTTATAGTGTTAACACAAATAAATGCTAAGAAAATAAAAAATAAAAGTTATTATGAAAAATATAATTTTATAAAAAATCTTTAAACAAAACGTCAATTTCATAGGTAAGGACCTAATATTTTAAACAGACAGTTTTATTTACTCAGAAATAGCCCTTAAAAATGTACTTTTTAAAAATTCTTTTTTTTTTGTAAGCAATAAACAGTTGAATACCTATAGGTATATTTGTACATAGATTATATAGTATATAGTTTGCATTTGAAGTTCCCACAGCTGACTTCTACAAAAAAAAAGTCTTGTTGATTATAACAACAGAACAAAAGAAAAAAAAACAAATACATCAATAATAATGTATACATTACTCAGCCTATACATTACTACAGCATTTAGGCTTTACCAAAGTATTTTTTTATTCAATGAAAAAGTGTAGTTTTGATTCATTTAATTCACTATTACCCATTCAGGGCCGTCTATCTTTTAGCTGTGAAGAAGAATTGGCGCATGAAACCGCACAGCTTTCATAAAAGCAACGACATTTACAAAAAAGCTATTAGCTCATGAATCAATAGGTACCACGTGGTTGGGCCGTCATCTAGGACGCTGGCCCAATGCCAGGTGGTGGGTTGACGGTGGGTAGCTGGCGTATACGGCAACTACGGAGACCAATGGCTGAATGTGCCTTACTAAGCACGAAGGAGCTCGTCATATTGATGTATGGTCACCCGTGTAAGAAGCTTTATCGCGCAGTGTAGATAACGTGCCTAATCTGCGATTGCTAAGGTTACGCAAATTTCGCAAACGCCGGTCATCGGATTACTGACCAAACCTTATCATCTCGAGCTCCTCCGTGCTTCGAAAGGCACGTAAAACCGTTGGTCCCGGCTGCATTAGCAGTCGTTAACAACCACTAACCCGTACTAAGTCCGCGTGGTAGATTAAACCCGTTCTCCCTATCTAACCGTAAGGACAGCTCGTCTATAAGCAGTGGGGATACAAAATGAGCTTGTAATGATGATGAAAGGACTCACCCGGTGACCTGTCATCGAGAAAGGTGCTTAGCTTGCAAGATCTCATCTCGAATGACATTAAAACTCACTACAATTAATTCGAAGTTTTTGGAGATTTATACCACGCCATATATTTACAACATTACACCAGCCAAGTCACAAGCTGGCTAGTACTCGTATACATTACAATGTATAATTAATGGGCAGTCATTATCGGATATATTCGGGGCACCACTGTCTATGATGTATTATGATGGATACGGCCGCAACTCACTTATCATGTCGAACGCGAGCAGATGGTTCAAGGTTCGACCCTGTTTCGGATAAACATGCGGGGTACAGACGCGTACGAAACTGATAGCACAATATAACGAGCTATGGAAGTTGAGCTCATGTATTATAGCTTTAGTTGCTGTCTATATATTTAAATGATTTCTTCTTATTACTATATTTTCGAAAGTATACTTTTAGCTCATAGCAGTTGTTGGTTTTTACTTCGCTTCGTATTCCTACGCGCGTTCGTAGCGCTAGGGTCGTCATGTCAACTCAGACTTACGTAAAAAATCGTTAAACTATGCTAAATTGATTGTCGTAAATAAAAGTTAAATTTTTAAGTCACTGATTTAAAGCAGCAGTTTTATATAGTAGTGTTGGTAAGTTTAAAATTAGAAAACGCATATTTATTAACAAGTTCTGCAGTTAAAACTTAGTAGTAAAATTAACAAAAGTTAATTATAAAAATAATGAAATGGATCATTGAATAAATATTGAGCATTAAAATAACTAAATGGGGTAGTTAATAAATCGAAATTAGTCGGTAAGAAATCTCATCCTAAGCAGTTCTAAAACAATGAGGTGGTAAAATGTATTCCTCGTATCCTAGGATTTTAAGCACCACACACACCACAATCTTATGCCGCTCCCCCCTTCCGCGACTGGCCCTCGCTACGCTGCGCTCGCTCGGAAAAAAAAATTATTTAACCTAACCAATAGTAAGGTTTCTGTTTAAAGTTTGGAATAATAATAAATAAATATAAAATATTAAAAATAAAGATTAAAACAACCTAAAAGTAATTGATGTAACGCAAAATAACGCCCCTTCTAACGAAAAACTACCTCTCTTTTCAATCGGTTCGGGTTCTGGTGTCTCCGCTCCCTGTGAACTGACGAACTATTTATCTAACTGCCCATTCCATCATTTTTACTGGCGATTTATTTATTAGATTGCTTACGTATTTTTAGTACTGATATTGTAGGATGAAATAACCGACCAATTGTTTCTTATTACTGTCTATGTTTTACTGTCGCACTAATTTTCCAACAGCCGATAAATGAAACAACTGCCCTTTTTTTTTCAACTGATCATAATAACCTCTCGAATGTTTATATAACAAAAAAAATAGTTCCCCCAATTTTTAACTTTTAATCGTGGGCATAAGCTTATTTAGGTACCTACTATTAGGTCTCTACGTTCCTAAATTAGGTACTATTTTTACTATCATCTTTAAGCTTCACAGTGAATTCATAGTAGGTACCTAGTATCACATGTATTTGTCACAACACACCACAATTTGCCGTAATATTGCTTAATGTAACAAACAGGTAAATAGCATTCGAGTATTTCAACGGTTAAAACAGTCTGTTTGCGGTTTAAATATACATCATAAATACACATCATAAATAAATAAATAATAAATAAATCATGATAATTTTAAAAGTTCTAACTTTCGATACCTACCTATGACAGTAAGCGACGATACATTTCCTTGTGAGTCAAAGCACGTCAAAGTACGAGGTTACTTATTTTCTTGCTACCAAATTTGAATTTCTATTGAATATGACGCAACCATTTAATTCGTTGTTTTCCTGTCTTTGTGTATTATTATAAAGGTTATATATTAAGCTAATAGGTCGGTCATTCTATGTGGTAATTTAGTTTCTTTGTTATTTTTGAAAGTTGCTTAAAACCGCTCATCAAACGTGCAAATCGCTGTGACATCGAACTCATCTCACACAAGCTGAGTCAGTCAGGGCCCAAGTTTTACTTTGATTGTTATTTTAATAAAATGTTCAAATAATTTTTAACGCAAATTTTGTTGCGAACAAATTACAAAAACACAAATATTGAAAAAAATGTTTGCAACAAAATTTGCGTTAAAAATTATTTAAACATTTTATAAATAGCTTGCTTACTTCTTAACCGATCTTTATTATTTGTAAAAATATTATGATCGGATGTTAGTGACGGTAGTTGTTGACATTGAACGGGCGCCTTTGGTTTTCAAAGTAAAAAGTGTTGAATAATTTCGGAGGGCTGGCTAGAACCACGATAGCTCAATTGGAAGAACACCTGACCCGGTATGTCAGAAAGGTGCAGGTTCAAATCCTGCTCGTGGAAATTTTTTCAACATTTGTATTGTTGTTTCAATATTATGATTATTTACTCATATATTGTATACTTATTTGTGTTTGTGTGATCGTCAACAAAATGTTTTCTTTTTGTTATAACTGTATTAAAAACCTTGAATCTCTTTCATGTGCGCTTGTACTTGCGGTTAACGCATGTGCTCCCGTTGGATTCAGATTCCTTTTAGCAGAACTTCCTCACCACCTTAATTAAATACAAAGTCAGGCCACTAAATAAAGACACTGGAGAAGGTGAGCTTCATACAAAGGCACTCGTAGACAACCTCTCATCATCATCATCATCATCAGCTCATTTTATGTCCCCACTGCTAGAGCACGAGCCTTCCCTATGGATGGATAGGGAGAACGAGCCATAAACCATCATGCGGGCCCAGTGCGGGTTGGTGGTTGTTAACGACTGATGCAGCCGAGACCAACGGCTGTACGTGCCTTCCGAAGCACGGAGGAGCTCGAGATGATAATTATTTGGTCACCCATCCATGACCGGCCTTTGCGAAAGTTGCTTAACCACAGCACTCGCAGACCGGGCGCGTTAACCACTGCACCATCGAGCTCCTCATTCCTTTCACGGACACGTAATCTCGCAACAGCTACGCTCGGACTGTTCCGAGATCCGTGTCCGTGGAAGGGTTTATGTGTGCGTTGCAAAAGCGTGGTATATATAAAGCTTACCTTCTGAGTCTCCTTATTTTGTGGTCAGACGCTCTATTTAAATGTACAAGCTTAATCAACGTACTCACGTAATCAACGTACAAAAGGAACTCAATGGCGCAGTGGTTAACGCGCCCAGTCTGCGAGTGCTGAGGTTAAGCAACTTTCGCAAAGGCCGGTCATCGGATGGGTGACTAAAAAAAATGTATCATCTCGAGCTCCTCCGTGCTTCGGAAGGCACGTTAAGCCGTTGGTCCCAGCTGCATTAGCAGTCGTTAACAACTACCAACCCGCACTGGGCCCGCGTGGTGGTTTATGGCCCGTTCTCCATATCCATCCATAGGGAAGGCTCGTGCCTCAGCAGTGGGGACATAAAATGAGCTGATGATGATGATGATGATTAAACGTCGCGCACTCTGTACACCAGTGAGGCTGCCCGTTTGCGCATTATTGTATATAAATAATCCATGCCCGCCACTGCGAACATTAGCGAGATACTACAATAGCTTAGCAAAGCGTTAGAAAAAGATGAATTTAAAATCATTTTTACGCTTTTTGCTGTGGCCTATCTATGGTATTTACAACGCAGTAGCCGGGATTGGGGAGCAACCCAGCTACACACGACTTTAAAGTTTATACTGACACCCCCTACCAACCGTCAGGTTACAAAGTAGGTGTCAGACATCCTTGTGCAAGCACAAGGGATCATCTACGTCTGGTCATAACGCCAGATCAGTACGCTCCGAAGCGCATTCTTCATCCGGTACTTTTAAGACTAGTGTCTCGAGCCAGTTGTAAGCTCGCTCACTTCTCGTTGCACCAAGAGCACAACTCGCAGATTTCACTGCTCGGGTCGTCGACTCTAAAGTCGACTACCAAATGTGCTCTTTGGTGGCGGAGTTGTAAGCCCACTCACTTCTCAGTACCCATCCAAGCACCATGCCAGTTTCACAATCCTACGCGGCTGGCTCGACCGGAGGTATTAAAAATTCAAGGTTCCATAATGACTGAACAATCCCCATGTTTGCTGGATGGGATGCAATCACGCGAACTTGACACCGACCCTTATTAGATACTAGAGGCGATCGAGCCGGTTGACGAAACAAAAACCCCTGCAATTGCTTAAAGATATTGCGTTACTCCACATGTTCTACCGCTTATACCATGGCGAGTGCTTTAAAGAGCTCTTCGACCTCATCCCACATTCTCCCTTCCTCCATTTGAATACAGATACTGCACTCCGTAATCACCACTTCACTGTCTCAAATATTCCATCGCGCAAAAACAATAGGTTGACTCGTTTCTTTGTTGCCCCTCTAAAAGATGGAATAGTCTACCAGCATACGTTTTCCTTCCGTCCTATGACATGGGGTTCTTCAAACGAGGCGTGAAGAGGCACCTTGTGGGCCGGCAGGGTTAGGGTGACTGATGTTCCATTGTTATCACGCTGCACCAGTTGTCTTCGCTTCTGGACTCCATTTCCAATTAACATCAGGTGGAGTGGACTAATTTGCCGCGCTATAAAAAGACTCGTGTAGAGCCGCTGCATGCGTCTCGTCTTCACTACCGCAACAATACTGTTTAATGAGCCCATAGTTACCCACCTGGTGGAAACTTGTACAAGTGAATCATATCACCAGCTCTTTTAAGTCACCACTGCTGGTGCAGGAGCCATCTCTATGGATGGATACAGAGAACGACACGTGTATCTTTGCGTTCAAATATCAGTCTCGTTTATATATACTATCGGTCGCCCAGTGGTCGAAATTCGACCGTAATTTTATTAAGGCTGCACGGATTGTATGCTAAGCAATGAAAAATTAAAGAGATAGAATGTGAGTTTGGATTGGCATTGACAGATGTCGGCCGCATTAAAGACAAATAATACCTGTTTGTCAAATTTATATGCGTGTGTGTCAAATACATGGTAGTGAGTGTAATGTTGTTTTTGTTGATTAAATGTATTTTTTATGCTTAACTAAAAAAAAAATAACATACCAGATAACCTCCTTTAAATAAACTATAAGTGTGCGAAATTTCAAATTCCTCCGTCCGCGCAATTTTCGTAAAAACGGGTACAAAATTTTTGCTTTACGTATTAATATACAGATATTATTTCTGGCATCCCACAGAGCATGGCAACGTTGGTAGGCTATTAATTATATTTATCCGTTTTCAACAGACCCTCCAACAAATAAGGGTGGGCACACCCTACCTACAATTAAGGCTTTTGCGTAAACAATTATTCCATTGTGTTTTTTAAAGTGGAAAACGTGAGAATCTTGTTAAGTGGTGTTTACGTGCTATGTTGTTTATTATGAGAACAGCGCGTTGGATGCTTTTATGCAACTATAGTAAAAGTTAATTTTAATTGTACACTCTTCCACTAAAATTACCAGCGTATTAATAGTGAATTTGTGTTGTGAATTACTTTCCAGATCATTTTATGTCCCCACTGCTGGGGCACGAGCCTTCCTTATGGATGGATAGGGAGAACGGGACATAAACCACCACGCGGGCCCAGTGCAAATTGGTATTTGTTAACGACTGCTAATGCAACCGAGATCAACGGCCTTCCGAAGCATGGAGGAGCTCGAGATGATAAATTTTTTGGTCACCCATCCGATGACCGGCCTTTGCGAAAGTTGCTTAACGTCAGCAATCGCAGACCAGGCGCGTTAACCACTGCGTCATTGAGCTCCTCATAGAGCATCCTAATATAATAAGTTAAAATAGGCAAACAATAATTGGTTACGGTTTGGTACAAACACGTGGGGTATCAAACCACCAAAGAGTACCCCTGTGCTACTCATTGAATAATATTATGAAATCTGTTAGCTATTACTTGCTTGTGACATAACGTGTGCAAGGAGTCAATATGGTACGTAATATTTATTAATTCCATGGAAGTGTGTTTGAATACGTACTCTTTGGTAGTGTGTAGTCTTTGGTGGCTTTACCCTAGATAATATTTGACTCATGGATATCCCAAGATTGTCTCTAAACATAATAGTTTCAGATTTTTATTATTTTGGATTTTGAATGCACAATGCAATTATACAGGTCGACTTTTTTATCACCATCCAAACTTTCTGAGATGACTCCCATGATACAAACAGACAACTCTTTCTAATGGACCAACGGAAATGGAAAAAAAATCAGCTGTTTCATACATTTTGGTCGAATGAATATTGATGTTTTGTATGGAGCAGCTGATTTTTTTTTCGAGTTAGGAAGTTGGTCCAATAGTAAAAATTGTTCGTTTGTATCACGGGAGTCATCTCAGAAAGTTTGGATGGTGATAAAAAAATCGACCTGTATGTATATATAGTTACAAGATAAAATTTTACCAAAAACAAAATCAACCAGCCTCAGGAAGCTCGAGTGAATTGATCCCACGACCTTTGGATAACAGGCAATGCTCTGACCGCTGAGCTACCGAGACCCTTGATTTTTTCTATTAAAATTTTATGACACTTTCCGATTTTACAGGTGAAGAGGGATAAAGAACTACTGCTCATTTAATTTATATTTGACATGGAGGCACTGGCTTTCTTATCTCTAACTGACAAACACAACACACCTTCTAACATTGATGTTATGGTGACATCTAGATGAGTTGGTGGTAGCTGGCCAGGCTGACAAACCAACCCTGCCACCAACCAAACCGAGTACAGACATGTACCCTGCTGAGAAGCGAACGCGAAACTAAGGATACTTTTGTTAAACGAAGATACCGGTAAAAAAAAGTACCGCTCTACGCAAATTGGCTAAAGCCCAACATTTTACAACAAAAAGTAGCGATCCTTTTCAAATGGGGACATGTGTGATGGCATTGCCTCTAGAAAACCTCCTCTGTGTTTCGATCATACGTCTTGAGGCACCCTTAAAGTTTCACGCCCCCCCATAAATCCAATGACGCTAAAAATGCCGTCTGACACCCGTTTGCACTAAACTTAAAGTCTTGACTTAACTACTACCCGGTCAAGTTAACTCGGCACCTGGCTCGAAAACGTCACTTACACTCAGGTGCCGACTTAACTTGACCGGTTTGTAGTTAGGCAAAGACTTAAGCGATTTATAAGTTTAGTGCAAACGGGTGTGAGAGTATCAGCAAACTATCCAACGTTACTTGCATTACCGGTACCAAATTACCTTTATTAAAATAACTTTACTTACCGGTATTTATAGTGGGAATTTAGCAACGGTATCAAGCCCTGCCCGGGTCCTCTGGATCTGAGACCGGTGGTCTTAGTAACTAGACCAAAGTGGCGGAAAAACCAAATGGTACGAGTATATCAAAGATGGCGCTATACCGTTGTGTGAATCGCGCATTGAAAATTTTCCAGTCTTCTATGAAAAAGCTTTCCTAAAAGGATACATGGGGTCACGAAATATGGACGGCATAAAAAAATAAACATAAGTAAGTGTGTGGCGTTGTTTGCTTTCGCCCTAGTCTTTGGTATTTTAACACCCACGCTCAAACACTGTGTTGGCGTGTTATGAATGGCTTAATCTTCCTACGTCCATGGGTTTAACTAAATATAAAGCAACTTTTGTTGCGAACTAAACAATTTACAAAATTATACAATTCAGAAAAAGTTTAGAATATATATTTCTTTTAGCTTATTTAATTTTTAAGTGATATTTGATATTTAATTTGTAAAAATGTTTGTTTATTAATTCCCATATCGTCCCATTCCATCTTTCTAAAAACTTCCTCTAGTACCGAAGAGAAAAGTTTTGGCGAGAGTGGGTCTCCCTGTCTCACTCCTCTGCCTATTGGAAAAATTTCTCCCTCGGTTCCTAGCTTTATTCGTGCTGTGCTGTTATAATTTAAGATTTTAACTAGTCAAAATTTCTTAATTTTGTCACTCACTCACTGACTGACCGATCATCAAAACTCTAAGGCACTTCTAGCAGACATAGAAGCTTCAAATTTAGTATACAATTAATGTTTAGTGTATAAATTAAGGAAAAACTAAAATATTTTGCAATTTTGGTCCTGTTTTCTAGATACACCAACTGCATAAACAACTTTGTAATCCCATATTTATATAAAGGATTACAAAGTTACATTTGCAGTGAAAAGCTCATAGGACAGAGAGTGGGCTTTATGAAAATGCGTTGTTGGTATTCAAAAGTAGAAGGTACCGGAAAGGAAAAAGTAGGACTATCTACAAAAAGAAATGAGATACCCTCAAAAACTAACTTGTAAAAAAACCAAGTCTCGCAACTCAGATCTTCTACCGTAAAAAGTTGTGAGATCCATATAATACCAAGTCGGTTAATTTATTCAGTCCCTACTTAAGGGACCTTCTGTCTTATGTTATTACGTAACTAGCTACTAACAACATCTTATAGTGACCATGTCAATATTAAAATCTTTTATGTTTTAAATAAAAAGATTGACTTGGCAATCGCACTAAACAATCTAATTTAATATAATATATGTATTACTTGTGAGATACATTGTGTTTTCATGCGATGGTCAATTCAATCTATATTTTATTATTTTTTATTATTTAGATGTTGTTAGGTTAGCTAACTACGTAATAACTTAAAACAGACGGTCCCTTAAGTAGGGACTGAATAAATTAACCGACTTGGTATTACATGGATCTCACAACTTTTTACGGTAGAAGAACTGAGTTGCGAGACTTGTTTTTTTATAAGTATGTTTTTGATGGTTATAATATGATCCTGTGTCGAACTTCGAAATCTTTTAAACATCATATCAGACAACTAATTATTACCTATACATTATTGGCAATGTTGCCAGCATCCTTGGGACCGTTTTCCCATAAACCCACAGATGGAGGACATCTTTTATTCATTGAAATGTATATATTTTTTGTCATGACCACTTTTTTGCCAAAGTTATATGAGGTGGCCGATGATAGAGAAGAGTGGACAGAGGGGAGGCCCTTGCCGAGCAGCATAGGCTAATAATATTTTTTTTAATTTTTTATTAGTTTTACGCCTACAAAGTCTTACACAACTTTAAACAATAATCCCTTTTAAGATCATCAAAGTCTTTTTTCGTAGTAAAGTAAAAACTGAGTGGGACACCACAAAGGTGAGGTTCAACTAAAACTTTTATCTCTATAGGCTTTTGTTCGGTTTCCACGTAATCCTGTTCTCCGAGACGTTTTAAAAGAAAACTCTGGACACCACTTACATTGTCTGTGTCTACGTGTTCAATTGTGTGACTCGTGTTGTATTAACATGGAAACAATGTATATCTTATTGCAATGTAATAAGAGCCAAAACTAAACAAAACTGTAAACATGTTAATGCTGGAAGAGACTAAAATTTTTCATTTATCACCAGTTCATTTTATGTTTCCGCCTTTGGGTACACCACAGTGAGAACTGGTCATAACCATCATGTGGGTCTAGTGCGGTGCAGTGGTTGTTTTCTCGTTGTTACTAATTGGAATTCTTTGCCGGCGCATGTGTTTCCCAGCTCCTATAGTCCCGGGTCTTTTAAGCGGGGCGTGAAACGGCATTTATGCAGGCCGTCATGAATGGGTGCGCTTGTTAGCGTGCGTGTTCCACGGTGAGGAGCGCTCTCATTTTTTTTGGACTGCATCGGCTGCTTACCATCAGGCAGGATGTAGTCACTATGACGTGTCAATATAAAAAAAAATACATAATAATTATACAACAGCAATCGATTAGCTAGATTATTAATAAACATTATTAATATATTAATATATTAGATTAAAAATAACCTGATATTCTACATATAGGTACTAACTGGCAACTATTAATGCAAAGCAGGTACTAATGGAAGCTTGATGGCGCAGTGGTTAACGCGCCCGGTCTGCAAGTGCTGAGGTTAAGCAACTTTCGCAAAGGCCGGTCATCGGACGGGTGACCAAAAATTTATCATCACGAGCTCCTCCGTGCTTCGGAAGGCACGTAAAGCCGTTGGTCCCGGCTGCAATAGCAGTCGTTAATAACCACCAATACGCACTGGGCCCGCGTGGTGGTTAATGGTCCGTTCTCCCTATTCATCCATAGGGAAGGCTCGTGTCCCAGCAGTGGGGACATAAAAAGAGCTAGTGATGTATTGATTAGCTTAAAAGCGATTAAACCGTCTATGTGGTCTAGTGGCTAAGACCACCGGTTTAGACCCAGAGGTCCTGGGTTCGATTCCCAGCGGGGGGTACATGTATATGTACTCGGTTTGGTTGGTAGTAGAGCTTATTTGTCCGTCTGGCAAGCTACCACCATATCATCTAAATATGTCGCCATAATATCAATGTTTGTAGCATTGTTGTGTTCCGGCAGTAAGAGATAAGATAGCCAGTGCCTCACTAGTTGAAGATCCCGGGTGAAATACGCTTCCATCATTGGCCTTATCATCACTTAACATCAGGTGAGATCAAGGCACTGTACTTACCCATTTATATATTTAAAAAAAAACCGCCAAAAAAAAACATTTGTATTGCCTTAAAAGTGTAAGCTATCTATATATCTACGCTATTGGTCAATATAAAAAGATTAAAAAACCATTTGTCCCATCGATAAGTGAGCCGTAACTTAATATCGAGGAAACTGGCTTTGTCACGTCCTGAAGCTGGGGACCAACCGCTTAAGCACTCAAGATAATGCCACTTAGCCCACAATATAATGATAAAGTGTCTACGATATACGTAGACTGAAACGTCTACGTCGTAGTAGGGCTACGAGCTACGACAGGCCATTAACCTGTCTTACGCTGTAAAAGGCTTTAACAGCTGAGTTTCAATTTATAGTGTTATGTAGAGAGTTTTGCGTTGGAATTTGCTAAGGAAAGCGTGTGGTTGGAGATGTTTGGAGTTTGTGAATGCTAAAAGTAAATTAACGTTTGGATAAGCAGTAACAGTTGACCGATATATAATTTTTTATTCTCACGATTAAATACATACATAAATACATACATATTATGTTTTCTTCATGAGGAGCTCGATGGCGCACGAGGAGCTCTATGGCGCAGTGGTTAATGCACCTGGTCTGCGAGTGCTGAGGTTAAGCAACTTTCTCAAAGGCCGGTCATAGGATGGGTGACCAAATATTTATCATCTAGAGCTCCTCCACACTTCGGAAGGCACGTAAAGCGGTTGATCCCGGCTGCATTAACAGTCGTCAACAACCACCGAACCGCACTGGGCCCGCGTGGTGGATTATGGCCCGTTCTCCCTATCCATCCATAGGGAAGGCTCGTGCCCCAGTAGTGGGGACGTATATGAGCTGGCGATGATGATGATGATGATGATGTATTCTCACGTCTAGACTAGACTCGCTATCAGTGACCCAAGGCCACATTTAGCATAACCAAAGTTAACACAAACAAAGAAGATTGTACAAACGAAACATTCCAATACGCGTGAAAGATAAGAATTTAATTTAATTTAATTTAATTTAATTACAAGCCACACATAACAGAGTCACAACAGAAAATACAATTAAATAAACAAGGACACAGTAACATTGGTATGCTGTAACTCCACGGGCATGTGCAGACAACATGTAAAGCGATACCACAATAATTAATAAAATTAAGATAATTCACAAAAAAAAAACAATAAAATAAAAACTATAAATTAGAATCACAATCATATAAAAAATCATTTAAATATAAGTTAGTACCATTCAAACATAATAATTTAATAAAGAATGATTGTGTTATAAGTATTCTTTGTAACTTATAGCGGCACCAGTGTTCCACACAGTAACCAGTCACCGACACTTGCTTGCACAAAAAATTCTCATTTATTGGTAATAGTTAGGTAGGAGGTGGTCTGATCAGCTAATGTTATAAAAAAAACGACGGGTTGCACTCTGGGAGTGCCGGCAGAAGTGAAAACTTGAATATTAACGTTGTGCATTTTTGATATTTTGGAATGGTTAGTGAATAATTTTGCACGAATTGCTTTAATTATCAGTATAAAAGTACTCTCATTTATTGGTAGAATACAATATTTATTTATTGGGCTATCGTACACAAACATGACAATTTATATTACATTAAAAAGTTATATTAAGTTTAATTAAAAATTTATATTACGCCGCGCCAGCTGTCTACTCTCCATCCGTCTTACGAATTTTCGATCAGGTCACGTGTCCTGACGCGAGTTTAACATTTTTTACCCATTCCAAAAAAAGTGCACAACGCCGCTAAAGAAGTTTTCACTTCAAAAATCAGTTGCTGGCCCCCTATTTGCAATGATCATAGGAAAAAGCGTCGACCACTGGTCCTGTTGATCAGTCACTACTCTAAGTTTAGTACGTATCAAGTTAGCGTAATTATTATATACTGTACCAATCTCTAACGAACAATATATTCTACTTTACTACAACTATGGTTCATCCTAACATGGATTACTAATTTATATTAAAACTAGCTGACCGGCAGACTTCGTACCGCTTTGACAGTTAACGTTTCCATGACAACAAAACAAACAAATCATTCGTCCGCTTAAGAACACCCGTATCCCATGATGGACCCCTTTAGCAGCGCCACCTACCGGGTCCAATTGTAAATCTAAACCTATCTCGAATCCACTTGAACACACACAGAAAATTTCATTCAAATCGGTCCAGCCGTTTAGAAGGAGTTCAATAACTTACACACGTACAGAAGATTTATATATATAAAGATGAAACAAATTTTACGGATCTACTCGCGTGTATTTTACTCATTACTTTTAATTAATGTTTATCCTGACATTTCGAACACTTTGCAGGGTCCGTGGTCACAGGGGGACTGAGGTGTTGGTTGTCTCATAATTAGTTAGTAGCTTGTATACCCTCATTTAAATTTAATTAATTGAAAGTAATGAGTAAAATCCGGTGGCTACGAACCATGTCAAAAGTAAGGCTTTGGGAGCTAGCAGACCAAAAGCCCATTGATAAAGAGATCATTCTTTGCAAGTGGCGCTGGATTGGGCATGTGTTGAGAAGACCGGACAATCACATCGCCATACAAAGTCTGACGTGGCAAGCATATGGCAAAAGAAGACCAGGCCACCCTCGCAACTGGTCTCGGCTGGAAAGACATAGAAGCTGCAGCGCAAAATCTAAAGGAGTGGAAGTCCATTTTACGAGCCCTATGTCCCTGATAAGGGATAAAAGGATTGCATCGTCATCATCATCAATGAATGTGTAAAATAAACGCGAGTAGATCCGTAAAAGTTGTTGTTCAATGTGTAGTGTTCGCATTAACTATAGAAAACAATAGTTTATATTATTTTGAGGTTTTGCATTCACAATGCTATACATACTTTACATAGTTAAAAGATAAAATTTTTTTAGGAAAATTCAACGAGTCTTCTGGGGCCTCGGGAGCTCAGCGGTCAGAGAATTGGACCGGTTATCCAAAACTCGTAGGTTCGATTCCCACTCGTGGCTTGTTGATTTTTTCTAGTATAATTTTATATGGATTATTAAATTGATACAACAGTATCTTAACAGCTGTCAATTAGTTTGTTTTACAACATATAATATGCCTAGATCGTTACACAAAACCCAAAAACCAGCAGAAAACTAACAAAAACTCCACACTCTTTACACTTTACACTTATCATCACTAAACATCTGGTGAGATGAAAGCCAAGTGCTTGGCTGTAAGACAACCCCTTCAGTGCGACCAGGCACTTGTGTGTTGTTGGAAATGAAACTCTAAAAGTTTTATGTTAAGGTATATCTATATAATACTTTTAGGGGTGTTTTATCACCCTGTTGGACCAACTGGGTTAAAAAGATAATTTAGCAGTCCAGTAGTTGTGCATTTCGGTTGAAATGCGCTCACACTTCAACTCACCGTTACTTACCATTAGCCCCCTGATTCCCTTATTAAAAAACGTAACGATATCAACCATTTTCATAGTAACATCCAATTTTTAATTCGTTCGAATGAAGTTCTAACTAACCGTATCGTCATCATCATCATCAGCTCATTTTTATGTCCCCACTGAACCACCAGCCTTCCCTATGGATGGATAGGGAGAACGGGCCATAAACCACCACGCGGGGCCAGTGCGGATTGGTGGTTTTTAACGACTGCTGATGCAACCGGGACCAACGGCTTTACATGCCTTCCGAAGCACGGAGAAGCTCGAAATGATAAATTTTTGGTCACCCATCCGATGACCGGCCTTTGCGAAAGTTGCTTAACCTCAGCAATCGCGGCTGGGCGCGTTAACCACTGCGCCATCGAGCTCCTCGTACAACTAGCCGTATACGGTAGGTCTAAAAACGGTTGGTTGAAACTTCGTTCAAACGACTTTAAAATCAGCTCTTGGCAAAATTTTGCACTTTAAAGCTTAATAGTTCACAAACGGATGCCTCAATCAAAAAACTGTTTTCACAAACCCGCAACATTTTTGAAATTGCTATCCAACGACACTCCACACTATGGGGTAGACAAGAAAAAAAAATTACATCCCTACTTCACGTGTAAGGGAGTAACCTAAAAAAATTGTTTTCTAAATTTTACTTCACCACTTTGTCAGCGTGATTAATATGTAGGTATATCCATGCTGTGTGGTGCCAGGGATAAAGAATTGCACCACCCCATATCTTCCCGAGGGTGTCGTAAAAGCCGACTAAGGGATCATTCCAGAGGATGGGCAGCAGCATCTCTCTGAGGTTACTCTTAATCAACTGCGATCGCCAACCCGCCTGCCAAGCGTGGCGATTACGGCAAATACCCCTCATGGAGATCCGTGGGGGAGGCCTTTGTCCAGCAGTGGACCTCTTTTGGCTGAGATGATGATGATATCCATGCAAAATTACAGCTTTCTAGTACTCAGAGTCTATGAGCTAGGCTGGGGACAGACATGGCGAAACTATAAGGGTTCCTTGTTGACCACGGAACCCTAAAAAGGAATCCTTCACATTCGAAAGCACTGCATTTAAATTTTCACCAACATTTCGCATCTGTTTTATAACACGCCAAATAACTCCGAAATCCGTTAGTGGAATAACAAATGAATAAATTATGAAGCGTCGAGCGAGCGTACCACAAAACCACAGATAATATTATAGCCAAATCAGATTAACTCCTGCCGGATTGGATATTAAACTTTTCGGTTGCTATTCTCACTATAGCGGCTCAACGTTGCACGAAATTAGCTAGTTATTATTTTGCAGTGGGATTTGCGTTATGGAAGCAGCCCTCATGCGATTGACATGTGTAGTGTTTATTACTATATGTTACATTGTTTTATATCACAACGAGGGATCGCGTCCCGTATTGTTTTCGTATCGGTAACAAGACAAGACAAGTCGGTATAAAGACAATGGGTTGTCAAGCGGTTTGCGCTCGGCCAAGACTAATGGCGTTTTGCGGCATTTCTCTGCTCACTGCTTCCTGCTGTTAGCGTTGACTAAGACTTTTGGGGAGCTCGATGGCGCAGTGGTTAACGCGCCTGGTCTGTGCTGCGGTTAAGCAACTTTCGCAAAGGCCGATCATCGGATGGGTGACCAAAAATGTATCATCTCGAGCTTCTCCGTGCTTCGGAAGGTACGTAAAGCTGTTGGTCCCGGCTGCTTTAGCAGTCGTTAACAACCACCAATACGCACTGGGCCCGCGTGGTGGTTTATAGCCCGTTCTCCCCATTCATCCAAAAATAATTCATGATTATTTACATATACTTAATTTTAAGCAAATTTTGTTGCGAAAAAATAAAAAACCGGCCAAGTGCGAGTCGGACTCGCGCACGAAGGGTTTCTGTACCATTATCTATAAAAATATTTTAAGTTTCCACCTGTTATCGTTTTTAAGACCCAGAAAAAAAATTGAAAAAAATCACGTTTGTTGTATGGAGCCCCCCTTAAATAATAATTTTATTTTTTTTAATTATTTATTTTTAAAGTGAATATATAACAAAGATTTAATATAGTAGGTAATAGAGCGGCTATTATAGACTATTTCATACAAAAACTTTGAGCTGGGGCGCTAGTAACGCTAGTTTTGCTATTCAACGCTAGTACTCTATCGTTGAATAACAAAACAGCATATTAAAATAAATTAAAATAAGTTTCAGCTACCACACGGTAGGTGTCTCTCTGCGGTAGTGATGTTCCGTTAAGATTTCGACGTATCAATAATTTTGATAAAGGTTAACCAAAATCGGTATAAAAAATATTGGGTCTTTACCTATGAAATTGACGATTTTTTCTCACACATTAAAGTGTATTACTTCCAAAACTTAATACATTAAATATTTTATATGCATTTAATAAAGACTATATTATTTAGGCTTTAGTAATAACAATACTTTTTAATTTGGTATCTTTATGACCCAATTTTTTTTTAAATTGCCTCTTTTTTAGTTAGCTGAATTGACCTTTTGTTTCATTGTACTTTTGAAGGTACTTGTTTTTTTCTACTGATGGTCTGCTTCTATATTTAGCTAGTGAAATAAACATGCTGGCCTCTTATTTTTAGAATGTTAACATTAATAGATGCTAGAAAAAATGTTAGTATATAAAAATATTATTTTAAAAACTTCATAAAAAACGTCAATATCATAAGTAAGGACCTAATTATGCCAGCCCTGCTTTTCATGCAAACGGGTCTACTTCAAAGCAAATTCTAACATGGTTGTGTAATTGGATTTACGAATCAATTCGTGGGAATGATAAGGTAAAATGATCGACTTTAACAGCCGGTAGTCGAAGTTTCAAAAAAACAAAAATAATAACAAAAAAAAAATTCCGTTGGCCCTTTAAGTTTAATATTAGTAGTAATATTCTGATTCAATAATCATCGCGTCGGGGAACCGCTGAGGTATCACTTAGTTTTACTGTTACAGTGCATAACAGTCCTCCAACGCAATGATCATTGTATCAGAATATTACTACTATTAAACTTAAACTTACGATATAAAAATGTTATCTGTAACATTAATCGATAAATAAAACAACATCACTTGAACATCACTAAATCATCTACAAAGCCTACATCTACCCTAAAAGTTGTGCTTTTGCTTTTTACAACTAGAGGTCGGTATAGGGCATAGGCAAATGTTCTAGAATAATTTATTGAAAATTATTGTATAGTCTGATTATTGGGTAAATATACAAAATACTTACGAAAATAAACTGTAATCACGTCCAGCCGTTTTACCATATCGGGATTTGCAATATCGCAATACGCAATTTGGCATATTTTCTGTAGATTTTGTCAAATCTATTCGCTATGCATTAGAGGGCGTATCACATCAAACTGAGCGACTTGTTACCTTGGTAATAAGTTGTGGATTACAGTTTCGATCTTTATGTCCTGTCTATTATAAGTAGTTAAGTGTCATTCTAATATAACTAAATATTCTGTGAATATTTCAAGCGTCTACCTGTTGCCATTATCAATATCAAGCAAAAACGAGAAAAAAAAATCACGTTTGTTGTATTGGAGCCCCCTTAAATATTTATTTTATTCTGTTTTTTAACTTTTGTTGTTATAGCGACATCTGTGATCATACAGATAAATAAATACATCATCTGTGAAAATTTCAACTGTCTAACTATCACGGCTCATGAGATACAGCCTGGTGACAGACGGACAGACAGACAGACAGACAGACAGACGGACGGACGGAACCCTAAAAAAGACAAAGTGTTGAAAGAACACCAGTCACGATAGCATAGTTGGTAGTGCACCTGACCCGGCTTGTTATGGAGTGCGGGTAGGAATCCCGCTTGTGAAAATTTTCAACACTTTGTTTTTTTCAAATTAAAATAATTCATCTAAAACCCTTGATTACCCTTTCTCATTTCCGTACGTAATTGCATGTTCAAAACAACTTTCTCTCAGGCTTAAGGAACTAAGAATAAAATGCCTAAGAATAGAATGTCAGAAACCTCTGCCGCCCTCTGACGTTTAGAGGGCAGCATAGGCCTCTGACATTTCGTAGTGATAGCTACTTAACGAAGTACCTGTCACTACACGTCGCGTACAACTCATTTGATCACTTCATCCTTTTTGAGTCTACTTGGGATTAAAGTGAACGTATTATTACTGTTTGTAATACAGTTAAGGGCTGGTTTTAATTTTTATTTTAATTTATTTAATATTTGGGAAACAAACAATAAATATAGCACATACAGTATTTAAAATATAAATAGAACACAAATCAGCAAAGTTTCTACAAAAAAAAACAATTACAAACGTATCAATAACATGCACAAGAATTCAATTCATTTGATTAATATAAATTACAAACATTACAAACACATGATTACCAATTTATCTATGAATAAAAAATTGTGATTAATACATACACATGGTACATGTTTGTGTACTCGGTTTGGTTGGTGGTAGGGCTTGTTTGTCCGCCTGGCTAGCTACCACCATCTTATCTTAATATGTCGCCATAATATCAATGTTTGTAGCATTGTTGAGTTCCGGCAGCTAGAGATAAGATAGCCAGTGCCTCAGTAGTTGAGGATCCCGGTTGAAGTGCACTTCCATCATTGTTGAATTGTTCTTTAAAATTGGCGTTATCATCGCCTAACATCAGGTGGGATCAAAGCACTGTGCTTACCCGTAAAATATTTTAAAAACACGCGTTTTTAAATACTGCGCTAAGTACCTCTAAGATCTAACGTTGGTCAATATAAATAGGTCAATCAAAAAACTAAACCTCCATCCCACTCGTGGAGTATTTTTTTCAACACCTTTCTGAATTATTGTAGCCGCACACCGGTGTTTGACACAGTAACCCAAAGTTCGCAACCAGTTATCGATGCCAAAAATATTTAATAAAAAAAAAATTGAAATTTTACTGGATAAAAGCTTACAAGTAGGTGGTCTGTATTCAATTGTCCCTATAGTCACAAATCAGTTACTGACCCTTATTTGTAATGACTTAAGGTAAAACATGTCGATCTCTGGTCCCTGTCAAACACTGGTGCCACCATCTAACGTACCTAACGTAACGGGCCGGCTCGCCCGGCGTAATACAACCCTCACACAGAATATCATCATTATCATCATCAGCTCATTTTTATGTCCCCACTGCTGGGGCACGAGCCTTCCCTATGGATGGATAGGGAGAAAAGGCCATAAACCACCACGCGGGCCCAGTGCGGATTGGTGGTTGTTAACGACTGCTAATGCAGCCGGGACCAACGGCTTTACGTGCCTTCCGAAGCACGGAGGAGCTTGAGATTATAAATTTTTGGTCACCCATCCGATGACCGGCCCTTGCGAAAGTTGCTTAACCTCAGCATTTGCAGACCGGGCGCGTTAACCACTGCGCCATCGAGCTCCTCAATCACAGAATATCGGCGTGAAACAATAATACTCGTTGCTGTTGTGTTTCGTCCGGTGAGTGAAAGTAGGCCATCCAACTTCTTCCTCAAGGCCGGTAACGCGTGGTGAATACTTTCCATCAGGTGACTCGCCTGCTCGTTTGCCTCCTTTTATCATAAAAAAAACCTATTTTTTTAAAGTTTATAGCCATTACCCATAAATCGTAGTGATGACTTGATTTCAATGATGGAGGCATTTGACCAGCAGTGGGACAGTTATAGGCAATTTACTTTACTTTACTTACTTTACCAGCTCTCGGCGGCGGTATTTCCCGACCGTTACGACCTCGGAATCTTCAAGAAACGAGCCTATTCCTTTTTTAAAGCCGGCAACGCGTCTGCGATTCCTCTGGTTTTGCGGGTGTCTATGGGCGGCGGTGATTACTTTCCATCAGGTGACCCGCCTGCTCGTTTGCTTCCATATTTTATTTTAAAAAAAAACTATACTATATATCAATAAAGCTGTTCACCTGTTCAACTCTGCCCACGGTAATGTTTCATTGGAATTAATCCCGTGACCGGCGATGCGTGATAATGGAAACTGTGTTTCACTACGTATGAATGCTGACATACTTAAATAAATAATTTGAATTCGTAAATCTATTAATTATCTACTAATTATAAATAGGTTGTAGGTAGAATTCTATTGCAAAAAAGGTTACTTCAATATTTTAGCTCACATCGTAGTGTTAGTACTAGTGACCGACAGCAATTAGTGATATATACTTCTTTCCTATGCCTCAAGCACAAAGATAACACAAAGAGCACAAAGATAAAGTTATATAGTGGCGATTGTTCTCCCCAACCTTCTCTTCTGGGACGGGGTGCCTATAAACCAGACAAAATCACTCGCTTGGCAGATAGCATCTTTTAGTAATAGCATATTTGTTTATTTATATGTATTAAGTCTACATAAACTTATTTATATTAACTCCCCTGATCGCAAACAGAATGATCGATCAACTGCACCATAAAACACGATGTCGTAAACATGAATGCAAAATGGATATTTAAAATATCAGACGAGACGTAGACGTGAACCGTAAACGAACCTGTATTAATAATATTTATTCCTTTGCTGGTAGATATATCGATCTAAGAACTCTTTTTTTGTCTGGAACTCTTATACACGGTGTTATGCCCACATTATGTATCCGTTAAAAATACCTTTAGGAAGTATTCATTATTTTATCACTTGTTATTGTTGAAATAATCATCATTAACAGCTCATTTTATATCCCCACTGCTGGGGCCTTCCCTATGGATGGATAGGGAGAACGGGCCATACTGCACCACGCGGGCCCAGTGCGGATTGGTGGTTGTTAACGACTGCTAATGCAGCCGGGAGCTACGGCTTTACGTGCCTCCCGAAGCACGGAGGAACTAGAGTTGATGATGGTTTTGGTCACCCATCCAATGACCGGCCTTTGCGAAAGTTGCTTAGCCTTAGCAATCGCAGACCATCTGCGTTAACCACTGTGCCATCGAGCACAGAGCGACAATAGACAACATGGTTCGACATCTTCATCATCATCATCATCATCTCATCTAAAAAATCCGCTCAAATATATATCGTACATAAATTAATATTTTTAACAAACAGTGCTGGCAGTTTTAAATGAACTGATATAAAAAAGGTTACGGTTACTTCAAGCATCCTTACGCGGCTCAATTTCAATAAACATAAACTGAATCTAATTTATGTAACCACTTCGACATATTTCATATCGTTTAATATTTTTAACGAGCCCATTAAAGCTCCCACTCACGGGGTAAGGGCAGCCATTCACACAGTTTATTATGGAGGAAGCGGTGCTAATTCTTTACAGCCCCCCATAAAAGTTTTACTACTCCAAATGTGTTAAT